>CM002476.1:3069631-3093033 GCA_000325765.3 Leersia perrieri
TATATATTACTCTGTTCTGCTCTATCACCACTTAATCTGCCTTCTGTATAACCCAACCGGCTCACAGCACAAGCGCATAATAAAGGTTTTGCTGTGCTATATGAAGTTTCTAAGCTGATCCTCTTGCCACTGTGTGAGGTCGGGTCTGCGCAAGCGGCTCCTCTATCTTTAGAGGCTAAAGTCATGACTTTAGCCCACATCTACAGATCTACTATTCATTACTTATCCAACGGATCAGATTGAATACATCTTCAACCTGAAGATGTATCAAACGAAGCTGTGCGGATATTGCGATATTCTGTCCTACATACAACTGCCTGTATTGGTTCATAAAATCCAAAAGACTACGCAATCACATCGTCGAAGTCGGAACTGACTGGTTGCTGAAAATAATATGCACGGTCACACTATCAGGTGAACCCAAACTCCCAATGCATTATCTCATAGTAACTCATAAGAGAACATACAACCGATCAATCGGAAGAAACACCTCGTACCAAACAAAAAAGCATCCGTGCTAACCAAAACAAATACATCACGATGCCGTCCCTACTTTAGAGGGAAGGAAACAAAGACCAAACTGTGGAAATTATAAGAGTGCAATATGCCGTGAGGCATGTCCGCATGATGACACGCCAAGCTACCCCATGGCCGTATACCCAAGCCCCCAAGTTCTCTATTCAACCATTTACCTCTCAACCCCTTTTTGGAACAACCACAGGTATTGATTATTTGGACAGCTCAACTCTTCAATCAAGCCGACGACGAGCTGCTGACCCCCAAGTTTGCAGTCAGCCATTTGCAGACTTCGTCCATCTCCTCTGGAACGGTGTAGTGTCCAAGTCTTCAAGAGGGAGCAAACATCACATAAGTAATTAAAATTGGTAGAGGATACCAATAAGTAACATGGTGGGTCATCAAACCTGTTGTACGACTTGAACACCACATTCGAAAATCCAGTTGACTTCAGCGCTTCAGCAGATTTCTCTCCATGCTTGTAGAGAACTACATCATCAGCTGCACAAAATTGAAACAGAGTCCAACTTATTTCTTGTGCATAAACTCACAGTAAAAAGTTAACTAAGTGTGATGCACCATTGAAGCAAGTGAGAACACTGCCCAATTGATATGCCTGTAATTATAAAGAACATAAATGTCACAGAAACTTGGCATGATGGATGAAGGTCAAGGATAGATATATACATTTTCCATGACAAAGCAGAAGAGGTATGGATGAAGCCTTTTGTGCAGCCTCCTGCGAACTTTCAATTTTGTTCTTTAAGGACCTGGGGTGAAAAACAAGTATGTCATTTAAAGCCAGCAATTTCAGTGACACCTAAACACATGAACATACTAGGACATACCTGGCACATGGAAGCCAGCCACTAAGACCAACAGACACACTTAGGTTCACAGAATATGGATTGCCATTTCCATATTTTCCATGAGCATAGCAGGTTGCCGAGTAAAGGGCAGTGGCAGCGCCCATGCTAAAGCCACCAACACCAAGTTTAACTGCAATGGTATGTGTGACAGGACAAAATGTTAGACATAAGGGTGATATACCATGTTCACAGAAAACATGCGGTATGATCTGTCGCAATATTGCTGGCCCTCTGCTTATTGCATTATCAATCTTTGAAGTCAAATTAGTTTTTTCAGGGGAATAATATGTCAGCTCCAGTACATCACTTAATCCAAAAAGTTTTCATTAAGTTTTTAGCTTTGATATCCCCAGTGGATGTAACAGTTAGTGTATCCTCTCATGTAGCTTCTCCTCTATGTCAGAAAGAGAACATATGTCTCATTTGCTTAGAATGGGTTAAAAAGATCACATTATGGTGCAAGAAGCAAACAAATGGAGAATAACTCGGGAACCATACTGTCAGCAGGCTCGGTTGATAATAAGTTTGCAACATGTGCAGCTGAGGCATCCAACCCCTCAACATCATCAGCAGCATCCTCTGAAAGATCAGCAACATCAAACCCTACAAATTCAAGACAAGGTCAAAGTTATGTATAAAATAACTGTGCATTCGTACCAAAAAGAGCAATCCCCAAAGGATTGGTAGAAGTATGACCAAGATAAGGATGAAATTACACATAATAAGGAACTTACATGCAGTTGATGGGAACCCACCAAACACTGCCACAGGCCTCGTAGGCGCAGTTGGGCAAATCCATTTTATCTGCAGTTAATGCAAAATACACTATGAGGGTAGGGGGAGGTAGTGGATTTGGCACCATATGCACAAAGGAAATAATTAACCACAAGAACTAGTTGGAGCAAGATACGCATTTGAAATATAAATGTCCTAACTTACATTGGGAAGTGGAAGGGTTTCCAATAGTTGAGACCAGCTGCAAATATGACACAGAATCCATCATTCGTATCAGTATCTCCCATAATTTAACTTGTAGAGATGCAGTACACAGTTATTATCTTAGAGAATTGTTTTGGCAGAAACTACCTATGCCAATCAATGTTGTGTTTCTTAACAAAACCATCGTCTATTCATCTTACAGGGGTATTTACCTAAAGCATAAAAAAATATAGAACAGAAATTTCTCCAGTAAACAACATATAAACAGAACAGCATACATATGTACACCCAATCATAATAGTTGACCAATGAGGTTGCAACACAGGGTTATGAGAAAGGAAATTTACACCGAGAAACTGCCGTTGTTGGCAAAATTTAGCTGTAAGCTAGTTCAATGTCTCCAGCAGCATGATCGACAGTTATTATCAGTTGCTAACAGTTGGAAGAGGAAAAGGTTCGTGGACTATTGTTCGTCTAGACACACTGACAAAAACGGCAGTTGGTCATCTAGGCGTCCAATGAGCGCATCGATCAAAACGCACAACGAGAGGATGGATCACAACGTGAGGAATTGGCATACCTGGCTCCGTTGTCCCCGAGGCCGTGGAGCCAAACGATGGTGGCCTTGTGCGTGCCCTTGGGCCTCACCACATGCGTCCTCCCGTACTCCAGCCTCCTCCCACCTGCATCCATCCAACCCATCCCCATTTCACGACTGCAAATAACTCAAAATCTAAAATCACAGCGTCATAACGCCATCGTCGTCAACGAAGGAAGGAAGGAAGGAACGCGTACCACCGGAAGCAACGGAGCTGCTGCCGCCGAAGCTCATCCCGCGCACAATTGCCGCCGCCCCTCCGCGTCCCCTCGCGGCCACTCTCGCAAACACAACTGCAAAAATCCAAAACTTACAGTGACAACCAAACACCACCACACACCACCACCAGATAAAGGCGACGAGCTCGCTCGCGCGCGCGTGCGTACGAGGCCAGATGGGTGGAACCGTGGCAGTGGCAGTGGCGACACGACGCGACACAATACCAAGCGGAAAGGCGGATTTGGGCGGCGGAAAGGGGCGCAACTTTTTCCCCCTCTCCCTCTCGTGGGAGTGCGGTGATGTCAGGAGGAGAGAGGAGGGGGAATCTAGCGGAGACCGCAGCAGCAGGGGAGGAGCCGAGGAGGGCGCCACCACCCACTGCACTGCGCCACATGAGCGCGCGTGATGCCGGTGGCAGAGCGGGGCAGACGCCACAAATGGAACAGTGGAGATGGTACTAGATTGGGGGAAAACGCAGCCGATCGATTGGCTGTGCAAGTGCGCGGGGGGAGGAAGAGGAAGAGGGGGATGCGCGCACCTCGATCGCCGGCGGCGAAGGGGGAGGTCGGTGACGTCGATGGATGCGGCGGAGACGGCGAGGAAGAAGGCGAGTATTCCCGATCCTTCGGTTGCTCCGCGACGACGGGGCCTTTTTGCTTTTTCTCGCAATCTCGCGAGCTAGAGAGCGATACGGGTAGATTTGGTTGGGAGGATCGGTGGTGGTGGTGGTCCCACGGTTATTTGTGGGGCTCGGTTAAATACGTCGGTCTCGTGCGAATCTCGATGGAGAATATTTTTGTACTATTGATTTTTTCCTGGAGCCACCAAAATACCGTCGTACTCCTCAATTCCTCGCTTCTTTCCGTACATTTTGGTAGCAAAGGGTTGATTACGGTTTTATACGTTATCGGTGGAAAATAGTGTGCTGGTAACTGCCTGTGCACTAGATATTTGTTACGTTTCAGTCTAAATGTTTAGTTATGTCTAAATTCGTTATACGAAAATATATTTTATAAACGATTATATTTATAGACGGATGGAGTACTTTTTGTGTCCAAATTTATTATACCTAGGACTTGTTTAGTTTCTCAAAAGTTTTTCCTTAAAACATCACATCAAATTTTTCGACATATATGAAGAATTAAATATTAATTAAAATAAAAACTAATTGCATAGTTAGAATGAAAATCTCAAGATGAATCTTTTAAGCCTAATTAGTTCATGATTAGCCCTAAGTGTTGTAGTAAGACACGTGTGCTAATGACAGCTTAATTAAACTTAATATATTTGTCTTACGGTTTCCAGGCTAGCCATATAATTACCTCCGTCTCAAAATATAGCAAGTTTTAGGATTCAAATTTGTCCCAAAATATAAAAATCTAGGACAATGAAAGGTAAATTTTACCACTAAACTATCCACACTATCACTACTATTTTTTGTCTTTATTATAGCTAAACACTAGTCCGGGTCTATACCTCACTCATCCTAATATGACAAACAAGTCTTTTTACCCCTCTTCTTAATATCGCGCAAAAATTAAAACTAGCTATATTATAGGATGGATGTAGTTTTTTTTTCATGTCTGAAAACCTCTTTTAATATCCGATCAAACATTTGATATAACAACCAAATCCAAAATATTTTGTGATAAGGTAGCGATGTGTGATAAGGTGGCCAGAGACAAAGTTGAGTGAAGTTTGCAAAGTGGCAGTGTCAGAGCAGATGGCATGCCATCGGCAAGGCAGACAGGAGTGGACAAGTAGGCAAATGGACTGGGCCTACCCTGCTCAAATCCGCATGCACCGCATATCACCACGCCTGTACCTCTCTGAAAATTGGCCCAGTTGCTGCCACCATTAGTGAAGCACCATTAGGTCCATTTGTCAATCTATCATCATGCCCAACTCTACGAGCCACGAAATGGCCTACTCCCTGCGTCCACAATGTTAATTTCACCTCACAGTACTCACTCCGTCCTACTAAAATATACTGGCAATTGAGACACATCTTGAGACAACGAATAAGTTACTATATAATCTAGGATGGATGTATTGGTGTGAATTGAATAATCCACACTCAAATACTTATATTTATAGATGGAGAGTATAGATTTCATCTATCAAAATGTATGTTAAAATTCATATTAATAGCCATATAAATGCCAGTTTGGTTTTGAATTCTACTTTGGTAATCATTAAGTCAAATGAATTTTACGTTCCAAAATCACTAAAATCAAGTTAGGAAAAATACAAATGTGTTGTGATTTGGGTTTCAACCTACTTTCCAAGGTAGGGAGTAGGGATGCGCATGCAGAGGATACCGCCAATCAAAGTTGTTGTTCTTTTGGTTTCATACTTCCACGTATCAGAGCAACTTCAAAATGAAAATGACGAAGACGACGAAGAGCTTTCACCAAGGCCGTGTGAATGCAGGATGGCCAGGTCCAGTACGTTGCCATCTAAGAAAGGCAAGCCCAATAAAAAGGGCTGAACACTTGGGCCTTTATGGGCCAGCAGGGCCCAGCCATTTCTTGCATGTTTGCTAGACTATGCTTTTGTTTCCTGACACAACACGAGGGGTTTCTGCAGTTCTACTCTCTGTTCTATTCTACCCATCTCAAGGTAGTACAGCAGTATGGAACTATGGATATTGCATTATATGTCAATAATCAAATAGTAATACATTGTTAAGTGGCAGTAACAATCTAAATGCGCCGTCTGATCAAGTAGTGGTAGTTTCCTGGTCGTCAGTAGTTGCACTTGGTCGTTTTGGGGAGAGTTTTCGGTGCATTTTGCGTCGGAAAAGGCAAAGTGGTGGTGCTGATCGAGTTCAACTTATGCTAAGGAAAAAAAGAAAAAAAAATCACGGTGCTAGGTGTTCTCGTAACCATTCTGGGCCTTCTGGCGTCGGAAAGCAGCTCAGAATTGTTAGTAGGAGTACTACAAGTTTAAACTGAAAAATCGCCAAGCTCTCAATGCAGAATTGCCCACCAAAATCTTCATGTATGGGGACAATTGCTGAAGCAAAAAGGAGTTATGCAGTATTTACGGAATGTGCAAGTGTTCAAGGTAAAGAGAAAACCAGTAGAGTAGCTTATGTTGTAACTCAACTGGCTATGAGGTCTTGTGAGGAGTGGAGACCATGCGGTTATGCCCACACAACATCAGACTATATTAGACCAGGAATGTATTCCCTGTTTTAGACATCAACAAAGTTACTCTCTTTACCCTAAAAAAAAGGTTTAAACTGAAATTTTCGTATTCTGAAATTTTCTCTAAAGATTAAAATTTTCCATACTCCTGTTTGATTTTTTTCCCCCCGTAAAATCTAATGACCGAGTACGGAATTCTGGACAAACCAGCATTGGATGCTGATGCAGTGTTCCTGGCTTCCTGCAAGAGTGCAAGTCCGCTCCATTTGTCTTTTCGGAAACGAGTGCTCAATTATTCAGACGGTGCTTTTCTAGATAAGCGATGCTGACGGTGCACCTGGTCATGTGGGCCCGTCTGCCTGTGGAAGAAGCCCTTGACTTGGGAGCACACCGTTTGCCGAATTCCCGTGCTTCTAGTGAACTTGTAGTCGAAGTAGTTGATGCCGTCATGGCCAAATCTTCTTCTTTCAAGTTGAGTGTTCCACTAACTTTGCCTAATTGTGTTGATGTCGATTTCAGCGTCTCTTTTGCTGAGTTTAGTGAGCTGACTGAGCCTTTGATTGCCAAGTAATTAATATAAATAATAAGTGGAGTGTTCTGCCACTATGAACCTATGATGTGATGATGTATGTGTCTAGGATAAGTTAGCACAAAACTGGGATCACTTATCTTAGTGACACTTGACGATGACACAAAGTGCATCATGTTTTGTACATCACGGGCTTAATTGGAATGAAGGAATTTATGATAAAATTTGAAGGACTCGATCCATGTGAGAAGGATTCCTATATATAGTCCGTTGAAACATATGAATGATTTTCTCAAGTTTCTTTAAAATTCTTACAATTGTCTCGAATCATAATAGCCAGTCCTACAATTTTTTGTGTTAATTCATCTGTAGAATTTGAGATGGCAATACACTCGAATTCTTCATTTTCTTATTTATATGCTTTCAATATCGTGTAAAATCTACCAAAGCGGACGCTTGCATCATGCGAGCTATGAAGCAAGATCTGTAACCCTATTGTTCTAAATTAATAAAGCCCAACGATCCTTAAAAAAAAAAAATCGTGTACCATAGAATCCCAAAAAATGTCACCAATTAGTATGTATTAAAAGATCACAGATATAGGAGCCTCTGATAGATCGAATTCTTCAAACTTGAAGCGGCAGGTCTTACTTCCTGAATTTTTCAGTGTTCTTTGGACATGCAGAAGCCTTGTTGAAATAACCAAATTAGATTTGTAGTTACAACATTTAGATGCACTAATTGCTAGCACTAGAATTACAGAAATGGAGCCATAGGATCAAATCATCCCATCTCCATGGAATCAATCCGGCAAAGCACGCCGCCGTCGAGGCCTATACTAATACTTCCCCGGCCGTGACGACGGCGGCGACGGCAAGCCGGCGACAGCGACGTTATTGATACCAAAACGACACAACAACATCATCAACGTGGTGGATAGATGGATGGACGGCGTAGTATATACAGAGGCCGATCCGCCGCCATCGGCGGCGGCGGAGGCTAGTGCTTGCCGTCGTCGGCGAGGGAGGCGGAGGCGAGGCGGGACGCGATGGCGGAGTGGTACATGCAGTCATGGAAGCTCTCCGTCTCCATCATCCTCGCCCGCAGCTCCCGCGCCTTCTCCTCCGTCAGCACGCCGAATCTCCTCCCGCCGCCTCCCCGCTGCGCCATCGCCGCCGGCATCTCCTCCGCCGTCGTAGACGCCGCCGGCTGCGCGTCGATGTAGTCGGGCTGGCCCGACCACCCCAGCAACGGCGCCCACCACTTCGCCCCTCCGCCGCCACCGCTGCTCCCGTCGGCGCGGAACCTCGCCGCGCCGGCGGCGGCAGAGACGGCGGCGCACGGCCTCGCCGCCGGCGCCGGCCTCACGGAGAACGCCGCTCCCGATGCAACCGCCATTGATCCGATCTGGAACTGGAAAAATCAAAGAATATTCCCCCCAAAACTTCTCGATTCGATTTGGATTCCTTTGCTCGAGTTGAATGAAGTGGGAGGCGAGGCGATGCGAGGAGATGGGATTTTATGGCGGGGGAAGAGGAAGGGAACCGAACGAGTGGATAAGGTTGCGGGGAGAGGTGGGGTGGACACGTGGCGCGCATCGAGCGGTGCGCTTTTTCGCGCGGGCCGTCGCTTTTGCGGTGGGGGAGGGGGAGTGCGCTTTTGGGTAAACGGGGACCTGGCCGCGTTGGTTTATCCCGTGGGCAACGGCACGGGGTTTTCGGTGTGTTTTTCTTCCCGTTGTTTTATTTTCACATTTTTGAAATTATTGGAAATTTGGCTGGAGGGGAAAAAAGAGCACGTTTATCGCCGGCAGGGGTGGGTAGGCGACGAGGAGAGGATGGGATTTTTTCTACTGTTTGAAATCTTATTTTTAGAGTTTGAGAACGAGTTTTCGTGTTTTTAAGTAAACGCATCATGTCAAAATAGATTTCATGTACAGGAGAGTTGTCCTTGTATGTTAGCAACGTGTAAAGATAAACTAAAGTTTCATTTTATTCATGAAAATTTTATTCATTTCGTCCGAAGAGTTTCTTTTTAAGTCCATCAATTGTGGGCGTGTGATCATGGGTAATTATGTGTGTTTAAACATGAATCGACGAAAGAATTTATAGTGTACTACTGGTTTAACGTTGTTTCTTCTGAAACTCTAGCTCTTTTATACTAGATACGCCCAATCATTACAAAATTAATATGATCAACATCTGCAAATTACAATAAAACACACAATTTAATTAAAAGCAAGAAGACTATTAAAAATACCATCATAAAATAGATATAGAAATGCCTTAAAGTATCATCTATCATAATTATCATTTCCATGTTTTTAACGTTGGTTAACTGAACATCATTTATTTTATGGAATGAGTGAGTATTATGATGTGATCCTTTCATTTATGCTAATATAAACCGTCGTCATGTAAACGATGCAACAAAATTAAATTTTGATAATTTTTGACATCCTGATCATTATAGATTAAAATTCAGTGCAGAAAAAAAAGACAATGCGATAAAAAAGATTCCAGAATCATTTTATAATTAGTTTTTAAAAATTAAAAATTGATTATGCTGATAAGCTTAACGGGAAAGGATGGGGCCTTATAGAAGCGTGTTAAAATTGTAAAAATGGGTGTAAAAAAAATGTAAAAATGGATATGACAGTATGCGCTGATCCATCCATCTCTCAATTCCTTCCAGCTTTACCCGGGACGTGTAGAAAAGAAAAAGAAAAAAAGGACAAAGGGTAAATCAAAATAGAGGGCGGATAAGATAAGCTTGCTTAGCTAAGGCTTGGTACTGGCAAAACGCAAGCAGTCCTTTCTAGATCGTGGAGACGTGGAGTGTTCATGCGTTTATTTCCTCCCCGCTGGCCGGTATTTTGTTCCGTAGCTCTCCCTCCCTCCTTCCCTCGACGGCGACGACGTGGACAGATATTTGGGTCCCCGGCGCACGCGCGCCCGCGGCCGCCTGGTGATCGATCGATCGAACCGGTCCAACCGAGTGTGGGCGAGCGAGCGAGCTGGCGCCTCGTCACCGGCCTTCCCCCTCCCGCGCGCGCGGCGAGAGCAACCTCTGTGTCCGCTTGTGAGCCAAGCCAATGCCGCGCGCGAGATGGTGGCTCATCGGCACAGGCCGTTTCCACGTGACTGTTTCCACACCCGCGTACGTCACGTCGCCGTCGATCTGCCGGCGACCGTCCACGTGCGCGCTTCGGCCGCTCGGTCGCTCGTGCACCGCCGTGCCGTCGTGGAACTTGTGCTCGATCTCGCACGCGCGCTCAGACTTGCAGACTAGATCTCTTTGTACTCTACACACCCTCCAGTTTGCAGTAAGGATACTTTTGTTTCTGATTTTTTAAAACTTGAAATCACAATTGGAATAATTCGTTTTTGAAAGAAAAAAACGAATTATTCCGACTTTGGTTCCGAGTTTAAAAAATTTTGGAAACGCAATTGGAATAATTCGTCGGCCCAGCGAAAGGGTTCAAGTGGATCTGTGCGTACGTCGACGTTACCGTTTGTCCGGCCATTTGGCGCCAAAGCGGGTGCACCTGCGCGGAAGAAGATCTCCCTTGTTTGAACGCTTCTGGTTCATGTACGGTGACGGTGTAGTCGTACACTATCTGAATTCCGAAGTCTGAACCGTAGAACGGTAGAAGCTAGCGTGGTATATACTGGGGGTTGGAACCGGTATGCAGCATATGCCGCCGTTGGTACAGTGAATCTCTGTGAAATGGAATAGGCGCAGTGCAGATACAACACAGGGAACCGAACGTCTCTTTCTAGAATGGCAACAACGACTTCACGTGTTGCTTGCAGCAACTGGCAACGCAACGTTTTCAAGCAAACTTGGAGCTGATCTGGAACGCCCATCTCCAACAGAACAGAGTCTCAACTCATCATGTATGCCCGTGCTGCCGGTGCAGTGTAGCACTCCCTGTCTAACAGTCAGCGGTGTCAAACATTAAAAACCGGATCGAGTAGTTGATACCTGGACTGTAGCCGGATCAGGCCTTGGAAATAGGAATCTGGGCCTAGTTAAGCTTTACTATGTGCCCAATAACACGGACGGCCTCGATTGATTTCGCCTGGCTCCGCGCCTCCGCCTTACGGAATTGGTCTCTGTTTGGCCCAGCCAGAAATCAGCCCGTTTTCGATGATGATGATGATCCTACTAAGCTTCCAGCCTAACTCTCGGGCCAAATAAACTGGCATAGGTTCACAGCTATTACCTTCGTTTTATAATATAATGGTTTTGATCTTTTTATTTAACCATTCCTCTTATTTAAAAACTTATGCCAATATTAATTATTTTGTTTATAACTTACTTTTTTATTATCAAAAGTACTTTAACCACGACTAATTCTTTTTTAATTTACACAAACTTTTTGAATAAGACGAATGGTCCAATGTTATAGTTAAAAGAATTCAAAACCCTTGTATTATAAAACCAGTGAGTACTATTTAGGAGGTCTGATTACACAACAAATTAAATCTGATTTATTTCAGATATGAAATGATTTCTAGCTTCCGCACAGTAAAAATCTACTTCCTCTAGATTTTTTTTTTGACGTTGGTTAGCTCAAAATAGGAGGGAGTATGTGCTAACAGGACAGCCACTTGAATTAAGGAGGGAAATGAACTGACGGGGATTGTATACGGTGCCCCTGCAGTAGCCCTAGCTAACATATGGGACCGGATTCAACTGTCAACGACGGTCAGGGCAGGCCCATAGTGTATACATCTGTATTCAGATGTATACCTAATTTTCTTTACACAAAATATGTATATGTAATGTATAATACATGTATACATCAGAAAAGAGAAAAATCTGAAGAGTATAGTGAAGCAAAGAGGCCAAAGAGGCCAAAAAGGCCAGATTTTAGCTTTCTCGGGCCTAGCTCTCACCTTTGCATGTGTATGGACCGGCCCAATCTGCAATTTTTTTTTCACCTTCCTATTTTGAATACCCATTGTGGAAAAGCTGGGCCTCCACTGACGACGGTGGATGAAAACTAAAGTCACCATGTGACTTGAACTCCTAAAGGCAGAGAATTCAAATCCAGGTGTAGTACTGTAGAGGGTCCATGTACAAAATGCAGTGAGAACCGTTGAATACTATATAGGTCGATCCCCATCGCTTGCAGGTGTAGTACTTGTTCTAATGATACAAGTTTGTGAGCATGACTTGCTCGTTCCTCATCTTAATTTGTTGCATGTTATCATTGTGGAATAAAATTAGGACGGATGGCCTGTGCTTTTGCCAATTATTTAAGCTCTTCTAAAGAAATTGGTGATGTTTCCATTGCATCATTTTTATGCATGACTACGACCAAACATTATTGATGATGTTTAATTCTGTGTAATAACCTATTGTTATTTTGTTTATCATATGGTATAACAAATTACATGGTTGAATAATCAGATCCTGTTAAAAACATATCTGTCAATCCGACTATCAGAAACAAAACTCACAAGGACTTCAACACTAGAATATATACAACCCTACCTAGAAAAGTGAAGGTTTTACACTTTTATCCAAACTGGGGAGGGGAAATTCAGCCATGGAGGCGAATCCTCAGCGCACTCAAATCTCTGCAAGGTTTTCTTCTCCATGTCCCAAATGCCAATTTCTCGCCAGCTATCCTTATAGTTGCTGATATACTCGGGAGAATCATCAGTAATGTAGGCACAGTTAGGCTTCAACATCGGATAATCCTTGGTCGAAAGGCACATTGTGGCATTGTAACCAAGGAAAAGTGCATGGTCATCAAATTTCTTCATCTTGACAAGCCTTCGCCGATCGAAATCGACCTTGAACACTTCAATGTCAGTCGTCCTCAGCTCCAGGTATGGATATATTTCATCATTAATGCCCACGATTGAATCAAGGTTGTCCTCGATTTCATCTGGATTCTGATCTGACGATGTTTCCATCAAATCGACGTAGCTTCGCCATCTCTTTACCACAAGGATGTCACCCCATGGTGCCCGTAAAATGTACATGCCCGCGGGTATCATACGCGGTTGAGTTTTGCCCTTGATCCGTGTCACGATTGGGGAATTTCCGTTGAGATCCAAGGTGTAGATTGACCCGTCGTGGCGCAACGCGTAGAAGAGTTTTTTATCGTCGTCGTGGAAGAAATCGACGAAGCCAGAGCTGTGACGGAGGCATGGGTGTTCGTCCGGCGAGATCCATGTCCACTGCTCGTCGCCGACACGGGCGTACGAGAGCTCGCCGTCCTCCATGTGTGCGAGCAGCGCAACGCAGTCGCTGGCGGCGGATGGGCTGCTGGAGAGAACCACGCGGTTGTACATGCAGTCACGGGCCTCGCCGGCGCCGAACGGGACGGGCTCCATGTCATCGTCGCCTGGTCCTGATCTCATGAGCACGTTGTACTTGTACATCGGGGCGGCGGCGGAGGAGGAGAAGGTGTCGACGTGGTGGATGCCGGTGATGGGAGGGAGAGAGGCTTGGGCGCCGGTGATGGGGTTGTGGAGGCGGAGGTTGGATTGCTCGTCGGCGGTGACGATCCAGCCGTGCCCCGCGCCGACCGTGGAGTAGCCGGCGACGACCGGCGCGAATGGGAACGCGGCGCGGGTGGACTCGCCCGTGAATGGGCAGTGGACAACGGCGGGGGAGGCCTTGTCTCCAGCGGCGGCGTAGAAGAGGCAGGGGAGCTGGTTCGCCGCAGAGGACGGGAGGGGGAAACGGGCACGGCGGATGGCGGCTGACGTGGCGCGCCACGTGGCGCAGACGGCGCCGGAGCGGACGAGGTCGCGAATCTCCAGCCGCTCCATGATAATTGAGAGGATGTCATCCAGCAACCCCGCCCAATCGGACCTGCGATCTCCGGCGACTGATTCCATTGCCCTTTCCCACCTGACACGGGATTATATGAATTGTTGGAACGTTGGATTTGGGCGCCAGCCAGCACCAATACATATAGGGCCGTGCGCCCGAATCCGATTCATCTAGTGTCGCCCGAATCCGACACGGACGAGGCCACGTGGCTCGGAATCGGATTTCATGGCCGCCCGATTGACTGGTGGTGAGACGACGGCTGCGATCGCTTGTAGGGCATTCCTCCTCGATCTTTCTCCGCCGCCGCCGCTGGTCTCTGGATTTGGAGGAGGCAAGAAGAGGATGGAGAGAGGCAGGGATACGCCGGCGGACGGCGGTGAAAGGAGACCGTACTGATCGACGAGGACAATTCTTTATAGGTAGCGTCAAATTGCGCCATTTAAAGCTCTCTAATCATTATCTTCACCATTGCTGTTGCAGATCATCAATGAAAGCTAGGAGCTTCATCTGTAGTAGCATCAGAAAGCATATGGTGGTTACTCAATTCGAGTCATTTCATGCTATTCTCACCTCCCCATATACGAATTCATATATCCTATAAAAAAATGTTCATATGTTTCCTCTTTTTTTTTCATAAATATGGATGCAAAGGTAGTATCCTCATATGGTGGTTTCAGATAATGTTTAACGAGCAGAGAATATATTTGCATATGGTGGTTCCTCATCAGAAAGCAGAGCATAGCATCCATATTCCTCATTATAACGGTAGTAGCATGCTAGCATCAGAAAACATCAGGGAATAACCAGATCTCACTCTGTAGGAAGGTAATGATTTGCTGACTCTCTTGGTGTCATTCGTATTTCTACTTCAGCAAGCGGCCTGAATAAAGAAGTCAGTGCTGTTTTTTTCTTTGTTCATGGATAAGTTAAACCTGTTTTATAGGCTTAAGCAACTTGGATAAGTACATCATTCCTTTGCGCAATTACCAACTTACTGAATATGGGTGCAGACCACATTCAGGTTTGGAAGAAATACTAAATATGGATGCAGACCACATTCAGGTTTGGAAGAAGTACAGGATGGAGCACAGGCACTTCACCCCAGAGAATCGGACAGCAAAAACAAATTCGGTTACTAATTTCTTTTATCTATCAACTGCCAAATGTTTGCCATGCTAAACTGTACTTGTCTCTGAATAAGTAAAGATGTACTTATATATCATCTAAACAAACAAGTGGTGTTGCTATTACTGAATTTGCATCAAAGATGGAAACAAGGCCAACTCAACAACGCACTGTCTGCAAATTTTGCATTCTACTGATGTTTCCACAGTTTACAGATGACTAAAATGAAAGAAATTGAGCTGTTCATCTAAGCTTCCTGTACACTCTTGTCTCAGAATTTCCTAAAAAGACATCCTACATCTAAGATATGAATAAACTTGCTGCAAATCATTTCCTAATTCAGCAATGGTCTGAACTTTGTGAATCCTGACCCAAGTTCCTGCAGAATCTTTTCCTAACCTAAAAACTGTCTGATCTTTCAATTCCTAAGAGCTGACACCCTGCACATCACCAGCCATGGATATTTTTCCTATGGCGGTAGTAATCTGCAAGATTCTTGAAGAAATTCTTGCAGAAAGTGCATTCCACCAGATTGACGCTGCGCATCGACGGGCGGTGGCAACTGGAGTAGTGGGGCTTCATGGATTTCGAGGAGAAGCTCCGGCGAACAGGATCTTTGCCGTCGCAGAAGCAGCTGGTGCACGGCTTCTCCCCCTTGTTTGCTTCATCGCACTCGACGAAGAAATCGAGGAGAGGATCGTGCTGCTGCTGCTGCGGTGGTGTCTCGACGTCATCCTCATCGTCGTCGTCGTCGCTGTCGGTGGCGGCATCGAGTTCCTCCTCCAAATCCTCCTCGAAATCCTCAAGATTGTCAGCCCGCCAATCTTCTTGCAGGGATTTATTCACCCAATCGGCGTCGGGGGCGTCCTCGCCGGCGTGGGCGACGTCGTGCGGGGCTGGATGCACACCGGCGACGAGGGCGGCGCCGTCCTTTTCCTCGATCTGGATGGGCTGCGGCACCTCCCGGTCGTTCTTGGCGTCGTCGGGGAAGACGGGGAGCGCACGCTTGTCATCGGCGGCGACGGCGAAGGCGCCGACCTGCTCCTGCTCCATTTCGCCCTCGGCGACGGCGCTGAAGTCGTACGCCTGCTGCTCTTGCCCCAATTCTTGGAACGCGCCGTGTCCGCCGTCGTCGGCGACGGCCCTGTCCCCGTCGTGGCGCGCGTGGTCGTCGGCGACGCTGTGGACCTCCTCCCCCATTCCCATGGCGACCCGATCCTTCTTGCTTCAGCGGCGTCCGCTCGTCGACGATCTCCTCGTCTCCTCCTCCAAAACCTCGCCCCGCTCCGCGCTGCTTGTTCACGATCTTTCTTGAATTCACGGGGGTTTCGTTTCTTCCTTGCGATTCTCGAAACGGGGAACCGTGGATTTTTTTTCTTTGCAATTCTTTAAGCGGGTGGTATGCGCGGAGGAAGGAGAAGACTTGGAAGAGGAGGGGGAGAGTCTGGGTTTATAAGGGGGATTGGGGGAAGAAAGCAGAGGGCAGCAGAGTATGAACAAGGAGCACGATCAACCGTCGAAATTAGATCTGACGGATGCAATTAGGCAACACTAGTTTTCTTGTCATGGTTACCGTTAAATTTATGTTTCAACAATGCTTGGTTAAGGTGGCTATCGTCTAATTCTTTACCTTTGCGTGCCTACTCTCATTTTCAACCAGGATTCAGGAATTGTGTAACTTTTTTATGTCGTGACAATACTGAAACCAATTATACAATTTAAAATTAAACATCATTAAGTTTGAAACTTGAAAACTAGTCATTCAATTCAAAACCATGTAGTTTTCATCCTTTGCCTGAATAGATATGTTTTTTAAACCCAAAACCAATTTAAAAATTCTTAAGCTATTTAAAGAGTAGAAAAAAAATCACTCTTGCTATTTATAGAGTAATTTTTAGTACAAGTGAAACAGCATATAATTGGTTTATGAATAATAGAATGAAAGAGAGATGTTTTATTTTTAAAAAATGGCCGGATATTCTTTATAACATTATAGTGGCGAGGATTGTGGCGATGGGCGGGGGATGTCAGAGGTGGTGGCAAACGACGAGCTAGCCTGACACACCTTCTTCTTGTCAAGGTCCCTCCTCACGGAGCTCGGGGACGAGGACGGCCATTGAGCTCCACATGCCCCGTCTTGATGGTGGCTTTGCTCGATGGATGGGGTCATGGGGTGGTGCCCTGCTGGCCTCCCCTAGACTATCGTTAATGGCTTGGTGGGTTGTGGGGGGCTATGGCAACAATTAGTAGGAGGACATGATATGGCGTGTGGGGAAGGGTGATAGCATCAAAATTTGGAAAGATCCCTAGATTCCGAGAGGAACAACAAGACGACCGATCACCCCAAGGGGACGCAACCTGATGACAAGAGTGGAAGAATTGATCGATCTCATAACGGGTACATGGGATGATGAGCTACTAGAGTAAACTTTCTGGGAAGAAGATAGGGAGATCATACGCTCAATACCAGTGCACGTCGACCTGGAAGATATTGCCGCCTGGCATTATGATACAAAGGGGTGTTTTACCGTGAAGTCGGCATATAAAATTCAGAGAGAGGCAAACCGAGTACAATTGAGAAGAGGTGTTGCGAGTTCATCGAATTTGGATGACGAAGCTAAAGAGTTCTGGAAGATATTATGGCGACTCAAATTACCAACTAAACTAAAGCACTTTACGTGGAGATTGTTTCACAACAGTCTGGCTCTAAGGAGGAATCTACAGCGCAAGGGAATGGATATAGACATGAGGTGTCATGCCCCGACCCCCCCTCAATCGGGCTGCGTCGGGCCCGTAACACATGGCTGCTCTCTAGTACATCAAGACTTTTCTCACAGATCAACACCTGTCTTTTCTGTACACTTTATCCTCACTCATGTGTACCCGGGAAGTTCTTTCCGGTCGGTCACCCATCCCAAAATTGCTCCAGGCTAAGCACGCTTAACCTCAGAGTTCTTTGGAGATGAGCTCCCCAAAAAAGTTGTAACTTGTTGGTACGTGTACTCTATCAATCCTATTAAGCCTTGGGTCAGGATGTCACATACATCCACCCTCAAAGGACCCGACGTCCCCGTCGGTCCAACATACACATACTTAGATAAACAACCATGAACGTTCCCCTCTTGGCCACGTCTGTGTGTCCAGGTCCGGCCCATGTGCCATGCCGTGTCCCCGCAGGGTCCACGTGCCATGCGCAACATGCCCGCGCCCGTGAAACCGCAAGGGTCGGCTCTGATACCATTTGTCACGCCCCGACCCGCCCTACCTAGGCTGGGTTGGGCCCGCTAACACATGACTGCTCTATAGGACATCAAGACTTAGGGGAACACTTATCTTTTTTGTCCTCATTCATGCGGACCCGGAAGAACTTCCTAGTCAGTCACCCATCCCCAAATTGCTCCAGGCCAAACACGCTTAACCTCAGAGTTTTCCCCAAATTGCTCCAGGCCAAACACGCTTAACCTCAGAGTTTTTTAAAGATAAGCTCCCGAAAAAAAAGTTACAACTTGTTGGTATGAGTATTCTATCAATCCTGTTAAGCCTTGGGTTAGGATGTCACACGAGGTGTGTGATGTGCAGGTGGATGGATGAAGATGCTGGGCACCTGTTCTTCAAGTGCAAGCATGTGAAGGCAGTGTGGAGAGAATTACACCAGGAGGACCAACGGGAGCAACTTGAGAAGTTAAATACATCACAGAAGGTGGTGGAGGAAATTTTCCTTTTATGCTAAATTTATATTAAAAAAACTTTAATTAGATAATTTTCCATAAAAATTTTCTTTACCTTCTTAACTCATTGATGGTCAAAATTTGAAGTTTGGTCGGTGAAAAATAAGCAAACCATATAGTGTAAGATAGTATAAAGGTATGACAAAAAGGAAGTACAAATATAATGATATAAAGGAATAATAACATGTTAGTTTATTTACTTAGTAGAATTACTTAGATGCATGTCACATGTTGTCCATTTCTCTGTCCTGATTAAATGGTCACATCAGAGTATGTTGTATTTTAGCCAACAATTTTACTGCACTGCTCTCCGCATTAATTAATTGGTCACTTAGTCCCATCTTAAAACTAATTAAAGGAATACTAATACATAAAAGCTGTCTCTCTGCGGTAGCAGTTGTTACTTATAGTTGATCCCTGGCGATTTTATCCACTTGAGGTTAGGACTGTTGTGACAAGGTAAGCCCCCGAAAACTCTAGAAGACTAATGACCTTTGACTTGTTTTGTTGTGCTCTCTTACTCAGTTTTAGATTTAACGGTTTGGATTAAATCTATGTTGTATCGGACGGCATGCATTTACTTGATGATGTGGCACAATCTAATGTTGAGAAAGTTTAATCTTTTCACTACTTTAGATTTTTGGCCCGTTCAAATTCTTAGGCCTACCATTTGGAACTTTCGGCCCATTTCAGAACATCGGCCGATACATATCTACCTTTCCTGATTCCTAAGATCCATGAAGTTTTGCAACGCACGCATTTACACTTGATTTCAGTTTGGCAGAACAAATTAGGAGTGCAGATCATTTGTCACACGAATTATCCTTGATTAACCAGCCCGTCGTCCCGATATTTGTATTTATAAAACCCCAAAATGTTGTTTGAGGAGTAAACTAGCGCATACCTCACATACATGGTAAGTAAGAAAATGGAACTGATACAAATATTCAGGGATGGTGAGCAGAATCAGATGGATAAAATAACCGCTTTTCAATCATAGATGTGAGTAGGTTAGGGCAGACAGCTGACTGTTGATTGCGGAGAAAGTTCCGTGCCGTGCATTCTTTACATTTGGGGCAGCGCTGGTTCATAAGTGTACGTGGTGCTAGGGAAGGACCGAAGGAGGTTTCAGCTAGCTTAGTTTACTGATAATTGGATAACTGGCAGATGCTGAAGGTCAGTCACGATTATGCAGTTACGCTGTCTCACTGCTCACCTAGATGTTTTCCCCATGAATTCCCTAGCTTTCCTGCAAAGAATGTTTGGACAAACGAAATTTCAGACATTACAATCCAAAGTGCAGCATCGATTCAGGTATGGAATAACAGCATATACTAGAACTGAAAAGAGAATTCCAGTGATCAGGAAGTAAATTATGGTGTGGGCACAATGGCATCTTAGAAATAGATGGGCACAAGTGCACAACCACAATTGGACGACACTCAAAGGAAAACGTAGGAGGATACCTTAGTTCCCTCTCAATCTCGAAACTCTCAGGATCCATTTTTTGCGCATCCATGAGGGCATCACACGCATGTTTGTACTCCTATAGTTAGAGCAAATCAGAGCACACGATTATACACGAATTGATACATGAGTAAACAAATACACACAAAGCAAGCTATGGTGCATCTCACCTTGAGTAGTATATGAGCTACACCTTGACGATAGCAAGCTTTTGCCCACTTAGGCCGCATCATGCGGCACCTGTGTGCATCAGATAGAGCACCTTCACCATCACCCGTGAGCAATCTACAAATGCTCCTGTTTGCGTACAGAACTGCAGTTGGTCCATGATCTATCGCCTATGCTCAAACATCACATGAAAAACATCATTCCCAAGATTTAATAATAACATATTAGAACTTTCAACACTCATTGATGGACATCACAGTTAACAAGATATCACATATGTTTAGACAATGGAAGAGTAAAATTACTTATGAACCATAAAAAATGAAGATGCAAGCACTTACCAAGCTATATACTTTTGCTGCACAGTCATACATCTTCTGCCTAAACGCCAGATCTGCCTGTGCCTTCAAAATAGATTTTCTACTATCCTTCTGATTTTGATCCTAAACAATGAAAAAACAACATTAACTTGATGCAATCCGAAGCAAATATTTGAATTTCAGAACAAAAAATTTATACAGGATAATTTCCTTAATTAAGAAACCTAGTAACATTATTTCCAACATTTTTTGTAGTTCTGCAGTTATGTCTGTGGCATCGTTTTCTGCAGTTCAAGCGTACTCGGTGATACGTACAGTGATACCCTTTGCTGAAATAGAAGTATACGATACTTAAACAGAACCCCCCTCTTTCTGGTTCACATTTAAATTCACAACTTGGGGTCTAAATTTAACTTTCGAAGTCACTGACAATCAAGTCAACAGACAGATGGGTCTGATTATTACTTGTAACGAGCTCAAGATGCCACTAGTCAGGTTATTAAGTAATCCAGCAAAATTGAAGGCTTAGCAACTATTCCCTAAGATGAGGGACACAAAGGTATGTTCTAAATCAAAGGAATAAGCATGATAAAAGAGCTCAGACTATCCTTCTCTCTAGTACTATTAAATGCTATTGATATATAAGTTAAACCAATGTTACAGCCTAACAAGCATGAAGCACCAGGGAACTACATGATATGATGAAATAGAGCTCTGTGAAAGTGTGAAGTCAGTAGTACCATTGGCCTTTTATCTTTGACTTTTGCATGAGAGATTATTCCATCAACGCTCCAGTTTAGGACATTTGGAATTGGGGAAGTAAAAGGAAATAGCATTTCAACTTCTTCCCTGCAATCACGTGATGCAGCATACTCTATTGGCAACCAACCCAGCTGCGCGGTAGAAGGGAGAAAAGTCATTTCATACAGCATAATTCAGACTGACAAAAAGTCATTCCATACAACCTAAAATGTGCCAAAATTGGTGAAAGCTCGAATAATCAAAACTGCGGCAAATTATCCCAATCTGTGGCTTTCAACCAAACAATTTCTATGTCCCAAAAACCATGGAACATAGGTTAAAAGCTGGCCGTGTGATTTTGGACATTGACATGACTTTCTTTCAAAAAGGAAAACAATTTATATAGGCTGGATGTGTGGACTCATTGGTCACTATAAGGAAATCCATGCTTTGCACAAACTTTTTGTCCACACAGTGACACAGTACATATACTTACACATATTGACATACAGTAAAATACCAGACTGAGAAGAAAAGAATCCATACATCATCGGGAACATTAGGGTTTGCTCCAGCCTTCAGGAGAAACTTAATAAAGCTAGTATAGCCACCTTGTGACGCAGCCAACATCAAAGGAGATACAATAGTCCCCTTGCCATTAACATCAGCACCAGCCTGAGAACATTTTGTGCGGATTCAGTTGCATGTACGTCCACATAAATTCATGGAAACTGTTTTAGTTAGCAAAAGAAAAATAAGAACACAGCAGTACTTGAACGAATATAGGGTCAATAAAACACTGGCCTTTATGAGTAGCTTCATGCACTTCAATGAACGGCAAATGAGAGAGCTCATCAGCGCACTGCCAGATCCATTGTTGACAATCACGTTAGGCTGAAAGCAGAATATGTGTTTACCCTCAGTACAAGCTTATGTGTGAAAGAAAAATGAATGAAATATAATGCCTCAAATGTGTTTCTTTGATGATTAGCGTTGGCCGCTTTTTAAATCCAAGTTAGCTGTTGAAAGATATAAAGCATCACATGCACATTTTACAGTCTTTTATGTTGCAACAGGAAAAAAACATATTGTGCACGAAACCATAATTATAGTCAGAGAGTTCAGATACAGGTACGTCCACATTTACTCAAATTTCATGATAAAAATCTGAAGTTGCTGCATTGGAAGAGATATTAATGGCATTTAGTGATGTCAATATCAAATCAAAAGGTAGCAATGAATTAAATGAAATTACAAATATGACATGATGATCCAAAAACATATCGATCACTAAGAATTAAAACAAATCAGAGATGTGTCACAAACTTAATACCCAAATTTCCATACTCTTTCCCCAAAATCATCAGCTAAACCTTACTTAGAGCATGCCAAATGACAACATTATGACTTAGGAATATTCCTAAAGGGTAAGCGATATAATAATCACAATAATGATTTGTAACATTAGTAATAATATCCTTCTAAGACCTAGAAATCCAAATTTAAAATCATATCTTGTGCAACAACCCGGGGGAGGTCTTCCCTCTAAGGCCGAGTTTTATGATCCAAGATCCTATATAAAACGACCAATAAAAACCACAAAGATAGATTATACATTGGAATATTTAAGAATGGTCAAGTCCAAGCAAACAAAACAGTTCCCTGCAAACACACATCAGTGCACATCAGCTATTAATCTAAGTGGAAAGCAAAACAAACATCAACTAGCTATCAAACTTGCAGTGCAAAAAGGAAGAGGAAATAAGAAACAGTGGCGACTACATACATCTGCATGGTGATCCAACAAAATCTTCAGTGTCTTATCCTTGCCATTGTTAGCAGCATGAAAGAGTGGTGTTCCACGGCCACAGTCCATGTCGACAGGTACACCTTTCGAAAGCAGGAACTCTGTTACCTTACAGCATCCTGCAGTGAATAAGATGAGCCATAAACCATGGGGAAACAAGCACTATATAAATTGAGTTATGCAGATAAATAATCAACAGTACAATGGACAGCTTGAAACAGATTACACGTGACCAAGTACAAGTAGAGCAGACTTATACAACTTTGACTAGTGATATATATAAACTAAATATCTAGATTGATAACAGTCAAGATGTGATCGAAACGTACTTCCTTAATTGTATAATAGTACTAAATAGCCTTATACAACAATATAAGTAGGAATTGGATAGTGTATTTGTATGTGTGTGTGTGTGTTGTGGGG
>CM002476.1:3093133-3115395 GCA_000325765.3 Leersia perrieri
GGGGGGGGGGGGACCTGTGCCAGCAGCATGGTGGAGAACTGCACAGCCTTTGTCATCTACTTTTGTTATATCGCCACCATGATCTAGAAAATATTCCACAGTAGGAACATCACCAGACTCAGCAGAGGCCATAAACGGTGTTACACCTGCAAAAAACAGCACATCAGTACAATTCACAAATCTTACTACCAAACAAGACACGGCAGCTACCATATAAAAGGGTGAAAGAGTTAGACAGTAACCTCCTACTGCAGCAGCATTCATGTCAGCCCCAAATTCCTCCACCAAGTACTTGCAAACATTCAGATGGCCCTGGCATGCCGCTGCGAGCAACAACCCAATGCCATCCTTGTCAAAAGCCAAGACCGCATTCCGGGTCTTTCTTTTCCCAAACCCAAGGTCCTTTATAATGTCTTCTCCCAAAGAAAACACAAAAATGTCATCACACTGACGAAGAGAATGGGCAGATTAACTAGGTAGGAAACAAAAAAGAAATGTGATGAATACATGCAATGCGCAAGTTTCCCTCAATCTTAATACCATTTGGATGGCCTCCTTCGGACATTCCGGCAAATCCATGCAATACGCAAAGACCTCACTTGAGTCGTGTGCCTATTACATAATACATACTCACCGAGTCATGTACACCTAAACCTTGCGCAAGTTTCCCTCAATCTTAATACCATTTGGATGGCCTCCTTCCGACATTCCGGCAAATGCATGCAATACGCAAGGACCTCACTTGAGTCGTGTGCCTATTACATACTCACTGAGCCATGTACACAGTACACCTAAACCTTGTCGACATGAAAACATTTGTTTAGAGTACCTGATTACACATCACACTTAGAGTACCCCTGCCCCATAATATAGCTACCTCTGCAATTCAGAGGCGGTAGAATATTATCAGTTCATCACAACGTGTCGGATCAATGCAAAGGAAGGACTTGTTACGACAAAAGCCCCAAACCTTGCGATTTCTAAACAACATAAGCTGGCAATCTTCTCTAATCCATAGGCCTGGGTGTCTTGACGCACGATCAAATCGAGGCAGCCATAACACCAGGAAAAATAAAACGCGGCAAATTTTGAATGCCACAAGCGTTAGATGCAGCAACGCAGCGGAAGCCTAAAACCCACCCATCCATGATCAATCAACACTCAACAGTACATCCACCATCGCAAGCACAACTCAAAGTGCACGAGCGTCTCCCAAACCGAAAGGGGGGAAACACATACAGGAGCATGCAAGCAAAGGGGCACCAGCGCAATGTTGATCGGGTTGGGAATCGGGATCGATCGACGCGGAGGAGAAGAGGAGAGAAGAGAAAAACCTTTGAGTCGGCCGAGGTTCCCGTCGAAGGCCGCCCTCCGGAGCGCGGTCGCACCTGCGAACAAAGTCGATCGCCATTAGAGACTAAAACGCGCAGCGATCAAACGAAGAGGAGGCGCGGAGCGGGGAAGGGGATGGAGCTGGAGGCGCCGTACTTGTGCCGTCGTCGGTGGGGCGGAGGTAGACGAACGGCGCCGCCATGGCTCGCCGGAGTGGCAGCGGCGAGGAGCGGAGGAGGGGGTGGGAGTGAGAAGGAAGCTTGCAGGAGAAGGAGGAGCGGAGTGGGTGGGGGTTGGGGTTGGGGTTTTGGCTAGCGGAGGCTTCTCTGCTTCTTTTTTTTTTTTGCTCGTCGTCCACGACGAGGAGGGCGTGGGTTTGTGGCGATGGAGTGGACCGGGTTCACAAGCACTTGGCCGTGGGTCTAGTCGGAAGTACTAGTGGCCTAGTGGGTGGAGTACGCCCTCCCCTCCTATGGGTGTGCAAAGACCCGGTGCACGGAAGCAACTGTGCCTATTTTGTTCCGTCAGGAGGCGGGAGAGTGGGACTGTGGGAGAGTCAATGACAGCGATGGCCCACTGGCAGAGAGAAGGGTATGTGTTGTGTGGTCTTGTAACAGTGTGCGTACTACTGGGTACAGGTACAGTGCGCCGGCTGATTGACGACACGTGTAGGACCAATGCCTGAACGACAATCTCTTAAACACGCAAACGTACTGCTGTGTAACTTTCACAATTCGGGATACTCTCTCCAGAGTCCAGACTCCATTATGTTGCAAAATTAGTTCATTTTTACCTTCTTTGCAATAGTGTTTCACTTGTATAAAAATTCAGCATAAGAGCAGACGAAACAGTAAGGATAACCGTTCAAACGGAGGAAAAAAAACAAAAGCATACTCACTAGTACATCTATATTCCATATTGATTGCCATGTAAATTTACAATCAAACAGAACAGGGTAAATCTACGAGCAACAATATCATCGTAGTAGAGAACATTGAAAATCTACACACGAGGCAATCTTCCTTGCGTATCAAAGCTAATCTTGCATCTGCTCTGTCGATAGTGATACATTCCCCTCAATCGCCTTCGATCTCCAGTTTCTGTGCTAGTTTCCTCTGTTTACTCCAAGCGCAATGTGAAGTATATCATACGTGCTGAGCTCCAGATACAGTACGATGTACTATGTATAAAAAGTAGGAATGGACTACAGTGGACTGCGGCATGAGGAAGTGCTATACCCATCCAACAGAATAAGCAGAAAATCATTAGCACTCAGACCATTTCTCTGTATCACCAGACCTTGGCTGAACGGCATTTGAATGCACCTGCATGATGGAGACGAACATTTGTCATACTCAAATGGAGTAGATCAGGTAACGGATGGCATGAAATGCGCTCAACTCATGAGCATTATAAATTTGCACTCTTAAACATTGCCATTCAAAGGTACAACAGATCATGCATGTAGTTATTTTTCCAAAAAAAAATTTTAAAAAAAAAGAGAGAAGAAAAGAGCTTGATAGTGAGCTCACACCCTGTACATCCCATATATTAATCTTATGCACCCTCCTTGAAATATTGTCCATGCCGAATTGCCGATAATTTACCTGGAGGTGCCTTTCTTTGCGGTGGCTGAAAGTTCTGTGCTTTAGCTCACCACGGTTAGTTGTCAGCTCATCTAATATCTCAGCATCATCACGGCTGCCACAGCTTCCTGAATCAGATCCACCATCCTCCTGTAAGGAACCGAATTTCAGATTAACAACAGATAAGGGGCGAAGAGTGGAACACAATCATCGCTGACAAGTAATCCTCCAATTATGCGAGATAAGCTTATACCAGTGTGTGATCGTGGTAGACCCCTTCAAGCTCTTCGTACTCAGCTGCGTCCAATTCCCGCAGGTCATTTGGCTCAAAGAACTTTGGGAGGACATGCTGTCTAATGATGATCATAATGAAAAAAGGCAGAGGGAACAGGATCCCTGCGATTGGTATCCATGTTATGCCAAAGCATATCAAGAGGTAAACCAACTGGAAGATTGTGAAGACAGTAATTGTTCTTGAAGGCACTGATTCCATGAAAGATGCATGGGGACCCTCCAGAACCCTGCAAAATGTTACAGCCCCAGGCAACTGTGAGTTGTTTAATCACTGTTTTGACAAATGATGGATCTTAAGAGAAAATGGTTCGATTAATCCAAAAGGAGGCACACAGGCTACAGAATAAAGATATTACCTGTAGCGCCGGCTTGATGCAATGAATATAAGTCTTATCCTTTCCCAAAACTGATTCCCAGGTAGACTGTCAATGGCCATGTAAGCAAAGTAACCCCAGAGGACTGATGTCGGTATCTGCTTGATAACTGGCATAGCTCCAACACAAGCACCAACTAGCAAGGATTGCAGCAAGTTACTTAGTCTTTGCTCATTCACTCGAACAGGCAAATGGGCTTCAATATGTTTTCTAAGATCAAATTCACCATCCAGTTTCCCCTCTTCACCACCTTCTTGCAGCATAGCATCCTTCAAGCTCTTTAACTCCTTGTGAACAGAATCAGTCTGCAGAACAATATTTTGACCTATAAGTTTATTTACTTGATCATTTTTCCATATAAGACTAACAGGGGCATCCACATTCTCAATAGTTACGGAAAGAAACCAAAGGTATGATCACTCTTCGTAAGGTCAAAAGTGGGGTTGACGCAATTACATGAGCTCAGGACTATAAGTTTCTTGACAACTGATATATTAATTTGAAACGAACCATTAGAAGTAAAATGCAGCAGATAAATTGAATTCGAGATTATACGGTAACATACTTAGTAATGAAGAGTAAAATACTCACATTTTTTTCACAGTCCATCTCGATGAAAACCGCTTGCATCTTTCCATAGATTTCCAAACTGCTCACACAATTTATCCGGCCTTCGGTGGCAGTTTGAACCATCTTGTTGCGTAGCAGCTAAGCAAACCAAGGAAGAAGATAGATGAGCCGATAAGCAAAAATGGCTAATTTTGAAAACGAAACACTTCGGTCTGGAGTTCACCAACCTGCCCCTTAAGGACCGCAAGGCTTCTTGTATGCATCGGAGACTGAGGAAGTACTCCGTTAGATGGAGGGATGCCAATCAAACCACAAAGCAGGACCTGTATAATTTATATACTACTATGAGAAAAGGAATAGCATGCCACAACTTTGGTTTGATAAGATTCAGGATTGATGGATGTTGTCTATTACTTCACAAAGCACAATATGTATCTTATCTGCCATCACCTTGTAGATTGCAGTAGTGCTTAGTTATAATTAGGCAAAAAAAAAAGATATTATGGATGTTGGATTTCAATTTTCTAAGAATTACAAGTGAATTTTCATCATACATACCCATTCAGTTGGTCAAATGTAAACTCAACTATAAAATATATAGGAACATTTCTTATTTTAGGACTATCTTAAGAGATTTCAGATAGTTTTACACTATAAGGGATAGAGAAATGAATTGTTTACGATGGTACCAAAAGATGTGATTACGTTCCTGTTTAGCTGAGAAAAAACCTTAAGGGTCACCATAAGCAGATAAGTGTATCATAGAAACGTGCCACACACCATGAATCCAAGGACCAAAATGTCATAATGGTAGGCAGAGGGCTTCTTCAAGTTAAACTCCTTTTGCTGCGCCAATTGTGAGGCCACACTATGATCAAAGAAGTAAAGTCCTGCAACCATCAAAGCTGGCACAATGGCAGCAAATATGTATGCTGGAGGAACAGAAAATAGATCCTGGAAATTTATAAAATAAGATATTATCAATGATGCCATGCAAAAAAATTCTTAACCTGAAGACCACAATATCTCCAGTATCACAAACGATTTTGACTAATTACCTTTGCTACAGTCCAATGTTGCAGTGAACTTGACTCCCAGGGAAGTGGACTGAACAGCCTCCTAGGGACTCCTGAAGGAACATCCTTTGGTAATGTGTACGAGAATGCTGTCCAAACAATCACCATAAGTGGGACACCATAGTCAGCAATGAAGCCTCTGAGCCACCCTGCAAGTGTCAACACAAACACACAATGATCATTGCATGTACATGTGCTTCTCACTAGTTATACAATATAAATAACATGGAGTCGTTTACATGCTCATCTAACATACATAGTAGTAATTTCTTATTTTTGTTTCTAAATATTACTTTCAAAGTGAAAAAGAACATGAGCAGAAATTATCCACATAATATGGAATAAGAAGCTTCCAACATAAGGGCTACGTACTAAACACCATATCAAGCCGAGTCCAACTTGATATGGTCCACTTAAAAGGAAAAGAAGAATCCATATGGTCTGACCCAAACCTGACAGGCTGCCACAAGACAAGCTTGCAGCCCAGCACAACCTCCTATCTAAAGCAGGCCCAGTCCAAACTTCAATACAGCTAAAGAAATGGTTGGATGGATGATTAATGGAACAGTTTTTGCTAATTTGATGGCCCAGAGCTTGGTTTGCCCCCAGAATCGGATACATGGGACAAAAATAAGATGGAAACGTGACCAACCTTGACCATACACCCATGACCTTGCCCTTCTTGACCTTAATGCAGTGTATAAAAGCCCGATTGAAAAGATAACACCAAGTAGGCCGTTGACATATAACCACTGGAATTGATATATATTTGAACTATGGTCTGCATTTCCAGGCACCTTGAATTCTTCTATAATTCCCTGCAATAGATAGGCATTGGTCTAAATATCATTTTTTTTCCAGGATACAAAGAACTGAGCCCTCTAGATATAGCATACTTTAATAGCTTGTTGCAGGAACAGAACAGTGATCAACATCCCAAAAAGTTCGCCTGCAACCCTTGTAAATCTGCTAATAACATTGGAAGCATTGAACATTGCCAGAAGAAACAACATGATAGCAGTCCAGATGCAGACCCTGCCAACAGCAAGCAAATCAGGAGAGCATTATATTTTTCTGAAAAGCTAACGTGATAGTATTCTATTTCAGTTGTTACCATCCAGCCCATGCCAAATACAGTCGTTCTCCCAGAGCATGCTGCTTCTTTGCAAAGTTGTAGAGATATGTGTACATGATTATAGTTGGTTCTGCAACTCCAACTATCAACAAAGGCTGCCCTCCAAGAATTGAATGTATGATGCCACATAGTGCAGTAGATGCCAGTGTTTCAACTGTGGTGAGTATACCATCTGAAATGAACCATGTTTCTTTTGTTAGAAATGTAATTAAACGCCTCAGAACAGCAGTCCTGAAAAGAGCACAAGTGCAGTACAGACTCATATTGGTAAGAAGATAAGAATTTACTTGTTTCTCTGCTCAGTTGCGCTCCGAAGGCAATGACTGGGAGGGCAGAGGCAAAGAAGATATACACGGTAGGCGCCAATATCCTGACGATGCATCCAGAATCAACATAAGTATTAAGAAATGAACTGGCAAACAATAAGAGGAGGGAGGACACACGCAATGATCTACTGCAATATTAATTGTTCAAGACAATTAACCTGAAGCCAGAGCGGATTCCTGCAGTCCAGTCATGTTTATACCAAGCTACTCGGCCATCAATATCGGCGATGACTCCCTTAAAGGGAGTCTTTAGTACATCCATCAGCTGAACTCAGCTCAAGACCAAACAGAAGCTGCAAAGGTGTGCTCAAAATTCAGAAACGGTACATATATATTATATACATAGAACTTTCACGACACACATAGACTTATAGACATCAGAAGCCCCTATCGTTTACACAAATTACAAACTCAGCTCAGGCCTCAGGGCACCAACCTAACCAGATGAGACAAGTTTAGCAAAACCTCGAACCAAACTTACAACCAACAGAGTACCAGATGCATGCTTAGTGTGTCAGACTGTTAATACATATATGCAAACCTTGCAGTATAAATATTTATTTTAAATTTACTACACCACAACATATTTGGTATCCATAAATATAATAATTAACATTTGTAATTCGAACTTCTGCAGTTGGAGTAGATAAATTTGGATTTCAACACACAATTTCCGTTATTAAGATATAAACTACCACCACACTTACAGAGAAAAGCTAAGCATCACAGCACAAAGCACTAAAAACTTTCGTCAGGTAACCGCGGTTAGCTTACAAACATGTCCAACTGTACCGTCCAACTCTTCCTCTCATGCCGTCATGCATGGGGTTCTCATTCAGTCTTAAGACGGAGACAGCAATGACCAAACGCACGCAGTAATTGGAATTCTTCACTCGTATCCAAGCTACCCCAATACTATCGACGAAAAAACAGCAAAAAATCCCACAAGCAGCAGAGAAACACACTTCAAACTCACGAAATTTCTCCCCAGACCAAAGTGACCAACTCCCAGCCGCAGATCCATCTCCGCGTCGTCTCGAACAACAACAACCCACGAAACTTCACCACCGAAATCGATCCAGACCATCCACGGAAAACCCAAAAACAAAAACCCCTCCAAAAAAATGCCCACGAGTAGGGGGGAGAGAACCCAACCCAGCGCAAACACCGGCATGCATCGACGCACAATTAAGTCAGCACAAACGCAACCCCCAAACCTCGCGGTTTCGAAATCGAGCAGACACCGTTAGTTCGTGACTACCACCTCCACCTCAAACACCATCACACTCACACTAGTCGAGCAAATCGATCGAGAACGAAGCGGCGAACGAACAGATGATGGGGACCCGTACCGATCGTTCGCGCGCGCGGCGGCGGCGGCGGCCGGGAGGGGTGTCGGTCTCCGGCGGCAATGCTGGCGGCGCGGCGCCGAGGGAGGGGAACCCTAGAGGCGGAGGCGGCGGGGACGCGGGTTCTCTTGAACGCGGCGGGGTTAGCTGCTCGAGTCCCCTGTGACGAGCGGGTATTTATAGTCGAGGCGAGATCGAATGGTAGGAGGCGGCGGAGAAGAGAAGAAGAGAGGAAGAAAAGAAGACTTAGGCGGGCGGAGAGACTCCGCGGCCAAAGAGGACTGGACAGAGAACCCGTTTACCTAAAAACAAAAACAAAAATAAAAATAAATTGGCGTCATTCTCTGGCAAGTGGGACCAGGCATTGATGGACCCACCGGGGGTACGTGCGGGGCCCACTCGCGCTGACGTGGTGGGAGGGAGGCACTGGTTGCTCTGCCGCCAGGCAAAGCCGTGACGATGATTCCGCGTGGGTCTGTGGGGTTGCGTCGAAAGGTCAGCGGTGCCAGTGCATGGCAGGGGGGGGGTGTGTGGCTGCAGGTGGGGCCGGGCGGTGGTGACGTGGACGGATCGATGGATATGTGTGGCTGCAGGTGGATCCGGGGGTGGTGACGTGGACGGATCGATGGATGCGGTCGTCTTCCTCGGCCTCTCCAGTCCACTGCCGCCACCCAGGAATCCACTGTTGCAGGGCACCGCCACGCCGCGCGGGGCGAAGCGAAGGGAAGGGACAAGCGAATAGTGGCCACTACCGCTTAGGTGCGGCGCGTGTGGCGCACCGCGCACGGTTTCTCGTCCGGAGCGCGACCAACAGTGGCCGTGGGCATGATGCGGAAGTTAAGAAAGTTGTAAATTGAGAGTTTTGGCGATCTTCTCAATTTTTCAAGATAAATACATTTAACGTATATAGATAGTATTAGAAAATCAGAGTCAATCTTATAGCTAATATATTATAAATGTTAACTGCATGTATTACAACTAGTCAGTTGATTGCTATTAGTAAGATGGTTGCATCGAAGTTGGAACGCGGCTTTACGGGTCAAGAACACCAAGAGTTTGCAATCTCCATTGGTGGCTTTTACATGGCATGGAGGATGGTGAAGGATACTCCTGATGTCCAAAATAAAATGGATTCTAAAATCCTAATGTCGAGTTATTTGTGTATGGTAAAAGTGTTAGCTAAGGACATATATAACAGTCTGGTCTCTCTATTGTCATGTAAGCTTATTTGGAGAGAGAAAGATGGTTGCTACGTATGAAAATGGTTTAGAGTCGGCTCTTATTGTTTATTAGGAAAACTTTTGAGGCATAGAATCTAATAAAAGAAAAAAGACTAATAAGAAAATATTTTAGTACATTAATAGTTAGAGACCGTATTGTCTCAATTATTGTAACGTAATAGTCTCTTGTTAACGTAGAGACCGTACCGATTTCTATCTTTGTGCATGACCTAAACGGCATTGACGTGATAATTTTCCTCGATTTCCGGATGAAAACTTGGTAGAAGTATAGAAATTAATTTATTTTCGACAAAATTTAAATGTTAGAAATTATTTTTTTAACAGAGAGAGTGACATAGCTACCGCCAAGGTGCCAAGGCAACGACAAGTTAAAACAGCCAGTCACCCACGGAGCCCGAGCCCGTTAGCGGTGGAGCGCGCGCGCGGCATCCTGCGGCCAAAACGAAACGAATGGCTCGCGCGCTCGTTATACTTATACCGCCGCGCGATAGATGGCGCCGCTAGCCGTAGCCGCAAGCACGGTTTAACTGTCACCGACTCACCGCGCAACGATCGATTTTATGTGGTCGCAATAAAAAAAAAAGATCGATTTTATGCCGTTCTTTTCTCCCATGGGAGCGAGGCGGTTCACACAGGTTCGCAAGTGCTCGTACGAGGAAGGCGTGCATTGATGGATGATCGATCTGTATATGGCTGGAAATGGCAAGGTACGTTTGTTTTCCTGGCCTCAAAGTGCACACACTCACTCCCGCACGCACGATCGATCGATTCAATGCGAGTTTCAGGTGAAAATCCAACTCCAACGGATAGAGCGATAATGTAAGTGCGACTTTGGTGAGACCGTACGTTGGGCGCGCGGAGAACGAAATGAAAGGGTGGCACCTGTTGTTTTACTATGGTTTAGACCAAACTTTAGGCTGATATCGATGTCTGAATTTAGATAGAGATGACATAAATATAATCAGCCAGGAGCCGAGAACTGGAGACAACCCTAGGCTCGTTTCCTAAATTCCTATTGAAATGTATTAAAAAAACACTGGAAATTTGAAAATATTAGGTACAAGCAAGTTCAGCCTACTCTTGAAGAATTAGTTCTATCCTTAAAGAAATTTTGGCTCCGACAATGCATATAATAGAAAATAGAAGTATAACTACAGAAAAAATTTCTGCACTAGGTGCTAAGGCACCCTACTTCTCCGTAGAGGATCTGTGCTGCTATCAGTAGTTTATGTGACCTGTGAGTTCAGACGTTCAGTGAGCGTCATCAACAGACGGCCATCACAGCGAAAGACCCAAAGCAGTAAAACAGAGATCGTTATCAACAGCCCATCCACTCTTAATCGATCCTTTCCGCACAGCCCATCTAACAATCTGGGCCGGCTCCCACACATTCCAGCCCAAAAGCCTTCATCTGGGCCTCCCTCTCCTGCCGCTTCTTCCAGGCGGTCCCAGACGGATGCCGTTGACCGGCGTCGTGACGATGGTGGGAGTGAGGGTGACGTATGCGCCTAGCGAAGCTCTGCTACAGTGGCACCAAAGTTCAACCTCCCACAGGCATTACTGCACACTTCAGAGGATCCAATTTCCATTCTCGTTTGGTCAAACGAGTTGCAAGGAGATATGATTATCTGCCCAACTACCAGCCGGTTATTTTTTTGGTTTTTGATAACCAGATTAATTTATAGTGAAGTACACTTGGTGAAAAATGCAGGAGCGGAAGATGTGTTACATGGCAACTCTTGCTTATGGATTAAACAGATTTCAGTTTACCCTATTACAAGAGAAACAAGGTTTAGGCATCCAACCATGTAGTAGTAAGTAGTAGCATCTCAAACATCAGTTTGAAAATGCACTTCAGATCACTTCTTTTGACTGAACTTTTTCTGCAATGAAAAATAGTTTTATCTTCAAGTAATCCGTTGAGAGAGACGGCAGGAGAATATTGCGTGCCTCATGGAATTTTCATGCAACCCGTTTCAGACTAGTCTCCAGAGCTCTTATCATCTTGAACTTCCACCGCTACACTACACTTGAATTCACCAGTCCATGAGACCAGTGACGCTTCCATCACTACATGCGTCACTTCCAAGTGGCCCAAAGTTTATTTTACCACTCCGATTATTCAATCGTCAACACGTCCCACTCCTTGGTGATCCAAACCTCATCGACTCAAAACGGCATAAGACGACGACCTTTTGCCTCTTTTGCCACATTCACTAAGCTACAAGCCTACAACCAAAGCCATGGACGACGACATTGCTACCAGCCGCTCCACCGGCGGCGACTCCACGACTGCGACGGCGGCGGCGCACTTCGTGCTGGTCCCGATGATGGCGCAGGGCCACGCGATCCCGATGACCGACATGGCGCGGCTGCTGGCGGAGCACGGCGTGGAGGTGAGCCTCGTGACGACCCCGGTCAACGCCGGCAGGATGGCCGGGTTCATCGCCGGCGTGGAGGAGGTCGGCCTCGCCGTGCGGCTGGTCGAAATCCCCTTTCCGGCCGCCGATTTCGGCCTCCCCGACGGGTGCGAGAACGTCGACATGCTGCCGTCCAAGGACCTCTTCAGCAACTTCCTCCTGGCATGTGGCGCGCTCCGGCAGCCGCTCGCGGCGAGGCTCCGGGAGCAGCAGCGGCGGCCGCCGGTGAGCTGCGTCATCGCCGACATGATACACTGGTGGACCAGTGATATCGCCAGGGAGCTCGGTGTCCCGTGGCTCACGTTCAATGGCTCCTGCACCTTCGCCTCCTTTGCCAGGTAACATTATTTCTCTGCATGAACAGCAAATACTTAGAACAAGGAATTAATTTTCGGATAGCGCAGTTAAACGGCAGCACAATTCCTGCCCTCATTATCTCTCTCAAAAAAAAAAAAAACTCCTGCCCTCATTTCGGAAAAGGAGAGTAGCATAAGAGCTGCAAGTTGGATGTGATCTAAGAACTGTGATCACCATCTTGTAGGCACATCATTCAACGCAACAATCTATTGGAGAACATCACCGATGATCAGGAGATCGTCAAGTTCCCAGGATTCCCCACGCCGCTAGAATTGCCAAAAGCTAAATGCCCCGGAGTCATGTGTGTTCCAGGAATTGATCAAATCCGTGACAAGATCTACGAGGAGGAGATGCGAAGCGATGGAAGGATCATGAACAGCTTCCAGGAGCTGGAGGCTTTGTACATTGAGTCTTTTCAGCAGACAATAGGTCAGAAGATCTGGGCTGTTGGCCCGATGTGCTTGTGTCACAGAGACAGCAATGCTATAGCTTCTAGAGGAAACAAGGCATCAATGGACGACACGGAGTGCTTGCAATGGCTTGATTCAAAGAAGCCTGGTTCAGTGGTCTTTGTCAGCTTTGGCAGCCTCGCCAGCACCGAGCCTCAGCAGCTTGTTGAACTGGGACTGGGGCTTGAAGCTTCCAAGAAGCCGTTCATATGGGTGATCAAAGCAGGAAAGAAGTTGTCAGAGGTCGAGGAATGGCTCACAGATGGATTCGAGGAACGTGTCAAAGACAGAGGGATGATCATAAGGGGCTGGGCGCCACAGATGATGATCCTCTGGCACCAGGCCATTGGATTGTTCATGACACACTGTGGGTGGAACTCGACAATTGAGGGGATCTGCGCAGGTGTGCCCATGATCACATGGCCACACTTTGCAGAGCAGTTCGTGAATGAGAAATTGGTAGTTGATCACTTGAAAATTGGGGTGGAGATTGGAGTGAAAGGAGCGACACAGTGGGGAAGTGAACAGAAAGAGGTTAAAGTGACGAGGGATGCTGTGGAGACAGCAGTGTCCATGTTGATGAATGAAGGGGAAGCTGCACAGGAGATAAGAATGAGAGCAAAAGACTTTGGCATGAAGGCAAGGAAGGCTTTGGAAGAGAGAGGTTCTTCCTATAACAACATAAAGCTAATGATTCAAGAAATGGGAAACAGGAAAAATACATCTGGTTGATAGATACAGGAATATGCTTTCTTTTTTCTGATTGTAAACCGGTTGGAATGAGTCAGAGGATCCTATCACACTTATATATTTGTAAGGATGGGAGGACAGGAGTCCATATTGGTTCTTTTACTATGGCCTTACCATGATGTTCATCCCTCAAACTATAAAATACTGTACCCTCTCTCTGATTCCAAATACAAGTCATTTTAGATTTGTGTAATATGTATTTCTTTAATAGAGGAATATCGTATATTTAGACAGCACAGACATGGGAGAATTGTAAAAAGATGACTAAAAGTTCCAAACGACTTATATTTAGCAAACAATTGAGAAGCTCAAAATGACTTACATTTGGAGCCCAAAAGTCGAAACAACTTCCTCATTGGATGGTTTCACCTTCCAGGACCCCTGTGGATGAGAGGAGTATTTTACAAATGATCAGTATACTGTATCAGGCTCATTGTGGTATAATTATCTAGAACAATCTCTTCATCAAAAAAAAAATATCTAGAACAATTTATACTATACTTGGTCTAAATTACAACACTTCCTAATTCTGACACTCCCGCCCATGTTTTGTAATTACCTCTGTAATTTCTATAAATATATGAAGGCAAAATTTAGTGGTCAAGGTTAGGTATAGACTTTGAAAGATCACAAAACACATTTTACTTCTTTTTCCAGATAGTGCAGAGGCAGGGAGTATCTTACAATTCAAGTATGTACTGTATCGATAGCAAATGTTGTAGACTTATAGTTCGAAGAACGGAAGAAGCTTTCATGCACGAGGAATCTGACCACAAGCCCATGAACTGAACGAGTCACCTAGATGTTGCCAAAGTCCAGCCATACTGTTATGTTTTTAGGCATGTGCTCAAACTGGCCGAGTTGATAACCATAGGAGCATAAGCTGGCGCTGCAATTCTTGTCGGCACGTGACTTTCCTCCGTGATCCGAAGCACCAGGCACCACATATGCACCTCAGTTGCAGTCCTGCAGACCAAGCACATCAACTCAAACAGCATACGGCTTCTCTTCCGTTATTGCATATCTCCAACTGTTCTTTGTCACACTCTCACTGTCCCAGCTTGTCTTGGCACTTGACTAAATACAACCACAGCGGCACAGCCATGTCCCTTGCTGGCCAAACCGGCGCCCGTCGATCAGCAGCGCGGCTCCATGACGACGACGACGACAGCGCACTTCATGCTGGTCCCGATGATGGCTCAGGGGCACACCATCCCCATGACCGACTTGGCGCGGCTGCTGGCCGAGCACGGCGCTCAGGTCAGCCTCGTGACGACCCCAGTCAACGCCGCAAGGATGGCCGGGTTCATCGCCGGCGTGGAGGAGGCCGGCCTGGCCGTGCAGCTGGTTCAGCTCCCCTTCCCGGCCGCCGAGTTCGGGCTGCCAGATGGGTGTGAGAATCTGGACATGCTCCAGTCCAAAGACCACATGAGGAAATTCTTAGAGGCCTGCGGCGCGCTCCGGGAGCCGCTCATGGCGAGGCTCCGGCAGCACTGCCTGCTGCCGAGCTGCATCATATCCGACATGATGCACTGGTGGACTAGTGACATCGCTAGAGAGCTTGGTATACCATGGCTTACATTTAGTGGCTTCTGTACCTTCGCTTCCCTCGCCAGGTAAATATCTACACGAACAGCAAATAGTTAGAATGAACAAAGCATGAGAGAAGTATGTTCGTAAAGTATTTTATATACAAAATAGATAGAAAAAAGAGATAATTTTCAGGTCTGGTACGGTAGCAATTGATAGGCAGCACTGTTTCCCTCATTTCAGAAAATACAAAAATCTTCATGGTAGTTTTTTTTTTCCTGATGGAAGCTTATGGTAGATTAATAACTGCCAGTTGGATGTGATATAACAGCTAAGATCACTATCTTGAAGGGACATTGTTTACCGTGACAATCTGTTGTGGAACCACACTGATGATGAGGAGATCGTCAAGCTCTTAGGGTTCCCTACGCCACTAGAGTTACCTAAAGCTAGATTGCCTGGAAGCTTGTGCGTTCCAGGTCTGGAGGAAATCCGTGAGAAGATCTATGATGGGGAGATGCAAAGTGATGGCAAGGTCGTGAACAGCTTCCATGAGCTGGAGACTTTGTACATCGAGTCCTATAAGCAGGCGACAGGTAAAAAGGTCTGGACAGTCGGCCCAATGTGCCTGTGTCATAGAGACAGAAACACGATGGCTGCTAGAGGAAACAAGGCGTCATTGGATGAGGCGAAGTGCTTGCAATGGCTTGATTCTAAGAAGCCAGGTTCAGTGATCTTTGTCAGCTTTGGCAGCCTTGCTAGCACTGCACCTCAGCAGCTTGTTGAGCTTGGACTGGGTCTTGAAGCTTCCAACAAACCGTTCTTCTGGGTGATCAAAGCAGGAAATAAGTTTCCAGAAATCGAGGAATGGCTTGCAGATGGATTTGAGGAACGTGTTAAAGATAGAGGGATGATCATAAGGGGCTGGGCACCACAGATGATGATCCTGTGGCACCAGGCCATTGGAGGGTTCATGACGCATTGTGGGTGGAACTCGACAATAGAGGGCATTTGTGCAGGTGTGCCCATGATCACATGGCCACACTTTGCGGAGCAGTTCTTGAATGAAAAATTGGTGGTGGATCACCTGAAAATTGGAGTGGAGGTTGGAGTGAAAGGTGTGGCACAGTGGGGAATTGAACAAAACGAGGTTATGGTGACAAAGAATGCTGTGGAGATAGCAGTGTCCACACTGATGAATGATGAGGAGGCAGCAGAGGAGATGAGGATGAGAGCAAAAGACTTTGGCGTAAAGGCAAGGAAGGCTTTGGAAGAGGGAGGTTCTTCCTATAACAACATAAGGTCACTGATTCAAGAAATGGGAAACAAACAAAATGCATCTGGTTGATACAGACGGAATTAAGCATTATTTTTATTGTATAGATGAAGTGGAGGATCCTATCATCCCTATATCTCGATAAAGGATAAGGAAGCAGTCACATTTGGTACTTGAACTATGACCTTGTCCTGATTTTCGTCCCTCCACCACAAAGGATTGTATTGTACAATGACCAATATACTTACTAGGCTTTATTTGTGGTATGATTGTTTATGGATCAAACCTGGTCTAAATTACATCAGCTGACCGGTTGCTCAGCAGAGTAGATACAATTCAGAAAGGGGTAAAAATTAAATAAAATAGTGTGCATCCCTAGCCCAAATTTTCGTCAAAGTCCAATCTCAAAGTTGTTAAGGCCATTGGGAGTGCACAAGTTCTACGGCTTACGAGTGTATGAAACTAGTGTAAATTTGTGAAGAAAATACTTTGACGAAATATGGAAGGCAAAATATTGTGGTCAAAGGCAGGGTCCAAGTGGGAGTAGTTTAGGATTCAAGTATGTATTTATCTAGCAACTCCGGGCGGGTGCTTCATGAGTCCATTTGTCCTTACAAACCTCCATTATGTAAAAGCAGATATATATAAATTGACTAATTTTAAGATTTTTCATGCTGTTACAAGAATGTATGAATGATGCATCAAACTCAAATGCATGTTAAAGCTGCAGACTAGAGGAAAAATAAAGCATACCTGGTTTTTATATAAATGACACAACAAGACTCCATCAGACACCACCATCTGCTCAATAAAACGTTTGATAGCACGCAGTTGCTCACAAAATTAGCTCCAACTCAGAAAATAAAGTTAGCACTACTGCAAGAAATTCTTACATAAAACTTTCTGCAAAGCTGGAAAAGGTACAAGTATAAGATATCTTGGCAAGTCCCATAGGTGAATTGTGTACAGCATGTTGAGGATTTTAAAATATTAAATGAATTCCATGCATATCTTTTCTCGTTTTTTAGCTTATAAGAATATGAAAAGAAAATCCCCTGAAGGTCTAAATAAGAAGCAACTTGTTGAGAAGAGCAGAAAACGCTTACTATGTGACCAGAAAAAATAAAGCAGATTTGAGAATGACATGAAACACAACATGTAAGGTTACCTTTCTTTCAACAAGACTTCAATGGTACAACCATCAACGACAGGGAGATTTACGCCAAGATATTGAAATATTGCCTCAAGGATAGCATAACATGTATAGGCTACGTTGGATTAGAATACTCTCTCTCTCTTTTTTTCACTTCCTTCCCTGGACTACAAATTTGCTGTCACTGCTATATTTCAACTGAAATGCTTTTTGGAAATTTGGGTGATCACTTGCCTACAGATGTTCAATTGTCCGTGTGATTTGTATATTAATGTGTTACCAGTAGTCTTTACAAGAACAAGATCCATGTCTAAAATGATGGAAGCGTGTCCTATCCCTCACAATGACCTTTCTTCCATACAATTTGGATATCAATTTTATTGCATTGTGGCAATCCAAACACATCCTCAAGTTCTTCACAATTCTTATTGTCACGTTAGATTCTGAAGTGAGTAAAGCGAAAGCAATGGCCAACTTTTCACTGTGCCAGTAAAGAACCTTCTGTTTTTCCTCTTCCGTAACTTCAACAAAGACTTCTGTTACATCAGGCACATATCCAGCATTCCACAAATCAATTAGCACCGTTTCCAGCTTCGAGTAGATTTCTTTACTCATTGGATGAGATCTATCAGCGGCTAAAAATTCATGAATTATGCCATTCATTTCAATCATACTGCAGCCAGGTTCTTTCTTGATCCCTTTCTCCATTATTACTTGCCTAATCCGCTGGACATCTTTCCATCTATTAGACTTTGCATACATGTTTGACAACAAGATGTATGCTGTGCTGTTGTCTGGATCCAACTCAAGGAGACGCTCTGCTGCCAATTCACCTATTACTGAATTACCATGAACCCTACAGGCTGCCAGCAGTGTTCCCCAAATAGTGGAGTTGGGTCTCATGGGCATTTCGTCTATTGTATGCAATGCTTCTTTTAACTTCCCAGCTCGGCCTAAGACATCAATTAAGCATCCATAATGCACCACTGTAGGGGAAATATTATACACCTCAGTCATACAGAGGAAGAACTCTCGTCCTTTGTCAACCAGACCAGTATGAGTGCAGGCAGTGAGAACACCAATGAAGGTTACCTCATCTGGAATTAGTGAAGCCTTGAGCATTCTATAGAACATGTCAATAGCCTCCTTCCCACGGCCATTCACTGCTAGACCAAGTATAATGGCGGTCCAGGTAAACTTATCTTTGTTGTGCATATCTCCGAATACATCCAATGCACGCTCAATGCTCCCACACTTTGAATACATGTCTATGAGTACATTCCCAACAAAAATATCCATCTTGATCCCAACTCTTCCCATGTAAATCCTTGCCCATTCCCCTGTCTCTTGAGCACCAAGCTGGGCACAGGCAGTGATCACACTGACCATGGTGAACTCATCTGCCCTCGCCTTACAAAACTGCATGCGACGGAACGTCTCCAGCGCCTCCCTGAACCTCCCAACCCGCACATAACCATCAATCATCACAGTCCATGCGACGGTGTCTCTTTCAGGCATATGATCAAACAGCTCCCGTGCTCGATCAACCTGGCCTGATCTCACAAGCCCAGAAATCACCGACGTCCATGACGCCATGCTTCTCACCAGCATACCCTCAAACAACACCAATGCCGCATCCATGTCGCCGCACTCTGCATACATATCAACCAGCGCATTCCCCACCCTCAAATCGGGAAACATTCCGCAACCCACGACGCGCTTGTGCACCTGCATCCCCAGCAGCAGGTCCTTGCCTTTCCCACAGGCCGAGATCACCGAGACGTAGGTGACCGGCGTGGCCATGGCGCCGGCTCTCACCATGTCCGCGAAGGAGCGGCACGAGAGATCGAACCTCCCGCTCCTGTTATGGCCGGAGATGAGCGCGTTCCACATGACCGGCGGCGGCGCACCTCCCGTGGCGCCGGGGCACGCCTCCAGCAGCGCACGCGCCGCGGCGGCGTCGCCCATGGCCGCGTACATCACGATCAGGGAGCTCGCCGCGTGAGCGCTCGACTCCATCCCGAACTTAACCACGTGCGCGTGCACGGCGCCGCCGACCTCCGCCGCCGCCGCCGCTCCCCGCGCCACCGCCTTGAGCAAGGACGGGAACGTGTACGCGTCGGGCCTGACCCCTGCGCCCAGCATGCGAACGTATCCCGCGACGGCGTCCTCCGCTCCATGGCCGGACGCGGACGAACTGGCAATTGCAGCGCTCCCCCACCGGTGGGGAATTCCGTCGAGCATGTCGCGGGCACGTGACAGGAGAGCGCGGACCATCCGCCTCACCGCCTCCCCATCGCGGTCCCCGACATCGTAGGGACGGATTAACCGCCGGAGGTTACCTCACCGGCTCCCGCCGCCGCCGCCGCTAATCCCCACGGGATTCCGGCGAAGACGAAACTCCCGCGGCGAGACGGCGGCGAGTGCTTCGCCTTTGCTCAATCGCTCGTGTTTTTTTTTTTTTGGTTTTTTGAGAGGAATCGCAAGGCACGGTAAGGCGTGCGATGGGAAAAAAAAATGTTGTACGGAGTTTGAAATTGTAGTATTCGATGGGTATACGTACATGTACAGATGTACATGTATAGTGACGGCTTTTTGGCGTATCTAGCAACGTCGATGTCACTGTACATACGTATGGATATGTATTATTGTACGTAAACACGAATAGGACCCGGAGATGTAGAGAGAATTTTTTTTGTCACCCTTTTCGTTGCATTTACCCCTGTTTGTTCTCTTCGTTAATTGCTGAATACTAGTATTAGGTACAATACATACATGGGTGATAAATGCCTTCTGTTTTCAGTTGTCAAAAAAGAACAAATTTGTTCTGTTGTTTCTCTTTCTTTTTTGGCTTCGAAGAGAAAAGTCAGAGCTATCTCAAACGCATGAACTTTACAGGATTTTCGTATGATTCAGCTCAATTCCCTCAAAAATTCTTTATTTTTTCTCCATTTTAAAGGGGGCTTCTATCTTTCTTGCAACCCATAATTCTTGTCATACCAATAGACCATGTGCGTGCATTGATGTAAAGGGAAAAGGGTGATTATGTCAATGGGAAATGTTACTTTCTTCAAGGAAAAGAAATTTGTGACCATGTTTAACATTGCAGTAAGGGTGATTGGGTGAAATGAGCAAGCTAGCTAAGATCAAATTTGGATATCAACAGAGTATACGTACGATAAGTGGCACCTTTGCGCGTACTGTGGGCTTACGCTTCGTTGCTGACAATGACATGAAAGCAATTTTTGTAAGTCATTCACGTGAGCTAGAACACAGAATTTAGTAGCTCATCGCAAGGACTAACTAAGATAACTAACTAGAGAACAACAGAAGTAAAAAAAACAAACGTGCGTGTTTGTTGCCGTGTTACACAGGGAAGCTTATTAACTTGCACGAATATATTGCGCCCATATATATAGGTGGTTCATTGATTGGCTAATTTAGTTGATGTAAAATGTATGGATTGTACAAGGTTAATTAGCTAGTATGTTTATTAGTGTGTGTGCATCAAGAAGGTGTGTGCCATGCTTGCATGTGTTGTACAATCACGATTGTTTGTCCATTTCACCATATGGACTTTGGGCCCAATTGCCCTTGTAAATATGTTCATTAGAAAAAATAGAGGCCCTAAATTTCAAGCGCCTGAAATTTTTAACGTTCTTTTTTGACGGAAAATTTTTAACGTTCTTATTCGTCGATGATGAGTCACTCACCTATTAATTTACTCCATAGATAAGAGGTATTATAGTTATTTTTTAAAAAAAACTTAATCTATGCTAAACAACCCAAAACAACATCTATTTTGAAACAAAAGCAGTACCTATTACTTTTTCACTCACCCATGGTTGAAAAAGATAAATTATCTAAGATACAAAAATTACAAAATTACATGAAATAAGCTTATAACTCATAAAAATCTACAAAATTTTATAGAAAAAAAAACTTAGATATAAAGAAAGCAAAACCACACATAACAATAAAACAAGTAAACGAACTAAGAGTGCATACTGTATATCACAGCAAATGTAATGTTATCAGTGTGCATTTTAGGTGATTGTGAAAATTTACAAAATTTCAACCGCCTGAAATCATGCATATCCTAAGCACACGATAATCAAAATCATCTCCTCTGGATTAAAGCCCACCAGTATTGTCGAACAAGATGATGAATATCAATCATTTTCACCCACACTTCAATGCTCCACTTTGAAGGTTTTTTTTTTTCTTTTTGAAAGACGACTTTGAAGCTTTTGCTTGCAATGTTATCGGACAAATACATGTATGCACACTACTCACACTTATATATGAACACATGTATATATTAGTTAAATATCCGTGCTTTGCTACGAATAAAATATATATTAATATTAGCTATCGTCTATCAGAAACATTTTTTTATAATATGTGTTATCAATTTTCATATACGAAATGTCACCTTAATTTGAATTTATATAGGGATATTCATCTATATTTTTTTAATACCAAGAAGTTTTGACTAAACTGTAAAATTGCAATGGTGGTGGCAGTCACCACTAGTAGCACCTGGAGCTAATCTGAGACTTGCTAGCTGATGACAGATTGTTTTGGCTGTTTCTTTGCCGCAGAGCATACACGCTCACACTGTTGATCACTTCAGTTCAGAGACGCAAGCAGCAGCAGCAGCAGCTAGTAGCCTACTACTAGTTGTAGTACACACAGTACAATTAATTAATGAGATATTGCTAAATTTCTACCCAGCAAAAAAAGAACACTGAAACAACATGCATGCAGCGCTGTACACGAGTTAACTCATTGTTCTTGTTTATCATTGCGTATTTGTACTCATCCACACATCCATACGCTCATATATACTGCAAGCTAGCTCTGTATGCAACTCCTCTCCCATGTCTCCAATTCCCCATCTCTAGCTCGCCGACGCCGATGACCATGTCCATGAAGGCGGCGTCCTCGTCCTCGCCGGCGCCGTCGCTGACCCAGAGCCCGAGGACGCCGTCGCCGCGCGCCACCGCCGCCGGCGAGCACACGCGCTCCTCCTCCGAGCCGT
>CM002476.1:3115495-3195902 GCA_000325765.3 Leersia perrieri
GCCGTGCCGGCCCACGCGCGGCCCGCCGATGATGGGCTCTACCGCGCCGTCGACACCTACCTCAAGGTCAGCGTAGTCGTACTACTTGTCTACTGCTGTGTTTTCTCCATTTTTTTTAAAAAAAATGGAGATAGGATTGTTGTGTTTCCGTTTCCGTTTCCATGTATTGCTGTGTTATCTCCATTTTTTTAAAAAAAATCGCCGATCAATGTTATATAAAAAAAATGGAGATAGGATTATTATAGCTTGCATTGCAATTGTTGTGGTATACATATAGTGTTTTACACTTACAAATAAATTCTATGCGATTATCTTTTGCATGTCGAATTGCGTTTGGCAAAAGAAACAGACATGAATTGTTATGTTCAGAGTTTTTCATAACTGTTTGACTGATATTTTGTGTCCAGTAAAAAAAGTTTTAATATTCACTGGGGTAGTGAAATTATAGTTTTGAGAAGAAATGAAATTCCAGCTGATGGGCTGCTAGGGGATGTGTTGGGGTTGCAAACTTAGCATATGCAACACATGCAAATCTGTTGGCCGATGTGCCAACGTTGGATGCATGTTTAATAGTATAAATGTACTGAACCAAATGGGGAGTTTTGTTCTTTGGTCAATCGCCATGAGACAGCCTGAAAATTTGTGAATGTACTGCATCTGTTTTTGTGTTTGACCACTGTTTTTTTGCATTGGACAATGCACTAACAGCATAGCATATTCAGATATTCTACATACTCCGTTTGGTAGTACGGGCGCTCACTTTTATCTGACAAAGAGAATATTGTGTTATGTGCTCACTAAACAGTCATTTGATTTTCTATAAGCATAATTTTTAGTGTAGGGTGCACAATCAAATAGATCGATTAGATATAGGCTAGGAAGAAACAAATGTGTGTAGTATACTAGTATTGTATGAGCAAGAGGAGTATCAAGACAACTGACAAGACTTGTTATTTTCTTCCATGGGTTTGTTTTGTCTTGTTAGCTTGTGAACTCATGAATGATTGCCCGTTGCTATCATACTTAACTACTAAATATAAAACTAAATTCGATCATTTAGGCCATTAAGATCCTTCTTGGCGTCTGTTCTGTTGGTGTTACTGTAGCGTCCAAAGCTACTAATAATGTCTGGTTGTTCAGCCACTTCACCTGTAATAAGTTTCTTTTTCTTAAAAAAAAAAAGACAGTGGCTTATAGCATATTTGCAGTGTAATGTAAGAACAAACTGAAGGGGAGACGTCACGTGAGCTCCATACTGCTAAAGAACAAAGGTTTACCTGTATTGACACATGGGAATAGCTGCTTTGTGGATATCAAATCCTTCTTGTCCCTAGCTTGCTACCTGCTGTTCTCATCAACACTTGTGCTTTGTCTAGGTGTGAGTGACTAACTAGCAGTTTTACTGTAGCTACACATCTGTCAGGAATCAAAGAAACAACATTTGTCTAAAATGTTCCATTAGGATTCAATGACATATAGGTTAGGTTGAGGTTACTGGGGAGAAAATCAGAAAACAGCAGATAATTGAGTGTGTGTTCAGAGCAAGACAGAAGAGCATATGACATATCCTAAAAATGTGTGGATGATTGAAATTGCCAGACAACTTAAACTGTTCCTGAGACTACTATCAGCGATCTTACAGGCATGCAGATGGTACTTGTTGTTAACGACCATAGTAACAGAACTTCAGCTGAGTCAGGAGATTCATCTTTCAATTTCATGGCCCTGCATGTCAGAACTTCAGCAGTGTTAACAGTTTCAGATCCAAATGCCACCAAACAAAAGTCATGTGGAAATCTGTTTCCGCTGTTCTCTGCATTTTTACAGATTCCCTATTCATCCAAAAAATGTCAGCGACTCAGCATTGTTTCTGTTTGCAAACAAAAGATTCCTCAATGTCAAAGCCAATCATATGCTACACCACTGAAATTCTTGTCAATGGCACAGCCATTATGCCAAAACACCAAGCCTGTCATCTTTTGTTCATTTCTATTATGATATGTGGTCCATAGACATTTCTTGCACAATTCAGAAAGTATCTTTTCCTAGAATTGAACTCCATTTCGTTAAGCCAAATATATACAAAAATCATGATAAAAAAATGTTTTAAAGAAAGAACTCATTTCCTTGGCAAAAAAAGGCACAAAAAAGAGCTCATTTTCTAGGGTGAGATTTCATATCTTTAAGAAAAAAATGCCACAAAAATATAATATAAAAAAACAATGTTCAAGTGTGAAAATAAGGGAAGAAACAAGAGCTAATTTTTTCAGCTGTTGATCCTGTGTGACCAATAGCCGTTTTTTGCACAATGCAAAACTATTATTTTCTAAAATAAAATCCCATTTATTTAAACAAAAAATGCTGCAAAAATATCGGTAAAAAAATATATATTCAAGTGTGTAAAAACTAGGCCAAAAAAAGGAGCTAATTTTTTTCAGCTGTCGATGGTGATCACCAGGCACACCCAAGCACGAGCAAAGAGGAGAGGAAGTCGCTGTGCCGGCTGATCGACGCGAGGAAGCTGACGGCGGAGGCGGCGGCGCACGCCGTCCAGAACGACCGCCTCCCCGTGCGCTCCGTCCTCCAGGTCCTCTTCTCCGACCACGGCAAGCTCAACCGCCTCGCCGAGCTCAGCGGCGGCGGCGGCGCCTCCCTGGCGTTCGACCTCCCCGGCGGCGCCCGATGCCCCTCCAAGCGCGAGGTGCTCGCCCAGCACCACGAGCTCCGCCGCCTCCGCGAGGACCTCGCCCGCCTCCAGGTTAATTCATTTCAAAAACTTTCATATCAAACTTTTGCAAGTTTAAAGCTTTTCGGAGTAAGCCTGACAGCCTGTATTTGTTTATGCTTCGGATTGGAACATATGACTGTAATTCGTCCACACGCCTACGAATTAGTCAACATTTTGGACATATTGAGCAGAAGCTCTTGTTTTCATACTTCAGAATTCTTTTCTTAAACTATGAAATTTATTACTACTTGGGTGGGCAAATAGGTCGCTTGAATTTTAGAGCTTTGAATTTATTGCCCTAGAAAAAAATCTATTTTTTTGATGATGCAGGTGCAGTGCAGCGCGCTGCAGGCGCAGGTGGACAGGCTGAGCACGGAGAGGAGGCGGCGCGGCGGCGGCGGCGGTGGCGGGTTCTTCAAGTGGAGCACGTTCTGGTTCGGCGGCATGAGCGCTGACGTGGCGAGGGTGGAGGATTCGGAGAGCGGCATGGAGCGGCAGACACCGGCGAGCGGGAAGAAGGGCCGGGGAGCCGGCGCCGCGTCGGCGACGCCGACGCCGACGCCGAAATGGCGCAAGTCGATGTCGTAAGAGAAATCAGAAAATTCTGAAGCCAAGCTGATGGCTAAGTGGGGATGTTAATCTGTTTCACTTCGTTTAATTACAGTTGCTTGCGTTCTGTTTGAATTGTTGTATGCTCACTGGAGTGCATAAATAAATCTGTGATGTTTAGGAAAAAAGAAGAAAACAATAGCTCTGGTTCGATCAAGATCAAGATGGGTTTGAGAATTTGGTTTCTCTTCATAAATCAACAAATGCTTGTACACACACCAGTATGATCACATAATGGTGACCATGAACAGTAAATGTTTCGCTAGTTGCAGACCGAAGTCTGCAAGCTATATGGCTACTCGCTACTAACTTATTCAGCTACAGAAACAAATAGCAATTCGACACGAATTTAAACACACAGGTTTGAAGAATAAACAGGCTGAAATGTGCCGATGCATGATGCAGGGAAGTAGGGAACTATTTGTTCACTGCTTTCTTGATTGCTTGCTTGCACCTGTTGAGAAATTTGCTGCTGCTTGTGGACACTGAATCTTCATAGCCATATCTGCCATCATCATCACCAACGACCTTGGGCTTCCTGCTCATGCACTCCACACTTCTTCGCATTCCAAGGATCTTGGAAGGTGAGGAAGGCAGAGATCTGAAACCCCTGGAGCTGTCAGACCTTGGGAACCATATTTTCTTCTCCTCTCCCCTCTCCTTGACCTCAAAGCTATTCCTGCACATTGCTGTGCCCTGATGGTCAGTAGCACTCTCAGCACCAACCTCAACGATTTCATCAGAGCATTCCTCAGTGATTTCATTCCTGCAGCTCTCATCGTCGATTCGGCTTTGCTTTTGGTGCTCATCTGAAGCGATTTCATCGATGTTATTGTGATCTTCTGAAGAATGGTATGCTGCAGCAGGGTCTTGCTGCTCCTCCATGAGCATATGAAGCCACTTGTCCACAGTTCCTTTGCCAGTGTGATTTATGTTCACATCATCTTCGGATCTACCGACGCCTCGGCGATTCATCACATCATTCTTCTTCAACATCACTGACTTCTCTGCAGGATATCTAGGTGTTCCATACATGCCAGTTACTCTGTAAGGAGGACTGGGAGGAACTGACGATGTCCTTGGCACTGAAATTGTCTGAGATTTCTCAGTTTCAGACTCACATTGCACCATGGCTGCTTTGCCCTTGTCATCTCTTAACCTCACAGGAGTACTAGCTCCCCTTGATCCCCTAGCTGCCATGGTCCTTTCTCTTCTCCTGCCGCGCTGTCGTTCTTTGATCGCCAAATTCTCCAGCTTCTCCCTTACTGAAGCTCTTCCTCTTTCAGTGTCAACTGTATTTTCTTCCATGGACCTCCTTGGGAAGCTGATCACCTTGTAAGGTGAATTCTTGAAATTGCCCATTGTTGAAGTTCTACCTGCAATTTCTTCTTCCTCTAGGGAGATATATGCATCTGAAGCCCTCTGGTCTTCCTCCAGGAAAACCCTCAACTCCTGCCTGAGAGGGCTTCTGCTCCTCAATCTTCTTCCCGGAAAATATTTTTCACTTTCATTGTGCCTTTCCTCTAGAAATCCATCATCATCAACCCGGTACCGCTTCCTTGCTTGATCAGTGAAAGGCTTTATCTGCTTCTCCAATTCATCCTTCTGCTGGTACTTCCTTCGGAGCTCGGTTTCAGAGGAGTCACACATTGCTCTCTGGGCCTCCAATCTGGCCATGAGAGTACTTGTTGCAGCTTGGTTCAGCCTAAGCTGTTCCTTATACACAACAGACCTGCATATTTTGCACCACAAAACTAACAATTAGTACAATCAACAGTAAAATGAACTGCAAGTTCTTGGCTATAGCTGCGTAGATTCATCCTTACTGGTGCATGGCGTCTCTGATCATCTTCTCCAGCACAGCCTTGTAATTGGACTGAGCTTCCGCCAAGCGGCGGCACTTCTCGACTCGCCGCCGCCTCTTGATTAGTAGGGCCTCCATGTCCTGGATGGTTACCCTCTCCTCTTCATTCTTCTGCTTCATCTCATTGGCCTCGTTCTCCAGCTCAGTGAGCTCAGCTTGCTTCTTCTTGGCCTCTTCTCTCTGTCTCAGTGAGTCCCTAGCTGTAGCTATGGACAAGTAAGGATTGCTAATGTAGCCATCAGCATCCGGATTATTGTTCTCCTTGGTCGAATTAGGCCCATGGCCGGACACTGGCAAATTGAAATTCTCATCCTTATCGCTCGTGAATTTCTTGGCAGCTACAAAAACAAGTATAGAACATTAGTTAAGCACAAATTCGTGTACAAGCATATAAATATGTAACGTGAAAAAAGAACATAAATCTGAAATGGGATGTACTAACATAACACTTGAAATCATCCACACACACACACAAAAAAAAGTTTTGTGAAGTTGTCAGAGTTTTGACATACCAATCAGAGGATAATTAGGCCTGACTGGCCGGTTTGCATCAAGAGATCTGAGCACAGAGTTGTCCGATCCCCTAGATGAAACAATGGCAGCAGGGGCAAGGCCAACTTTCTTGGTCAAATCAGAGAAATGGTGCGGGAACGCGTGCGCCTCCACGGCCTGCATCGAGGTCAGCTCCTCGCTGGCCCCGTCGACGAACAAGAATGCGAATGCTCTGTTCCTGCAATTCCCAAACAAATCGATCCATAGTCAGTAAAAAAACGCAGAGAAAATCTGAAACTGATTTGTTCGACTCGGATGGACGTTCGAACAAACGAACAAACCTGAAGTCGGCGTTCTTGGAGGCGAAGATGGAGAGGAACTGGTTGACTGAAATCCCGAGCTGCAGATCCCACCATGGCACGAGAAACTCAAGCTTGTTCTGCTTCTTCTTGCACACCTGCGCCTGCACGATCCTCAGGTTGCTCGGCACCGTCCTCCCTCCTCCTGCCAAAATCCCAAACAAAATAAATTCCCCCATCGTCAGAAACCAAACGATCTCGAATCAGATCTCGAATCCATGGATGATGGATGAGTTCGTATTCTTATTCTTACGGGAGCAAGGGAACCAGTGGTCGATGTCCCAGGCGAGAGGGGATGCGGAATCGGCGTGGAGGTAGAGCACGTTGCCGTACGCGTCGACTCGGAACAGCGCCGGATCGAACCCTGCGTTGCCGAGGTGATCCATCTGCTTCCACAGCAGGTTTGCGTACCCGCGCGGGTTCGCCGTCGCCGCCGCCTCCGCGTCCAGCACCGGGAACATCTCGTTCAGATCCTTCGCCCTCATCGCCTGCACCACCACAACCACAACCCAAATCAGCCACCACCGCCGCCGCCGGCGGCGAGCTTGAACTCCATGAATTCGTACCTCGTTTGGGTGGAGGACGTAGGGGAGGAAGCCGTGGGGCGGGCCATGGCCGTAGGGGAAACCGCCGGAGCCAGCGCTGCCGCGGCAGAGGCGGGCGTAGGCCTTGGGGAACCCGAGAGATTCGTCCACCGCCTTCTCCTCCTCCGTGAACGCCGTCGCCGCCATCGCCGCCACCGCCGATGCAGCTCACCTGTTTGTTTCGGGATCAGTGGCGATCGAGCCAGCCAATTTGGGGAATTCGGTGGCGTGGATGAGAATAAAAGGAAACCGTTTTTTTTTTCTTTTCAGGAGCGTATTCGCAACGGTCGAGTCGGAGGAGAGAGCCGTTGGGGAGTTCAAATTCCAGCACGTGAGGGGGGGCACGTGGGTTACGGGATGCCGTTGGATTTGGATCGAGCGGCTGCGATGAGCGCTCAGTACACAGGACGTGATACAGTGATAGTACAGGTGATTAATAAAGAGATCATTTAGTAATGAGGAGTAAATTATTAATCCGGTCGGTTCGGATTGTCGCCGGCGGACGGCGGGTGTGGGGCCGGGCTCTCGCCGAGGTAGATTCGAATGGTAGTTTGAAGTGATGTGAAATCTGTGTCATCCAAGTATCCGACACATGGGCCTAAACAGACATGTTTGATGATTGTTGTACCTTGTCCAGACTCCAGAGCTTTCGGCTCGATTCTTACCGTTCTCCGTTACTGAGGAACTGAGTTTGGAACCTTGGACTGGTTACAGGACGTACGGTCCATGGATTTAAATTTGAAATCAGTAACTAAATTTGGAATTTAAAATCAGTACTACAGAGCCAATTTGGCGTGGAGCCAACTTTCCGGCACATCAGAAGAGGGCTACGGTTGTATCCCTGGCTGGAGAGAAAAGTGTTGGGTGCACGCTGCCACGCCGAGCTGAGCTCTCAGCTGTTGATGGGCCTATGCCATCTTGAGTCGCCCCGGCTAGCTGGCAAACGATTGTTACACGCAAAAAGGTCTTCGCGGACAAGAGATCAAATAGTACTTGGAATTTCTCTCCTTGAATACCTTCCGCCTTGACGCCGCTCGTCGTATTCCGCCGCTGTCTGTTGGCCTCCTCCTGTCTGAATCCTTTATTTTCCACCCGCCTTGAGTCCTTGGATGGCCTCTCGGAATCTCTAGGCAAGTGATCACTAAAATGGCCAGTTAGCATTTCAGTTGCGAGTATTTCCAGCTTGAGGCAATGTTGTTCTCTCCTACCTTGAGGCAATGTTTTCGATATTTTGGTGCAAAGCTCTTATTAAAAGGATAGTAGCCGTAAACATGTTCTGTTTCAGGTCATTCTGAAATCTGATTTATTTTTTCTGGTTAGAGAGCACTAAGTTTTCCCCCATCTTCTTACTAGTTCCGTTTATTCAGATTCTTATGAGCTAAAAATCGAAATTTGATATGTATGGAATTTATTTAATATTTTTAAATTCCTTCTACTAGCATTCTGTATACGATTCAATATGGGACTTTCCAAGATATCTCTTATACTTGGAGCATTTCCAGCTTTGCAGAGATTCTCATGGAATAATTTGTTGCAGTATTATTAAATTTATGTTCTGCCCTGGAGCTAATGTGGTGCTAATTGTGCTATCAGACACTTGGTTAAGCAGAGGATGATGTCTAATGGAGTTTTACTGTTTCATTCTTAGAAAAAACCAGGTATTCTTTATTTTCTCCCGTCTGCAACTTTCAGATGCTTGATTTCATTTGCTAGGCAATTTGGCATTGCAAACTATCAAAAACTTGCACTTGAGTTTGATGCTTGATTTACTAGCTCGGGAAAGCTTGAAAGATCAAAACCATTCAATGTCTATTTATCTGATTTTACAGAATGTGGGTTGGGTTTGTAAAGATGCATGGTCTTATGAAGCACCCACAGTTGCCAGATAAATAGATTCTTAAAATCCTAAGAAACTCACTGGCTCCAGCACTGCTTGGTAAAAGAAAATGTGATTTCTGACCTTTTAGAGTCAATAATATAACTTTGACCACTATATATTACCTTGATATATGATATATATTTAGAAAAAATAAAAGTTAAAGCAGTACAACATGTTACATCTTCTTCACTGACTTTGATCTTTTGACTCTTAGCCTAAGCTTGATCACCTTGTTGTGAAGCCATCGATCTCCTTTTTCTTGTTGTTTTTCTCTTCTTCTCTGCTAGGACTGCACTACGATCTCCTTTCACCACTGAATCGATTGGGCAAGGCTTAGGGTTAGGGTTTTGAATCAGAGAGTTTTTCACGGGTCGCTTTCCTCTCTGCTTCTTCCCCTGTTATAGTGGTGGTGGAGACCGAGGGCGTGTCCTTCTTATGTTGGTGGAGTGGAGAAAACGGTTTTGGCCGATCACGTAACCGTCCTCCTATGTCGACAAAGCCGATCAATTAACCAACACAATAAAGTTAATATTTAAAAGTTTTAATTAATAGCAAACTAACAATATACTCTGAATGTATGTGATGTTATTAGATTCGTATTTAAAAGTATTTTATATGATATTAATTTTATAGCTTTTGATAATATTTTATTAAAAATTAATGGCAAAGTTAAATATTGAAGACCTTGTAAATTAGTAATGCACCTTATAAATCAATATATATATATATATATATATATATATAGTTGTCAAGTGTTTTCTTCACAATTTTACACCAGTACTATTTGCTCGTAAGTCATACTAGTTTCTTACACCCAAACCACTTGGAGATTAGAACTCTAGAGAATTTAATCCTTGGGTGTTACACACGCATACTATTCCATCCTATATAACAGTAGATGCTTAATGTATCAACCAGCATTTTGTTTGTTTCCCATTTCTTGAATCAGTAACCTTATGTTGTTATATGAAGAACCTCCCTCTTCCAAAGCTCTCTTTGCCATTATGCCAAGGTCTTCTGCTCTCATCCTCATCTCCTGTGCAGCTTCCCCTTCATTCATCAACATGGACACTGTTGTTTCCACATCATTCCTTGTCACCACAACCTCTTTTTGTTCACTTCCCCACTGTATCCCTCCCTTCACTCCAATCTTCACCCCAATTTTCAAGTGGTCAACCACCAATTTCTCATTCAAGAACTGCTCCGCAAATTGTGGCCATGTGATCATGGGTACACCCACACAGATGCCTTCTATTATCGAGTTCCACCCACAGTGTGTCACGAACACTCCAATGGCCTGGTGCCAGAGGATCATCATTTGAGGTGCCCATCCCCTTATGATTATCCCTCTGTCTTTGACACGTTCCTCGAATCCATCCGCAAGCCATTCCTCGACTTCTGGAAAGTTTTTTCCTGCTCTGACCACCCATATGAACGGTTTCTTGGAAGCTTCAAGCCCTAGTCCAAGCTCAACAAGTTGTTGAGGTTCTATGGTAGCGAGGCTGCCAAAGCTAACAAATACCACTGAACTAGGATTCTTTGAATCAAGCCATTGCAAGCACCTTGCCTCATCTGCTGATGCCATGTTTCCTCTCGCGGCAATGGTGTTGTTGTCTCTGTAACACAAGCACATTGGGCCAATTGCCCAGATCTTCTTACCAGTGGTTCCCTCAAAGGACTCAATGTACAAATCCTCTAGCTCCTGGAAGCTGTTCATGACCCTTCCATCGCTTCGCATCTGCTTCTTGTTGATCTTCTCGATGACTTGATCAAGACCTGGTGAACGTCTGCTTCCAGGACACTTACCTTTTGGCAACTCTAACGGTGTAGGGAACCCTGAGAACGTCACAATCTCCTCCCTATCTGTGAAGTCCTCCAATAGATTGTCGTGATAAATGATGTACCTACAAGATAAGGCAGTGGTCATAGTTCATAAATCACATCCAACTTGCAATTATTAAGCTACCCTAAAACAATTTTCTCTTATTCCCTGATCAATTGCTAAATGTGCTAGTGCCTAGTGGTTGTGGAATTCTTGATGATTTTCTGGAAAAGATATTTGTTAAAGATATGATCTGAATTTTCAATGTCTTATGTATTCGGATTGTACTCCTAATAGTTATATTTGTTTCCTATTAAGACTCTAAGTCTAGTCTGGTACTACTATGACTACTAAGTTCCTCCTTCATATATCTTTGGCAAGCCACACAACAAGGGTGCAACGGCTCGTTCTATTCCATGCGTTTGTATAAACTTTTTAATATTGATAGATGCCTATGTATTATTTCCATATAGGTTTTTTCACGTTAAATATGTGTCTCTATTATGTCTTATTTAATTGTGTTTTCAAATTGAAAATTTTGAAATACTTTCAATTGAAGAAACTAAAATTTTTGTTAGATATGCCTAAAATGTAGTCCTAGTCCAATACTATCTCCAACACAATGCATATAAATATTTACCACCCTTATACATGAAGGGATGTACTGTTATATTTTTTTTGCCAATTTTGATGACTAACAAATCCGTTTTTCTGATAAGATTTCAAATTAAAACCTTCTAACATTTCAATTCAAATGAAAACGAACCGATCGTTCCAATTAACAATCCACCCTTTTATCTTTGGCGACGATATATTTTACCTGGCAAAGGAGGCGAAGGTAGATGAGCCATTGAACGTGAGCCAAGGGACACCGAGCTCCCTGGCGATCTCACCAGTCCACCACTGCATCGTGTCGGCGACGACGCAGCTCACCGGCGTCCGCTGCCGCAGCCGCCGGAGCCTCGCCGCGAGCGGGTCCCGGAGCGCGCCGCACGCCTCGAGGAAGTTGCTGAAGTGGTCGATGGACGGCAGCATGTCGACGCTCTCGCACCCGTCGGGGAGGCCGAAATCGGCGGCGGGAAAGGGGATTTCGACCAGCCGCACGGCGAGGCCGGCCTCCTCCACGCCGGCGACGAACCCGGCCATCCTCGCCGCGTTGGCCGGCGTCGTCACGAGGCTCACCTCCGCGCCGTGCTCCGCCAGCAGCCGCGCCATGTCCGTCATCGGGATCGCGTGCCCCGCCGCCATCATCGGCACCAGCACGAAGTGCGCCGTCGTTGAGCCGCCGCCGGTGGCAATGTCGTCGTCGTCGGCCATGGCTAATTTGCTAGTCAAGGTGGTGAAGTCTTTTGGTACGGTATTAATATGATGAGTTGGTGAGCTAGCTTTGAATTTTGGAGAGAAGGGTGACGTGTCGACGATTAGAATACCGGTTAATTTAGCTTAGCAGGAAGGCGCCGATTGGAGTGAGAAAAGAATGGTAAAATAAACTTCGGCAACTTGCATTAATTTGTTGCGATTGATGGGATGGGATGCCTAAACCTTGTGCGCGCACCTACTATGTCTTTTCCCCTGTGAAATGAAAGTAACTGGAATGTAGAATGAGAAATGACAAAAACGAAAATATATTGGTTAATCCATCTTTCTGTCCTACATTTTTACATTTTTCATCAGGAGAAATAGGAGAACACCAATTGACATGATCACATGAGAGCGGCACGAGTGGGAGGCCCAGCTAAACGGTAACTTGACATGAGAGCCCGTAAACGGAGGGAGGGTTGTAGGCTGGAACGCACTGCGGAATAGGCCCAATTAGTGATATGGGCCGGGCAGGAAGGATCAGATAGCTTCTGGATTCTGGATGGACTGGACGATTTTCCTTGCATGGAATTCTAACTCGCAGCTGATCATCTTGAGTTTATTCAGTTTAAATTTGAGATTGGCAGTTTTCAATTTCAAATTATATCAGACAAATTGAATTGGTGGCTATCAAAATTTCAATTTTGGAAAGTTTTCAGTTAAAAATAATTGCAAATTCAGTTCAAATGCAATCAAACTTTTCAATTTTGAAAAGCCAATCGTTCCAACGATTAGAGAGGAGGGTGGGATAGAAGAGGGTAAGAGGATGTAGAGGATTACATATGGTCCTGCCTGATTATTTATATTTTATTTTTTTAGAATTGTATTCTTAAAATACTTACATGTAGGCCTAGAATCGCCATGTAAGCGCCACATCATATAGAAAACCGTCAAAGTGCCACGTAGAAACCACCATAGAAACTGCCCAATGAATTAAATTGGTTTGTTTTTAATAGTTGAGGGAGCCTCTATATCTGATTTTACGGCTGCACGATGTGATCAACCACTACAACATGAATGACACATGTATCAACCTCAATTCTTTTGAACTGCTTCATCATATTATATATTGCCGTGGAGTATTTATTCCATGTTTTGAAAAAAAATGTTTTAAAAAATATATTTCTTCTAAGCTATTTCTTAGACCTATTTAATAAACTAGTATTTATTAAATTTATTTCTTAAATATTTAGTTTATCCCCAACTAAGTAGATAATCCACAGAAATAATTTCATGAATAATCTATTTCAACTAAAAAAAATGAAATGTGATATAGAATGCAACAGAGTTCAGAACCTTCGATACATTTTAGGAGTATTTGCGAGTGCAAACTGACAACCAACAGAGCCGCTAGTCACTGTATATGCATACACCGAGCAGCAGAGAGTAGTATCAGCTGCTCCCAATGGCATGCAGGGCATGCAGTGCAGTATCACTTTCCAAGATTTGGATCACACCTAGAGCTTCAGCCTCTGGCGCTGCCTCCCTCCCGTTCAACTAGCCCGAGAAAAGCCTTTTGCAATGCATCTACTTTATTTGACTACCTAAAGCCCCTTTGAAAGCTCTCTTCACTTCTTCTTCACCTTGTGTGGATGGATTGATGGATGGAATACGGATTCCCTTCCTTGCTCCAAGATGCTTCTTTTCCCTTACTCTTTTCTTTGTCTTTGACATCTGCAAGAGCACCTTCCCTTAAAACCCTTTAAAGCTCAGCAGCATAGATCCCTTCTCTTAACCTTATCCCAGTGCATGTGTTCTATTTTGTTTTTCTTTGGCTTTACCTCTTGTTTGCAGCCATGGCAGTATTTAAATCTCCAAATGATTGCCTTGGGTATAGGAGCCCAAACAGCTGTGCCTGCAGTCCATAGGTTCCAAGAAGCAATAAGACAAGTGATTGGTGGAATGCTTGAGGTAGGAGTAAAAGTGAGCACCAGTAAGGATGGACGGATGGATGCAATGTGTGTTCAGAAATGACAGTAGTTGGACTCTGAATTTTGCAGCAAAGGTATAGCTAGTGGGGGAGCCGCAGAAACATCAGTGCCATAGTACTGAAGTCAATGAAGTGCACTCAGCTTGTCATGGAACACTGCATAGCAGCTGCTGGAGTGTTCAGGAAAAAAGATTTCAGTCAGAGTTCAGGAATTGTTCTCCTACAGAAGTAGTTTTAGTGCTAGTAGTAGCACCTACTCCAAAAAAAGATCTGCCAAGACCAAGAACTGGAGATAAAAACGAGCAGCAAAGCAAAGAAATTCTTAGTCTGAAATGACTTGTCTTGTCACTGTTCGTCAGACTTGTTTGTACAACTGTAGTCTGTACTCCCAGTTCAGTTCCATGCTAATCCTTTGCATATATCTTGTGTTGCACCGGGATATACAATACATTGGATGGATTATTCATGGCTCCTTGTGGTACGAAGGAATCGATCCATAAAGCCTACAGCTCAAGAAGGCTGATCAGCAGCTAGGCAAGCATCAGGCGTTTTACAGTAAAAAACAAATGAAGAGGAGCGAATGAATTGGGTTCAGAGGCAGCCAAGCAGGCGGTGTGCAAAAAAACACCTTGCAGAAGCAAGAGAGAATCATGCTTGCATAAGGTCGCAGCAGTTGGCATTTCAAGCTTTGATTAGCGTGGCTAGCATCTTGATGTCGGGGAAAAAAGATGGGAGCTAAACAATGGGATTAAACGGTAAAGAGAGCAGTTCCCGGGGTCAGGCAGGTTCTGAACTTTAGTTTGACAACAGGTGGCCTACTTCTCGAAGATGACCGTGGAGTAAGAATAGAGAGGATTAAAGGTTAATAATGCGAGAGAGGATGAAAAGGGAAGCTAACCTCCAACCATATGAGGAATGGTTTACTGTTAATGTATCATTCATTTTCTTTTTGAAAAAGCATACTCCGAAGAAATTTGTCCTGCATGAACTGCAGGTGGGATCATTATATCAAATCATCATAGCAAAGTGTAACATGGGTAAAAGAAAAAAATATTACCTAGAAGAGAAGATATTTGGGGAAAAACTAGAGCAGGCAAAAAAAAAGGACCTTGCTCACATCTCATTCAAAAACAAGACTAGAAACTGTTGAAAGTCTCTTCTGATGCAACTTATCAACTTCATTGTTTACAATGCAACCGTGTGTCATCAGCATCTAATATCGGCGGAGCTCGATGGAATCCAGACCTAAAATTTCAAGTCCAAGAGAGCCAACCATCGTCTCCTCTTTTGTTTAATCATCCATCCAGTTGCTTGCAAATACAAAGCAAAGGAATGTCAATCATCGATCACAGAGCTTGCCAAGCTAAGCTGTAGCTGGAGGATATGAGGAACATTCAGAACGCAAATCCGAATCGACCCAACAAGATATGATTTTTTTTCTAAAGAAATTCCCTCTCTTTTCGATCTTTCTGCAGGGGGATCTTGATCTCCACTTGCAAGGCACACTGCTTTGCTTTGCTATTCGATCTCAGAGAAACAAAGTTGGATGGTGCTTTACTCTTAGAACCTTAACCGGTGACAATTAGCATCCCGTTGGATTCCTAATGAGCACTGGCCGTTCCTTTTTTATATCGTTGCCCACAATGCATTATTCTCCCAGTCCCAAACATGCATGCAAAACCGTGGAATAACAGTAAAGAATGGGCCACCTGTCATTATGATCTTTAACTCTCCGTTTTCTTTCTCTGAATACATTCATGAAAGATACGTGCATACACTATACACTTACAGTACATGTAGATAGATGAGTACTTTTACAAGAAGCCCTACTGTTAGTTAATTATATACCAAAAAAGTTAATTAGTACGTCATTCGTCCTAAAATATAAGGTGTTCTTGTTTTCCGCAATGTCAATGTTTGAAAGTTTTGACTAATAGTTAAACTAAATTATGAATATTTAATGATATGCATGTGATATCATTAGATCCGTATTTAAATGTGTTTTCATATACTATAAATTTTATAGTTTTTTAAAGTGTCTTATCAAATAAATTAATGGTAAAATTAAATAGAGTTTTGAAGACCGTGTACAATTATAATATGCCTTGTATTTTAAGACGGATGGAGTATTTATTATGATTATTGTCACAAATAAAAATCTTTTACGGTGATTTTATTCTAAAATTGACAAAAATCGAACGCTACGGAATGAAGGATACCACGTAAAATGCATTTAAGTACTTCACCGTAAGCACCGGCTATATGGCAACTGTATCTATGGGCTATTTTTTTTAAGCTCCCCCACTTTTTTTTTTAACTTTAGCTCCTTCACTTTTAGTCTCAAATAGTCTTAGGGGGGCCAAACAGGAAGGTTATTTCAGGGCTGTTTGTAAATAGCCCACCCAAAAAACTATCCCCTCAAGAGATGCTAATAGGCTATTTCGGGTGGGGCCTACTGGGAAAGAAACACATTGGAAGGCCAAATAGCCCTTGGATCCAAACAGCTTATGGGTTATTTCATTAGAGAGTTATTTACTTAGGCTAAAAGATACTACCTTCGTCTCAAAATATAAGTATTTGTTGACTTTCAGACGTCACGTTTGACCATCCGTCTTATTCAAAAATTTTGTGAATATATTATTTTTTTTGTTATGATTTGTTTTATCATTATGTATACTTCAAGTATGACTTATTTGTTTTTATAATTCTGTAAATTTTTTTGAATAAGACGGATGGTCAAACGGGATATGCGAAAACCGATAAATATTTATATTTTAGGACGAAAGTAATAGCTATCAAAATAACCCTTAGCTACTTCTCCAAAAAAAGATCTATATTTGTTGAACAACTCCACCGTAAATTTAAGCCAAATAACAGAGTTGTAACCATGACTGTGCTAGCACGTCCTGGATAGTTTGTGCCCAATTTAGTTATTTTCATGCATCTGACCGGAAAACGATTTTCCAAGAAATCTTGCACACGTAGGCAGCAGCAAGCACTGTCATGGAACCGGTGCAAACTCTGATATCTCTCTTTTTTCGGGAATACTGTGAAATCTGAATAGCGAAAATAACCCCAAAAGCAACCTGCACAGTCAAGATGGGGACAAAAAGAAGGAAACCTCGAGTAAACATCGGCCAATGATCAGACCATGGAATTTAGTGAGCGGCCAATGCAAACCAGTGAGTAATCATGATCCATTCCTAGTACTGTTCATTGGCTCGAAGGCCAATGGCAAAGCTGAATTTGGTGTGGAAAGGCGAGCGAAATATCGCAAAAGAGAAGAAAAAAAACTAAAGAGAGACAAGTCCGTTCCGTATGGGGCGGAGAGAAATGAAGAAATGAAAAGATCACAGAGAGAGGAAGACTATAGTAGTAAAAGGGGAGAGGGAATATTCTTGGCGTCGCGCCAGACAAAAGGGATATTCAGAGGACGATTTGGGCAGGCCACCACTGACGCGTGTCACGAGGACAAACTGCCTAAAGCACAACGGTCAGACCAGATCAGACCACTACCACTAGTGGCTGTGCGTGTACACACATCTTCTTGACTCGGAGTCGTTATATCGTACGGCGTAGAAGTAGTACTCCTGCTACTGCAATTCGCCCAAAAAAACTGAAAACAGATGATATTCTGGTCAATTTTATCCAAAAGTTAGTTTCTCTTTATTAACGTATTGGAGTAGCTCAAAACAATGGTCTAATGCAAAATACTCCTCCGTATAAAAAAATACACTACATATCATTTTATATAAAAAAAATTAAATGCTACGTATAAGTCATTTTAACCATCGCACATCAATAAATAAGTTTTTCCTGCCATTTTGATACGGCCGCCAAGGTGCCAACTGGATATTATTGAAGGTTCTATGATCGCCCTCAATATTTTTTTTTTGCTTGCTAAGAAAACTCCTGATTCTGGTAATGCGCCATGATGTTCCCAAAACTCTAACTAGCCTAACAAGAAGGGAGCAAAAGAAAGTCAATTAACAATATTTACTCCTGCGTCGCTCGTTAAAATATCTTTTTTACATTTAAACAGATTCTTTTAGGATTGAGAGAGTAGCCTGTTTTGGTCATTAAACCACAGAGATGTACTCCCTCCGTCCTTTAATATAAGATGTCCTTGTTTTTCGTAAATTTAATATTAACTAATATTTAAACTAATCATATTGATATATTGATATTTAGTATTATACACATGAAATTATTAGATTTGTATTTGAATGCGTTTTCATATGATGTAGATTTTATTTTTTTTAATAATTTCTTATTGAATGTGTTAATGGTTAAAAGTAAAGTATTGTAGACCATACATAAATAAATAAAATACGTCTTGTATTTAAGGACAGAGATAGTAATTAAGTAGAGCTATGGATGCTGTTCAGCAAACCGCATGCAAGCACATAATGGCACCGAAGTTGTACGCGAATATTCTTCTCTACCATGCATGCCTTGTCAAATACGTATGTGTACGGTGTATACATACTCCTAGCTACCTGTGGGGGTTTGTAGTACAACGTACGTAGGATCGAGAGCATGCATATACGAGACCAAGCTGTTCGTACATAGAGGGAATCCAGGGAAAAGGTGGGGATTGGAGTCTTGTACCTCAAGATTGCCCCAAGAAAGCGACCAACCCTAATTATTGCACAGGGAATTCGATGCACTAAAACACACATACACCTTTCTCCCCCTCTCCTTCTCTCTCTATCATCTGTGTGTGTATGAACTATAGTAGAAGAGAGAGAGAGATCAAGAGAGAGAATCTTCTTAGCTTCCTCCCCACTTCCTAAAAAGCCAAGAGTAGTAGCAGCAGGGAGATTCTCACATTCTCCTTCACTTCACTCTCACACTCTTCTCTCTCTCTAAGGACACCATGTTTTCCTTTGTGCTGTCCTTTGTGTGTGTGCTTCTTCATATCCCCACAAAGCCTAAGATATTCCTTGCTTGAGCCATGCTGATATATTCCCTTGTGAATGCAAAGTGTGCCAGTCCTACCTATAGTAGCTAGCTAATTCTTGCACACACACACTCACAGTGGCACAACATGCATATACACACACATGCATGTGTGTGTGCTGTGCTAGCTAGCATTGGAGAAGAAGAACACTACAGAAGAAGAGCTTCTGTGTGAAGGGATGAAGCCACCCTTTTCAAAGCAAAGAGACCTAGGGCATGCAATCTTTTTTAATATCTTTGGGAGGGGTTTGAATTATGTGTGGTATATGCTTTTAGTTCTGCTTTACCGTTTAATTCCAACCTCCTTTGATTAATCATGCAGGAATCAACCATTAGAACCTTAGATGGCAAAGGAAAAAGAAAGTTGATTAATTGGCGCCCCTGTTTGTTGGCTTTGAGAATCTTCGAATATCTATCGATAATTCTTGGTTGAAATTAGGTATTAATATAGATTTCTTTTGATTTTTTTATGCAAGTTGGGGAGTTGGGAGAGGAGAGGGAGAGAGGTGGTGTGATTCCCACAGATAGGTATATCTGGTGATTATCCCTTGTGTGCAATGCTTTAAAATCAATATTAGGTAGAAGGTAAATATTCTCCAAGACACCTAGCCGGGTTCTCTCTTAGACTCTTGCAAGGTTCTCTTTGGACTACTTTGAGCTTTGAGCTCATCTTTAATTCGATCCCTTGAATCAGACGCACCCCATTGCTAACCTTTAATTTTCCCTTTTGCCATCTGCATTTGCCCGGTAGATTCTTGATTTATTGTAAAGTTAACTTACCACAGAAATGAGGCAGGCAGCATCTCTGTAAAAACAAGATTAATGGCCAAAGAAAGACACCTTCAGACAGCAGCTAGCTCTGTTATATATTCAGTGGCTATGAACAGGACAAGAAGACGTGGCTAACAAAAGTTTCAGTTTTTCACGCATGCATGCATGCTGAAAAAACTGCTTGCAGCAACGTACAACACACTAATCAGAGATATTCAGAAGCAGGTACATATTTGCATGTAGTGGTGTCTGAAGCACACAGATTTTGTTTGAATGGAGCAGAGGGAGAGAGATCTAGAGAGAGAAAGAGAATGCATGGTGCAATGGCCCCATCTGGTCGTAATGTTGGGAGATATGTTGATTCCCTGTAGTACATGAAACCTCCTGCATGCAGAGAGAAGCAGAATTAAGCCCTTTTTTGCCTTTGATCTTTGCAAGAAGTTACCATCCCTTTGCTTTATCACCTCTCTGTCTCACTACTACTGTTTCTGCTAGCTAACTAGCCATTAGCTAGTGTATATGTGCAAGATCATACAAAGCTAGCTTTTCCTTTTCCTCTAAATCCAACTTTATTCTCTCTTCTTCCCCTCCCAAAACTCACCCTTAAAAGAAGCCGATTCCCCATCTGATCCCTCATCTCACTCACACACACTTGCAGTTTCAGCTGCTACCTCATCTGAGTAAGTAAATATACTAGCTACATCCACCAGCTACATCTCCTGTAGCTTGGCTTGCTGCAACTAGCTATCTAGTGTGAGCAGCTACAGCACAAGCAAACACAAACTAGTTAGCTAATTAGCTTCTTGCTTGCACATACACTAGTGTCACTTGGCAAATGGCTTCTTCGTCTTCTGACCTAACCCTAGACTACAAGCCGAATGGCGATTGCGGCGGCGGCGGCGGCGCGTATCCGAAGCAATCGCCGGCGGCGGCGGCGGCGATCGCCGTCGATCACGGGCAGGCGACGCAGAAGCTGCAGGAGTTCTTGTCACGTCTTGAGGAGGAACGGCTCAAGATCGACGCTTTCAAACGCGAGCTCCCTCTCTGCATGCAGCTTCTCAACCACGGTAACCAATCAACTAACAACCTAATTAATTAATCAATTAAATTATCTAGTATCGAGCTAGCTATAGCAAGAATTAATTGTTATGTTTGGATGGATATATGTAGCCATGGAAGCGTACAGGCAGCAGCTAGAGGCGTATCAGATGGGGAGTCAATCGGCGGCGGCGGCGAGGCCGCTGGTGTTGGAGGAGTTCATACCGTTGAAGAATATTGGGATCGATGTCACTGCGGCAGCGGCGGAAAAGGCGGCGGCGGCGTCGGAGAAGGCGAGCTGGATGGTGTCGGCGCAGCTCTGGAACGCGCCGGCGAACGGGGCGGCGGCGGCGAAGGGGCCAGAGACGCCGAAGGAGCACTCGGAGCAGCAGCATCACCCTCTCGCCGTCGACTCGAGCCCCAGGCTGATCGCCGCGCTCGACGCCGGCGGCGGCGGAGTCGGCGGTGGCGCGTTCCTGCCGTTCTCGAAGGAGATCAACGGCGGCGCCATGGCGGGGGATGTTGGGTCGAACGCGGCGGCGTTGCCGGAGCTCGCGCTCGCGCCGGCGGAGAAGGTCGACGCGATCGCCGTCGCCGGCGAGGGGGAGAAGAAGCCGTACGCGCATGACAACAACGGTGTCGCGGTGGCGAGATCACAGAACGGCGGGAAGACGTCGTCGTCGTCTGCGCCGGACGGGCATGCCGTCGGGCCGCCGCCGGCGTCGGCACCGCAGACTCACCGGAAGGCTCGCCGTTGCTGGTCGCCGGAGCTTCACCGCCGCTTCGTCAATGCCCTCCAAATCCTCGGCGGCGCTCAAGGTAATTATACACAAGAGTTTTTTTTTTTTTTTGCGGTGAATTATACACAAGAGTTACAAACACCATGATTACATATTGCATGTTCGTACAAAAGATGAAAAGACAAATAACAAATTAGTAATCTTTGCTTGGCTGTGTTTGTTTTCTTTGCGAATTAAAGTTGCGACCCCGAAGCAGATCCGCGAGCTGATGAAGGTTGATGGATTGACCAATGATGAGGTGAAAAGCCATCTCCAGGTACAGTAATTATAATCCCCATCATGCAATCTCATGCTTTGTAGTACTACAATTCAAACCACACCGAATTAATTAATCAATAATCATCAACTATCAGCTAGGAGTATATGATTAGCCGATAATTAGACACGAACAGGTAGATGTAAAAGTGTTAATTTGTTTTCTTGTGTTCTGCAGAAGTATAGGCTCCACACGAGGCGGCCGATGGCGGCGGCGCCGGCGGCGACGGCGGCGGCGCCGCAGCTAGTGGTGCTGGGAGGAATCTGGGTGCCACCGGAGTATGCGACGCAGGCGGCGGGCCCGGCGATCTACGGCGCACATCCGGCGACGCCACAGCCGCACTACACGGCGGTGGCGGCGCATGAATACTACCACCACCACCACCACCACCAATCCCCTTCCGCGGCGGCGGCCGTGCACCACCTGCAGCACCACCCGGCCGCCGCCGCGCTGGTTCACCACCGCGCCGTCGCGGCGGCGCCTCCGCCGCCGCAGCCGGTTGCTCCGGCGTACAGCAGCAAGTCGCCGGACTCCGATGGCCGTGGCAGCGGCGGCGGCGGAGGTGGAAGGGATAGGTCGGAGAGCATCGACGAGGAAGGCCAGGGGGATCAGGAGAGGGAGGACGACGATGACGACGACGAGATGGCGGCAGCGACGGCGGCGAACGACGGCGCCGGCGCCGATGACGACGACGACGAGATCAACGCCGCCACTACCAGCGCGGGAGGGATTAACTACTAATTAATTAATCAATAAATCAATCAAATCAGCTCGCACGCTTAATTACGAATTAGGTAGATTAATTAATCGCGCTAGGGGCGTGATTAATCCGGGTAAAAAAGTGATTTTTTGTTCGCGCGCGCGGAGAACGGAAGCCGAGCGATGGATGGAACCAGCTCGCTGAAGAGCTTGAGCTTGTCTCACTCGTGATGTGATCGATCGGTACGTACATGTATGATGGATTTTGTGAGGGCTTTACCTTTTTTTTTCCTCTCTCCTTTTCTTTTTTCCTTTTTTTGGGACTCGATCTCTCAGCTGTTGCTGCTGCTTTAATAATCTGGTGGTGGTAGTAAATATGTGGCGGTGGAAATTAATATGAGCTAGATGTAATTGTTTGGGAGATAATTATGTTTGTTGGTGTTGAGTTTGAGAATTGTGAAGATTCACCGATAATGCCATAATGCAACTATGTTTGCGATTAATGGGAGTGTTTAAGAAAAACTGTTCTGTTCTATCTTCCATCCATAGAAGCATGAGAGGAAAACATTTTCAGAAGGAAAAGTTCTGTATATTGTGACTTTTCCTAGCAATGTTGACACTTTGGGTCTTTGAGAAAGCAACAACATTCACATTTACCTCCATTTTCAAGGAATTTTTTATACAAACTCAAGACACTTAAGGCTTAAGAAAAGTCTATTGTTTGAGGAAGGGAGTCAAAAGTCCAACATTTTACTGCAATATTTTGGAGACAAACATATATATTCCGTTGACAACTTTTGTTTACAAGAACTTTTGTTAATATACTTTTGAAATGAATCTCGATGGTTATTATTACTTTTAGCATGTCAATAAGCTGAAGGCCCATATGTGTAATACCGCAGTGTAGCAGTACTACAAGGCTGGGCCTGCCATTATTAGCCTATCCTGGGCTTTAGGCCACATTTAACAGATGACCCAAAATAAACTGTCAGAATTTCCTGGCCCAATCAAGCTGCAATTTGGACTGAAAGTTTAATCCCAGAAAGCCTAATTAAAATGGAGAAAATCCAAGTAATTACTTCCCCCTACAACTCACTTTCGTACAAATGACCCCTGCAAATTCAATTTCTCTTTCAATTACCTACCTACAACAAATTTTCAACAATTTATCACCATTAGATCGACTCCTTATGACATGTGGGCTTCTAGCATGTTGAGACTATATTATCCACTTCGACAAGGGTGTCTTTTATTTGTGAAACAGACAGTATACTGAAATGTAGATGTTTCAATTATCAGTATGGCACGTTTGCCGCTTCTACCGTCGCGCTCGGCGTAAACTTAAGAAACCTACCCATAGCAAAGGTTACATAAATCTACCCATAACAAGATGACATGTGACTGGACACCTATGTGCCACAGGGAGTTGAGAGCCAATACGATGATAAACTGCTGAAAACAAATTCGTACGTGTGAAATTAAAAGAGAAATTGATTTATAGGGATCTTTTATACAGAAATGAGTTATAGGGGGACAGTGTAAGTTACAGTGGGGTATTTGGATTTTTCCCAACTAAAATACTCTACACTCGTAATAACAACGCGGCCATCTTCTCCGGCGCCAGCCAACCCCGAGAAGATAATCGTGGTGAACAACACACAGCTCAGGAAGTAAACATCTCTCGTTCTCTCTGTGTCTCCTCGGTCACGTGAGCGCACGTGATGGTGCGACCCTCTCTGCCCCGTGCGGCGGACGGCCCCGCGATGCCCGCCGCGGCGGCCGCGAGCGCCACCTGCGCCGCCTCGTCAACTCCCCCCTCACATCATCTTAACCCCGGCCATTGCAAGATAATCTCCAAAACGCCACTCCTCGTTTTCATTGAGACGATAATTACAGTGGCATTGATGTGATAAACTAGGTGATTAGGGGTGTTTCCTTTTGTTTAGAGGGTACCCCTCTGTTTCTTGGCCACTTCGTTGCAAAGTCAACCCAATACTGTATGCAATGCATCTCTCTAGAACCGTGCTGATTCGATGAAGCAGAGGGGATTAAGCTGGTGAAAAAAGAATGCAAAGGAAGCATCCACCCATGAGTGTGTGTGTGGTTCATTAGATAGATTCCTGCTGATCCAATCTGGTCCGAGAATTTTTCTAGATCTGACACCACATTCTGGTCAGACTCCATGCTCTGTACTGTACTAGAGCAATCCCAGTGAACAGTCTTGCACACTCTACTCGCTCAAGGTCTCCAGCAGAGGAGCACTGAAGAAATTTCTATGTTGAGGTCAGTGATCAGATCCTGATACCACATCAGAATTACTACTAGTTAGATATCACAGGAATTCTAGTATTCTACTGGATTTTTCTTTCATTTTCTGTGCAAAGTGTTACTGCATAGTGCGTAGTTTTGTTCATCCAAATAGCCAAGAAATGTGCAGATTTCGATGTCCAAAGCAAGATTGCTGAATTCATCCGAGTTTTCTTCAGTGATTAAAGATCAACTTCCCCATATCTGACGCGATTTGATTGTTTTTCCTTAACAACAATGGTGTCAAGAAGGCTGCAGCTTGTCGCCGCCTTGCTGCTGCCGCTGCTCGCCGTCGTCTCCTCGTTTGATCCCTTCCACCGCGATGCGCAGCCGATGGGCGGCGCCGGCGGGCAGGGCCCATTCATCCCCCACGAATACGTCCGCTTCGCCGACGTGAAGCGCCAGTGCAAATCGGTGCTCGCCGCCGGCACGGAGCTCACGTTCGACGCCAACCGCGCCAACGCCCTCATGCCGGAGCTCTCCTTCGTCAAGGCCGACTGGAACCACGCCGCCGCCGGCGACGCCCCGCTGATGCCGTTCGACGCCACCGACTTGCCGGAGGGCGCCGGCGGCGACGCCGCGGCGGCGCACGAGCTGCTGGCGCTTGCGTCGTTCTCGCTGACGCACGTGGACGGCGGCGGCGGCGGCGGCGCGGCGAGAACGGCGATGAACGTCAGCGGAGTCCTCGGCGTCGCGGTGTCGAGGAACGGAACGTCGCCGGAGATGGGGCCGTACGTGTCGCCGGAGTTCAAGGTGTGGCCCGGGAACACCGAGCTGAAGATCCTCCTCGAGGGGGTTTACACCGAGAACGCCGGCGGCGAGCGCGTCCTCTGCTTCGTCGGCGACGCCGTCCTCCCTTCTCGCCGCGACGGCGGCGGCGACCCGTGGGATTGGGCCAAGCACTCCGACCGCGACGGGTTCCAGCCGCCGGTGACACGCGACGGCAACGTGCTGCTCGTGATCCGTTACCCAAAGACCCTGACGTTGACCACCCGCGCCGTTAACGCCGAGCTGAAGAGCACTAACGGCAAGACTCACGCCGCTTATTTCGACGCCGTGAAGATAGCCTCCCAGCTCGGCGCCTACTCCAACTACCAGTTTGGCTCCGACGAGCTCGTCGCCACCGCGTGCAAGAAATACCCCTACCATGACGACATCCTCGCCGCCGGCGACGGAGTGTTTTATAAGGGGAGCGCGTTCTGCGGCATGCTGGACAGGTTCTCGTCGGAGGATGTGCTCGCCGTGGTGCCGAACTACCGCTGCAACACGACGTACGGCGCAGCGGCATGCCGGCGGATGGGCCCGTTCGAGGTGGACAAGGCGGTGGAGGCCACCAACGGCGGGTTTGCCAGCGTGAGGGTCGTGATGCAGGAGGTGCGGTGCGAGCCGCGAACGGTCAACGGCGAGATCACGGCGAGGGTGTCGGCCGTGTTCCGCGCCGTGCCGCCGTGGGAGCACGCGTACACGGCGGCGAAGCGGAGCGGTCTCAGCGGCATGACCCTCTCCGCCGAGGGCACGTGGCACGCCTCCTCCGGCCAGCTCTGCATGGTCGCCTGCCTCGGCGTCGGCGACACGTCATGCCACTCCCGCGTCTGTCTCTACCTGCAGACAACCTTCTCCGCCACTCGCCGGAGCATCACCGTGGGACAGATCACCCGCATTGACCGTTCCCACGGTAGCGTTGACTACTTTCCGTTGACTTTTCAACGCACCGTTCACCCCTCCGAGCTGTGGAGTCGATTCGGCGTCTCTGGTGGCGGCGCGCCGTTGACCATGGGGTACAGATACACGAAGACGAAGCAGGCCGGAGAATTCCTCCGGCGAAGCGAGCCGTTCGACTTCGGCGCCGTCATTGCCAAATCTCTCCTCAGCTACCCGAGGAAATCCGGCGACGTCTCCGACGAGAAAACCAGCCTCTCCAACCTCGCCGACGAGCTCACCCTCCACGTCCCCGCCGTCCCCGACCCGTTCCCACGTGGCCGCTTCGAGAAGCCTTTCCTCCAGCTCGAGGTCCTCTCCCTCGGATCTCTCGTCGGCCGGATCTCACCGTCGCCGTCGTCGTCGTTCCCCGGAACACCAGCCGCCGTCAATGCCGTCTCCTCCTCATCGCCGCCGTCGTCGGATGCGACGGCCGTGCTCAATGTCTCCGCCGAGCTGACAATCTCCGGCGACGCGTACACCAACGTGTCGACGATTGCATTGGAAGGCGTGTACAATCCAGTCGACGGCCGGATGTACCTGATCGGCTGCCGGAGCATCACCTTGCCATGGAAAGTCTTCTCGTCGTTGACCGAAGTCAACGACGGGATGGACTGCTCGGTCGAGGTGAAAGTCGAGTACCCACCTACGACGGCGCGGTGGCTGATCAACCCGACGGCGAAGGTCCACATCACCAGCACCCGCTCCGTCGCCGTCTCCGGCGCCGGCGCCGGCGACCCGCTCCATTTCAACGCGACGGCGCTGCAGACACTTCCGATCATGTACCGTACACAACGGCAAGACATCCTATCTCGCCGGAGCGTGGAGGGGATCCTCCGCATCGCGACATTATCGGCAGCGATCGCCGCCGAATTCACCCAGCTGATGTACATCAAGTCCCACACTGACGTCATGCCATACGTCTCCGTCGTCATGCTCGGCGTCCAGGCCGTCGGCTACAGCGTGCCACTCATCACCGGCGCGGAAGCCCTCTTCGCCCGCATCTCCGCCGCCGCCGCCGGCGACGGCGGCGACGGGTCAACGCCGCTGCCGCCGTCCTACGAGGTGGACAAAAGTCAACTCTACTGGACCATTGACTGCATAGTCAAGATCCTAATCCTCGCCGCATTCCTCCTCACGCTCCGGCTCGTCCAGAAAGTGTGGCGATCACGCATCCGCCTCCTCACACGCTCGCCGCTCGAGCCGGGCCGAGTGCCCAGCGACAAGAAGGTTCTCGTCTACACCACCATCACCCACCTCGCCGGATTCGTCGTCATCCTCACGGCCCACTACATCAGCATGTTGGGCCGGCCCGTCAACGCCGAGTCAACCTACATGGACTCCCGAGGCCAGGCCCACGTGCTTCGTGAGTGGGCCGTGACATTGGAAGAGTACATTGGGCTGGCCCAGGATCTGTTTCTTCTACCTCAGGTCATCGGCAATGTCGTGTGGAGAATCAACTGCCGGCCATTGAAAACCGGGTACTACGCCGGCTTGACGGCGGTGAGGCTTCTGCCGCATATGTATGATTACGTGAGGGCGGCGCCGGCGATTAATCCGTATTTCGCGGAGGAGTACGAGTTTGTCAATACGAGTCTGGATTTCTACTCGAGGTTTGGTGACGTGGCGATTCCCCTCGCCGCCGTGGCGCTCGCGGCGGCGGTGTACGTGCAGCAGAGGTGGAATTACAAGATTATTAGCAAGACGGTGAAGACGCAGCAGAAGAAGCTGCAGCATCTTGGATCAAGGGTTTATGAGAGGTTGCCGTCCATGTCGTCGGCGAATTTCGAGGCCGAGCTCGTCTCCGGCGTCAATGAGGGCGCCGTCGCCGGGCTTCGCCGTGACGCCAGCTTGAGCTAGGTCGGTCGGTCGCCTCTCTTGATTAGTGGTTCCCTCTTTGGTTTGCTAGGTTTGGATGTTGTTTTTCTTCTTCTTCTTTTTTTTTTTTGTTTGTTGTTAGATCTTCAGATTCTTCTTGTGATCCAAATGTACTACTGCTGCTACAAGTTCAATAAAGTTTTTCTTATAGATTTTTGTTCACATTTCTGCTGCACTTGTGTTCATGGAAGTGTAGTCTTCTTCTTGACGTATCGTGTATGTTCAGCTGCTATGACACAACTGTTCTTGAACCTTGATCCTACAAGTTCAGTTTGATGACCAAATTGCTTGTTCTTTGTGAACACATTACAGATTTTTTCCACATGAAGATTGTAAATGATGATACTGTTTGATTATTATAGATTGTCAACGATGCTGAGACAATTAGCGGTCTAGTTTTGACAATTCTGTCAAGGTAGCTTGCTAGTCAATTAACTATAATACTGCTTAATTTCAGTAATGTGAGTGCACCTACTTTCTAGTTTAATCAGATTAATCAAGCAGGGGGTTATTGATGATCTAGCTAGACATCCAACTATACTACATGTAGGTGAATGAGAGTGTCAGCTCGAGTGATATCTCTTGCTCCCGATGCTGAGCCACTGCTGCCTCTGTTGCTCCACTGTAGGATGACACCTGCAGCTGATCGGAGCTGCTGCCGACTCTGCCGCTGCCGTCGCCTAAAGGCTGCAAACATTTCAACAATTGAAAACAAATGAATGATTTTTCAGGGGAAAAATCTGGTTTTTTACTAACATAACCTTGTGCAGTTTTCCTTTTTGTGTGTTATGTGTAATAACTAGTAGAACGATGATCCTTTTTTCAGGAATGCGCTAAAGAGTGACTTGTGTATCATTGTATCAAGGGAAGGGGTTGTTTTACAAAGGTTTGAGGTTTCGCTTGACACAAAGGAAACAAAAATTGGAAGAAAACGTCTCCTGGCATTTCATTTTGGTTGGTTCAGCTAGCTAGATGCTTTGAAAGAAGCAGATAGCATACAGTAGAGCATGCAGCACACACTCGACATGCAAAACACTGAAGAGCATGTTACACAAATCAGGGCTTTCTCTTGGCAACTAACAACCGAATTAGTGAGCACAAATACTAAAAAAACATGCCTACTGTATCAAACAGGCAGTTAATAACAGAATCAGTGACCGAGTAACTAAACAAAATCATAAAAAACCAAATCTAGAACCGCGCCAAATTCAAGAAGCAACCACTAAACACATTTCAAGTGAGTGAAAAAAAAAACAGAAGGGGAAATAAAACGCAAACACCCCCAAAACCAACACATTCCATGTGTAGTTAGATCGAAGCTAGTATGGCGTGATCATCTCACCTCGTTCTTGCGGGTGACATTGCCGTCGTCGTCGACGAGGTAACCGGCCTCGGCGCAGAGCGCCCGGAGCACGTCGTTCTGGTCGGCGTACTTCGGCAGCGCGTAGCCGGCGCCGGCGCGGAGCCCGGCGTAGATCCTCGCCGCCACCTGCCGCCGCCGCCGCTCCCTCTGCCGGTTGTTCTCCCTCTCCCTCGCCGTCGGGTGCCTCAGCGACGTCGTCACCGCGCCGCCCCTCCCCGTCCGCCTCACCGTCCACGGCCCCCTCGTCGACCTTATGCATCCCCTCCTTCCCCCCGTCGCCTTCGCCGCCGGCGACGACACTGCCACGGCCGCCTCCTCTCTCACACTGGACCCCTCCATTAGCTAATTAGCTTGCTAGCTTGGTCGAGCTCTCACTCTTACTGGTCTTATTACTGATTTCTGATCACTCACTTGATCACTTGATCTCCAACCAATGCTAACACAACGAGTATTTATACAGAATGTGGATGGATGGATGGATGCACATATGTATATATGCATGCACTGCATCGGTCTCATGAAAAACTTGTTTCTTTGTGCATGTAAGAGATGCACATCTCTCTCTAGATATTACTTTATCTCTCTCTAGATCTTTCTTGGTCTCTCATTCATGAGACAGAGAGGGAGAGTGTGTAGTGTGCGTGAATGAGAGAGAGTATGAGAGAGGGGAAAGTCATTTTAAAACCTAGTGTATATACATTTAGGATTTATATGCGGTCTAAATAGTTATATAAAAATTTTAAAAAAATTGATTAGATATGTTATGATAATATAAGTTAGCTCATTAACATGCAACTTTAAATTTGACCTACATTTGGAGAATCTAAAATAACAAATTATGTCTACATTGTGCAGTATCAAATTTTGTAATTTTTATATGTTTAAATGTATGTCAAATTTAAAGTTGCATGTTTGTAAGCTAACTTATATTATCATAATACATCAAACCAAAATTTTTATATAATTATTTGGGCCGGGAGGGAATAATAAGGTGGTTGGTGGGAACCACTTGGAGGCATGTAACATTTGTGTGTTGAGAATAGTACAAAGTGGAGTGGACGGGAGAAGAATAATGGCACAGGTTATTGCCACAAATGGAGGAATCGTTTTCATCCAAAGTACTTCCAATGGTTTCATGCCCCCAATTGGATCTCCCCTGCTGCATTTCCTTTCCAGCTTTGCCTACTTTCTGGTTAGCTATGTACCCTCTTCCTCTGATGCAGGTGAGTATTGCGCACCTCTAGCTAGTAGCTACACTGCTTGAGTGGCAGAGTGACAGAGTGAGTGAGTGGCGCCTAGAGAAAACCAGCTTGCAATTGCATGCATATGCATGAAGGAATTGATGCTGTGCATGCAACAGTCCAATGCAAAGTATGCCACTGTGCTAGTGTGCATGCATATATGCCTCACATTGCATATGCATGCAAGAGATCATAACCAAACTGTATCAGGTATTGATCTTTCAGTTTCTTATCTGTACTTGTTGATTCTGATTTTTTTTCTAACAGCTATGCATGATGGCAGTATTGTTTGTTAGTCTTAGAAATTTCAGTATGGCTAGTCTCATTGATTAGTTGGATGGTCAAAGGGGGAGCAAGAACCACCAGATTTTGGTTGCTCATAAGACATGTGCATTAGAATCTCAAAATTCTCACACATGCTTGTATTTGCCCATTTGGGGTCACAATTCAGGTGTGCCACAATCACACTGGTTTGGTTGGACTGTGATGTGCATGCATAAAAAATAAGGAGAGCACAAGACAACACCAGGTAGATGAAATATAAAAACATGAGGTAAGCAAATTTATTAAAGAGGCCTAATCCTACCTACACAAGTAAATTGAGCACAGTTCAACTTGACTGTTAACGGCATTCATATAGGGAAAATGACCATATCTGAGTTTTATTGTCACCATTTTTTTCTCCATTCAGATTATTTTTTTGGGAATCAGGATATGTTTCATTATATATTTATTATGATGATCTGCTAGTGTGTTGGTAGAAGAGTCATTTGATGGGATTTAACCACACATGCTTATGTGCAGAGGTAAAGACAAACATAGAGGACAAGGACAGAAGCAAAAGGAGATTACCAATTTACCATACCACACTGCTTCAGATACTCTTGCATTTTCCTGGGCCAATCCAAACTCCAGTTTTGCTCACCTAGATTTCAGTGTTATACAGTATCATGCTTCATGACAGATTATTGCACGAAGAAACTTCAAAAGCATTTACTGCACGGAAAATTTCTACTGTCAGTAAAAATACTAAGTACTAGGAGTAGTAAATTTGTGTAGTTAGAATGTCAGATGTTCATGCCAATCGACCCTCGAGCATCACGTTGATGGCATGCACATTGCTCTCCTGCCAAATCTTGCTGAACATACTAAAGTTCATTTACCGTGCTGCCAATTGACAGAAAATATCTCTGCTGATCAGACAGTAAAAAAAGTTATCAGAGTTGGTTTGCTACCGAACTGCGAAGATGTTTATCGTTGTAATGTGCACAACACTGCAATGAAATTACACGGTCTCCTTGCTTGTAACAACTAATAACTGTGCACGTCAATTAAAAGATCGAACAACTACACCGTACTAAGAATCCACGACGTGAACAATGTGCCAAATAAAAGAAGTGATTGTTCCCTCCCTCAGAAAATCACACCGTTTCAATTCAGACTTCGAAATTGCTCTGAATCCTGCAAATGAGAGAACCATCTATCAATTGTAACTTGTAAGCAGGAGCAAACGAACAGACAGGGACAAAACATCAAGACTCAAAACGAAAGATTGTAAAAAGCGTGAAAAGTAACCAGAAACCATTTTCTTTCTTTCTTACTTTCTTTCTCCTTTTTCTTCAGAAGTTCAGAGAACGGCAGTCTCACTCTCACCGCCGTATCATGTCAGAACAAAACGCAACGCAGCACGTTCTCAAGTGCAATGTCCCTGAACTCCCGGTTGATTCCTCTTGCACATATAGGTTTCCTGGGATTACGCAGGAATTCACTCTGCTCTCTGCTCCCAGGGAAGGGAAGAGAATAGAAGAGAATTTTACACCTACTGTCTCTGAGCTAGGAGCATATATCTGGCGTCTGAACTGCAGTCCGGCATCTCAGTCCCATCGATTTCATCTCATTCTCATGGATTGTTCCCAGTGGTGATGATTGGCAGGAGGAATTTTCGGCGAGCAGCCAAAAGGGCACGCAGGGATGCAGAAAGGGTGAGAGAGAGAGCAGCCTTCTTCTTCCTCCATCTGCTTGGAACGCCGCGAAAAGGCGCCGGCGCCATGACTTCGTGACGTCTACTACTGCATCAGCTTCATCGCAGTGGAGAGAGAGTGTGTGTCCGTAGTCGGCTAGTACCATGGATCGTCGCCGGCGTGCCGTGTGTGGCAGGAACCCTAACTTCGCCGGCCGACTCGATCGCCGCCGCCGGCGGCCACTCGGCGTCGTCAGTAGGAAAAACTGTTTTTTTTTATGGGAGAAGTATTTTTTTAGCCTTCTAGTGGGCGTAACCGCATAACATCAAGGCCCAGCCCAAGATGTTTCCTGCAAAAAAACTGATGATGGGTCGAACAGAAGTTGGCCCTGAACAAAGTGATATTGTAATGAGCCCATGACCAATTTGTGAGTATAAATGGGCTTGTGCAAACTCAGAACTTTGATATGTCCTACAATTTTACTAGAATAAGTCCATTTGAGATTCCTCAACTTGTCCCATAACTTGTAAAACCACAAATAAGGTCCCTCCGTTGTATTATGGATATTTTTGGTTGACATGGTGCATAGGCTCCACATGACAGGCTGTGTTACATGGGACCCACTTGTCAGTCAAATATAAAAAAAATCCCCTTCCCTCCTCTCTCTACTCTCCATTGGACGGCGCTGCTCCGCTTCTCCACCTCCACCCACTTCCTCTCCTCACCTGCTCCCCCCCTACCTCACCATCCATCGCCACTTTCACCTCGCACCAATGTCTGCCTCGACGGCCCTATGCTAGATCCACATAGAGCTCCGAGCTCCGCTACCGTGGGCCTATAAGGCTGGTCCCACCTTCACCTCCTCCCTTAGTCGGGCCATCCCCTCTTCTCTCTCACTGTATAAATATATCTCCTTGTCTTGTGGGGCTCGCGTGTCAGAAGGGGCCACGAATGCGCCACGCCAGCTAAAACCGGAGACAATACTGTCGAGCTTGTTTGTACTTTATACTGGTTTTATAAGTTGAGGGATACAATATATCTGGTTTTGGGTTTGATGCACGAAAATCAAACTAGACGACAAGTCAAAGGACCTCAAATGAACTTATTCAAATTTTATTTCGGGCAAGCCCATGAACACTTGCAAATTGATTATGGGCTCATCATATCTATACTACTTAAAAAGAACGAGTGGTGCCCGTGACTCTCCGCAATTCTACGGCAGAATCACTCCATATATTTCCACTTTCCTTTTTACCCCTCCGTAACCACACACCCCTACCCTACCCTCTACCGCACGAAACCCACGCCGCCGCCGCATCCTTCCCCTCCCCCGACGTCGCCGCAGCATAGGCGCCGCCGCAGCCATCCTCGCCCCCCGACGCCGCCGCCGCATCATTCCCCTCTCCCCGACACCGCCGCCGCATCCTTCCCCTCCCCCCGACGCCGCCGCCGCATCCATCCCCGACCTCCAACGCCACCGTCCCCAGTTCGTCGCCCTCCCACGCAGCCGCCTTCGCCACGCGCCAACATCTCGCCGGCCGTCGACCTCCCACACCCCCGTGGCCGCCAGATCGCCATCACGCACACCGCAGCCTCCTCTCCGCCGCCGCTCCGCTCCCGCACATCATGCACGCTCACGCGCTCTCCCTGACACAGTTTCAGGTATTGCTATCATCCGTCCCTATTCATGCCATGTTCTTGCACTGAGTCCCTGTCATGGTTGTGAAAACCAAAATAACATGGAGTTGCTAGCATATGTTCCAGAAAAACAATAAATACTGAGTCTGTACAATGACAATTACAGGCTAAAAATTTGGCTTTCAGAAGGACAATAAATACTGAGTTTGTACAATGACAGTTACAAGATAAAGAATTGGCTTTCACAAGAATTGGCCATAGCAAAGGATATCAATGGTGGGAGCTCCACACCTATGTCATCGACGAGATCAGGTCAGATTACCATATTGTACAGTCGTTTGCATAATACTAATTTCTCCTTTATTACTCAAACAGGCCCTTGTGACGAATCTTATAATCTAAATGCCGTCGAATGCAAAAATAGTTGTGCCTCTGTCCTTGGTAAAAAATCTAGGGGTGCAACACCAAAGTCGTCGACGAGATCAAGTCGGTTTCCTTCATTCCAGATATTTGCTATAAAATTAGTTATGGTTCATATATTTGATAATATATACTAAGGATAGTGTTACAGGAATTGAAAATATTCGAGCCTCTATGATAGTTAGCAATTTTGTAAGCAAGACACCAAAATCGACAATGCGATCAGGTTACTCTTCCACCAGTTCATATATTTGCTATTTCATAGCTTTGCATCCTAAATCCACAATAATTACTTTCTTAGGCCCTCTTGCTGATATCACTAATATCAGTGCTGCCGAAAGCAAAAATAAGGTTGTCTTTGTGATGGATGATAGTGTTGAGGGCTCCACACCAAAGTCGTCGACAATGACAGGTTTGTTTTTTCTCGTTTTTGCTATTTGCATATAATAATTATCCAGTCAATTACTACAGTGTTGGATGCTAAAATAATGATCTTGACTACTCTCCCAGGACCTTTGTTGACCTTACTAATCTTAGTGCTGGCGAATTAAAAAAGAAGCGTGGCAGGGACAAATACGGACTGTTAACTGTTTATCAAAAGAAAGATATTGTTCATAGGAACCGTGAGAACCGGCAGCGGAGGAATGAGAATTCAAATGTTGCAGCTGGTAATATACTCAATTATATTTGTTACGGTTAGGTTTATATATGACTACAAATTTTATGTGCCATAGGTAATGAAAGTATGCATCCTGTGACGACACCTGCACGTCTACAGTTTTTGGACAACGATGATGTGTTCTGCATTGTACCTAGCACGCCTACCAATCCTCTTTTAACACAAGGTATGTCCTACAAACTCAATTTCACCATGACGACTTGAATATTGGCACTGCATACAAATATAAAGCTAAAATCATGTTGAAATTCAGCTTTGCAACATGGAGACAGTACTTCATCTATTACCTAATTCAGGTCTGTCGTATCACACTACTATGACTGTGTTTTGGTATTATTATTATGATACTAAGAGTATACATGAATCAAATTTTATGTGTCTGCACAGTATGGATGGAGAAATCAGTAATCTCGGTGCCATTGAATTAAGAAGGAAACGTGATAGAGAGAGGTACCCATCAATGAGTGCAGAGAAGAAGGAAGCGAAGAAAAAGAAGGCCTGAAGCCAGGCTACGGAAGAAAGAGTGTCGAGGTTCAGCTGAACTTGCATCTACCAATGTTACAGGTACCAAATAAATCAGTGAATTGTTAGGTAGACATGTAATACATGTGCTTTTAAGTAATATTTTTCATGAAACTTATGTCACCTATGTTTCAGCAGGAAATGAAAATGTAGATTCCTTCATCACACCTAGACGTCTATTTACAGATAAAAGCCATGAGATGCTCACTTCTTCAGCTAATCCAAGCCTAACACATCGAGACAATACTTCTTGATCATAATGGACAAAGAGTTGAAAAAGGTCTTTATATTGGACTCTAGACCTGTTAATGAAAAACACAAGGACTATCCAGTGGGACGGTATACGAGAAAGATCGTATACATTTCCGAAAACTTGATGAGAGGAATGAGACGGTATGGGTGGGTCGAAGATATTGCCACATGGGTACCTGTATTCCCTGGTATTCCGCATGAACACGAGTAAGCATATTTGTTATGACTGGATTGTTGAATCTACTTAATGTTTCCATGTTACCTAATGAATGCTAAAATTGTTTTGTTTTACAGGACACAGTCTAGTTATCTTGTGTATCTGTTTATGAGGTCATGGAGCAATGGAGAGCTAAGGTTGCCAGCATATAAGGTCAGTACTACTATCAATTTATCATCCTTGACAGAACCATAGATCAATGCAATTATTAGTAATTCTAATAATTGTATGTGCAGGATTGTGGTGACCCAAGGAAACGGTTCCTAACGCATCTCCTGACGTCCCCGGGAAATGATTCTGAATTGAGTACTCTATATGGCGTACGCAATTTGGTCAGCTGTATTAGCACGGTCCAACGCCGTGAGAATTTTTGTTGCTAAGTCATATGGTCTTGGTTATTACACCTCAACAATATTGTATTGTCGTTCTATGGTGTTTAGGAATGTTTGCTTGAAATTGTAACTGGCAGCACATACATGTCAATTTATATCGATATGTGATCCATTTGATACTCCTTTTGGCCATTGGTCATTACACCATGCAGTGGTTTGAACAGCATGTGATTTAGTATTTTTTTTAACCGTTGCATGTGTCGGTCTATTTCTTAGGTATTCTCGGTATTTGAGCTGCAACACTTAGAAGAGGGTGTCCTTCCCTACCGATCAAATAATATTTTTTCATCCATTACAACTCATGGTCACTCTACTATTAGTGAAGAAGTTTTTTCTTCAAGTAGTACTGTACGTGCCTCTCTGGTCAGTCCATCAGGGTTCGTTTTCACTCGCTTGTGACTTTACAAGAAGTAGAATAACTTTTTGTGAGTTTAGAACTGCTAGCAACTGAGCATGCACATGCGTACGGTGTAACCTACCAGTGCAACAGTGCAAGGGCAAGAAAGAAAACTGGACCAGAGCTAGCCAGACAATACGAGCTGTTCTTCTGAACATTAGTCTTGTGAGAACTTCGTTTCATTCGTTTCATCAGGTGACCAAGGTTTTGGGCTTAACTTAAAAATACTCCTCCTTGCTGCTTTCAGAGGCAAATATACTAGTAGTACTAGTGGAGTAGTGGAGTAAGGCCTTCTTTACTTCATGAATTTTTTTTCGAAAACATTACATCAGATGTTTGACAAGATATCGGGATGTGTTTTTGGACACGAATGAAAAAATTAATTTCATGGCTAGCATGTAAACCACGAGACGAATCTTTTGAGCATAATTAATCCGTCATTAACACATATGAGTTACTGTGTCACTTATGGCTAATCGTGGCATAATTAGGCTCAAAAGATTCATCTCGTTGTTTACAACCCAACTATGCAATTAGTTCTATTTTTTTATCTATATTTACTTCAAGCATGAGTTTAAAGATTTGATGTGATATTTTTTTGAAAAATTTTTGGGAAACTAAAATGGGCCTAAGTTTTAAAACGATTATACTACCTGGAGTAAAATGAATAAAATTATGAGATTGAGGGAATACTAATCTGATTTGATGGGCAATTGGGCATTAGTACTAGTTGATGAGCTGAGAGCATAGCATGGTCACGTCAAACCTCTGATGAGCACACAGTACAGTCAGGTTCTTCAGCCTACTCCTGCTGCTGCTACCCAAAGATTCGTGAGTACTCCAGTACTCGTACGCCCAGAGAGCTCACACGCGACGCAAAACCACCCGAAAAGTACTCCAACATTTGACTGCAAGAACTCATCAAAGTACCTCATGATATCGTTGGGAAATTTTCAGCAGTCACAAAACCACGGCTAGAATTTCGTCAGTTTACTCTAGGTTCTGTTTAGTTTTAAAAATTTTTCACTCAAAAACATCATATCGAATCTTTGGACATATGAAGAATTAAATATAAATAAAAAATAAAACTAATTATACCGTTAGGCTGTAAATGACGAGATGAATCTTTTAACCCTAATTAAGTTATAATTAGCCATAAGTGTTACAGTAACCTACATGTGCTAATGATGACTTAATTAGGCTTAAAAAATTCATCTCGTGGTTCTCAGACTAGCCATGAAATTAGTTTTTTCATTCGTGTCCAAAAAACCCTCCCGACATCCGGTCAAACGTCTGATGTGACACTTCTTCCCAATTTTTTTTTTGAAATGGCCTTACTTTTAGCCATAAAAAAGATCGATGATGATGAGCAAGTTTAAGCTGCCATTAGTGTCACTGTAGTAGTGGTACACTACAGGTTGCCTCCATCGATGAGTAGGACTGTAGGAGTACTCAACTCTAGCTCGGCCACCACGAGTGAGTCACTCTGGTCGTCGTCTTGTTTTGAGGACGGAGGAGAGGAATGACGGTTTTACCCCGATGGCCTCGATGGCCCACGAGGGCAGGATGGTAAATCCACTGGAGTGGCCAGGCCGCAGAGCTGACGCTGGCAGAGTCTGGGCAGCCGCGCGCTGGCTGACACACGGCTGGCCTCGTCGCGAGCGCATTGACCGTTCCGCCCCTGACGGCTGCCACGTGGCCCCTCCACCATATTGCGTTTTTTTTAAAATAAAAGTAAATTTTACTAAACTACATCTTTTGTGGTCTAAGTGACATAAAACCACGTATATTTTGGCACTTGTTACTTAACTACACATATCATGTTACTAATGTTTCCTAAAACTACACTAAGTTTTATAAAACTACACTAATAAAAAAAATCTTTGATTAGTTTTCTGAAAATTAATGTAATTTTGTCAAACATTAATATCATAATATGTATAGTTAAGTGATAAGTGTCAATGTAGTTTTCTACCGCTCGAATCATAAAATAAACTTGCCCGATTTATGAAAGTTACTCTAAAAATAAACTTGCTCGGCTCTTCTCACTCTCAGTCACTCACATGCCTTCGAAGTTGACTCGTAGTACTACACTTCAGGCAATGTTTTTTCAGCCTATTGATTTTTTTTATTTTTATTATTTTTTCAAACTGCTAAACGATATATTTTATACTAAATTGTTTTTAAAAATTAAATAAATTTATGAGTCATTTTTTAATAATAAATAGTTAATTAATCATACAATAATTATATTTTCTTGTTTTGCATGCATCTAATAATCCGTTTTTATCATCTGTTTAGATCGGTTTGTCAAACTAGTTGTAAGTAGATGATCAGCTTAGAACATACCCAACAGCTCATCCAAATCCGTTTATCCATATATTTGCTCCTTTGCGGATGAAGGGATAAACGTTCCACTAGATCCGTACAAAATTACTGTAGAATGACAATTTAATTGAAATTTTGGATGGTTTTAAACGTGATTGGACCTCACAGTAAGCTCAACACAAAAAGAGGGAGTACGAAGCATCCAATGATCCAAAACAATAAATGTTAAGCATTGGTGTGTTTTTCTAAAACACACAATTCCTAAGAATTCCACTAAACATTTCAACTCGATTCCTATAATTTTTAAGTGTTTTCTATTCTTGCATTTCAAAGTATCCTGTTGAGCAGTTACACTTTGTTAAAAAAAAAATGGAGAGGCACACTCTTGCTTTTTCCAGGGGTTACAGAGAAATGAATATGCCGAACAGCCGAACAAACTTCTTCACACATCCCAAGCAAGAAATGAATATGCTTTGTATAGTACCGGCTCTCTTGGAGGCAGAAAGCACCAATGGAATGATAACAACCGTCTCACTCAGCTGGCAAGTAAATGCACAGTAATTAGTTTTCTGTTGGTTGAGATTTGTTACAGCGGTACTCCAGTCCCAGTATTGCCAATCTTCCTTGAGATTTGTTACAGCTGGCAATCAATCAGTTTTTATCCGAAACAAAATCGAGATCAGCGATGAAAATTTGATAAGCTGCTGCGTATTTCAATCGAAATTACTTAGAAAACCTCCAAACTGACGAGACTGGCCTAATACTTTGTCGAGATTAAAAGCACAATTAACTCATAAAAATCTCGTTACCAGTACCTCTACTCTACAGAATCACCTGTTACCTGCATGACAAGTGCCGCGAGAGAACAAATTTCGACCTGATGGCAGTAGCGCAAATAGCGTGGAAGTGAGGGGCAATTTAGACCTGGAACTGGAAGCTACAGTGATCACAAGTACGCTTTTCTGCAGGCTCATCAATCCATGCAACTCTAATTATTAGCCCTAGAACTGTAGCACCATTTTACATTTTTTTTTTCTCATAACAAAAGACCTCCTTAATCTCATGGCAATGATAAACATTGAAGGGGATTAAATTCCTTTAAAATTTCAATCTTTTTAACCATTAGAACAGTTACGAAGGTCGAAAGTGTAAAATGTGCAGTGATTTGGCATTTTCAGGATTAAAATTTTCTGGTTGAACTGAAGTTAAAACCACCCATTACAAAGCCCTTCCCCCCTCCTCTCCTTCTGCCCTGTTCATCTCTTTCTTTTATTCGATTCCTCTATTCCATTCCACACACGCGCTTCGTTTATCTCAGCACCTGCTTTTCTCCCACTGCAAACTGCTGGAGATTTATAAAAAAGGAAGCAACTTGCGTTTTTTGGCGCACCTCGATTAGATTTTATAGAGACGAATGTGTAGCGGTCAAATCCTTCTTTTTTCCGCTTCTGTGTGTTGTGTTTTGTGCTCTTCTTTTGTCAGTTCTTGAGGTGCTCTCCTGTTCTGTTCTTGCGTGGCTGGCCGCGAGGGAGAACGGAGTGAAGCAGCATCGGCCATGGCACAGGGTGCATGGGAAGCGGAGAAGATGTGAGATTTTCTTGTTTCCAATATCTTGTTCTTGTGATCATATTGCTTTGACGGGGGGAAGATGTTGATACTGTTCTCCGCACATTCTTTCATTTTTTTATGTTATCGAAATGTTCCTCGTGTTTCTTGTAATTTTTGTCCTTCCATTCGGCTCTCAGTCCGTTCGATTATCTATCTTTCCTAGATTTGTTTATTGTTTATTCCTTTCTGATGATTCCAGATTTGTTTCATGACGACTTAGATCGTCCTTTCTGGAGATTTTTATTAGAATCTTGTTTTCATCTTCCCGTTGTAGCATTTCAGATGGCTGCAGCCGTTTGAGATTCTATTGAGTTTCCTGAAATTTCTGCATTTTCCGTTCTGCATTTTATTGTCTCCTTTTGCAAAAGCTATCCCCCTTTTTTTTTTTCTTGTTTTCTCATCTTCCTTCTCTTTTTCAGGTCAAGTTTGGTTTATTGCTTTCTAGCTTTGTTCTTCTGCTTTTCATTGCAACTGCCTTTTCATTTCTGAGGATTTATTGCATCTTCCGTATGCACATTTTAGCATTTTTTCACATGAGAACTTCCGACCCCTCCTTGGTTTCCTTCCTGTTGCCATCTGTCAATCTGTGCGTGCATGCAAACTCCTTTGTGTGTTCTTCGTGTCGATGAAATGCCGGCTCAACATTTCTTTTTCTTTCAAGTTTTTTCATATCTTTTGGATATCGTTACACTGAACTTTGTCATGTGTATTGTTGGAAACAGGTTGGATGTGTACATTCATGATTACCTATTGAAGAGGAACTTGCATAGCACTGCGAAGGCATTTCAAGCAGAAGGCAATGTGTCTTCAGATCCTGTCGGTTAGTGTTGCAATGTGCTGCGATCAATTTCTGAGTTTTGCCATGCCACTTTAATTTGCAAGGTTTGATCTTTCTGCATTAGGATCAGATAGTTTGTTCCTTAACCATATTGTCCTTCGGCTAGTAGGATGGTACAAAACGATCATTTGATTAGCTTGAGATCTCTACTGCTTGTATAGGGTACGTGACAGATACAAGGAACTCTAATAAGCCAACCATATTGTTTTGTCTGATTTATGCATGCCAGTCTCTGCATTTTAATGAATGCAATTTAATTATCTTGTACCAAAAGATGTCAGCTCTTATTTTGCAAACAGCAATTGATGCCCCAGGGGGGTTTCTCTTGGAGTGGTGGTCAGTCTTCTGGGACATCTTCATTGCAAGGACGAACGAGAAGCATTCTGAAGTTGCTGCTTCGTACATTGAGGTTCTTGTAGCACATGCATCTGGGTTATTACTTGTCCTTGTTGTTTTTTGCCTTGTAGCACTCTCTTGGTACAGTGGTTTACTGCTAGTGTTAACTGTGTCAACCATGAGGTCATATCTATTCCTCTTATCATAAAACTCACACGTTCATTGTAAAAAGATTTAGGTTTTTGCCTACAGCAAATGGATTTAAATTCCCCACAAACGTTGAAAACCAAATTCAAGAACTTTGCATGTTACTGTTAAGAAATGGAAAGAAAAAATCTAAATAATCTATATAGGCAAAACTTGTTATGTTGGATTTTTTTAATAAAAAAATCAAATGATTTCACCATGTTTCCATATAAAACATGATACCTGTCACACAATTATGGACAGAGATAGGAAGTTTTCTCACGGTAATTGGATAAGCTTCCATTATAAAAAAACCACAGAGTTATTGAAGATGTGGCTTAATCATTTTAAAAGGTACTGAATTAAAAACACTTTCTTGCAACTTTTTTTTTGCGAGAATTTTTTACAACTAGTTGGTCTCTAGCTAGTGTCTTGTTTAAAATTTGAGTGAAATTTCAAAGGCAATATTCCACCATCAGTTTGATTAATAACTTTGAAGGCGATAATCCTTATGCCCTTTGGAGTAGGCAGTAGCTAATACCTCTTTATTTTCTGGTTATTTATGCTACCCATTTGAAACTAGCTATTACTAGGTATATAATGTGAAAATATTTTTATTTATGAAATGCTAGTTTTTTTTTAAAAAAAATTGTCTGACTTTGTGTTCCTAATGTTGTTACGTGTAAATTTTGTAACCCAGACACAGTCGATTAAAGCTCGAGAGCAGCAGCCATCACAGATGCAGCAGCAAGAGGCTAATTCCCCACAATCAGCACAGCAGCTCCAAATGCAGCAACTCCTGCTGCAGAGGCATGCACAGCAACAGCAGCAGCAGCAGCAGCAGCAGCAGCAGCAACAACAACAACAACAGAATCAGCAGCATCCACAGCAGCAACGTCGCCAGCAGAAGCAACAGCAGCGTAGTGAAAGCAGTCATTTACCCACAAGTGCACAGAATGGTTTGGTTTCTGCTGATCCTCCAACACAACAAAGTGTAGCAGCTGCAAGTTCTTTGTCTGGAAAGATGTACGAGGAGAGGGTGAAGAATTCTGTTCAAAGAAACACCTTAGATGAAGCACCTGCGAAGGTATTTTTTCCACGGCTATGTGTACTGTTGCTATTGTAATCTAAATCCTTAATACAAAATGATATATCTTTATACAGCAGCAAAGGTTTACTGAAAATATTGGGCAACTGCTGGAATCAAACTCGTCATCTATGGTGAAGTCCGTTGCAATACCATCCCAGGCTTCAGGGTACCAACTACTCAATAATGCTTGCTAACATTGCATTTCCCTTTTTTTGGTGGGTGGGTGGATGGGGTGGATCTAGCACAAAGCACCCCTGAGTAGAATCATGGCATTTTCATTAGTACGATTATAATCCTAAAAAGTAGCCCAGCCAGTCTTCAATGCAATCTGGAATGTGCGATCTGTCACAATTTCTTGTCATGTTTGAACTGTGCTATACTGCCTCCTTTTTACCTGATACATTTGCAGTGTTCAAAATGTAACTTTGACTAAGATTACTATTATACATTATAGCGTGCTAATGAAATTGTTATATCACTAAAGTATTATTGAGTAAAATGGATCGCACAATCAATCCTTGAATTGTGTTATACTGCCTCCTTTTTTACCTGACACTTCTGTGGGCTTCAAAATGCAACTTTGACCATTAATTATTAGTATTATACACTATAATTTTGCAGCTACAGCTATTATATTTTTCACAGTAAATCTAGCCACCATGTTCTAGAACTGACCCGGCTTTTGAAAAAAGCCCAAAGGAACATACATGCTCTAGCTGTTTGACAAAATCATTTTTGAACTCCCCCAATGGAGGCTATCTTGATGGTTCATTCTGTAATGTCTGTTTAAGGGAACCATCTCTAGCTTGTTTTCCTGTTAGTGTGCATGTGTGTGTGTGTGTTAATTTGCTACTTCCTTACAACTGTTGTTAGGCAAATCTTCCATGGATCAGCTGGTGGCATGTCAGGTACTTTGCAACATGCTCAGGCCCGGAACCAACAACTCCAGGCATCGACACAGGTATACGGTCTTATTTCAGATGTATAATTCCATGCATTGTTGTGTATAGTTAGATAACTCAAATTTGTATCAGGAAATAAAGGTAGACACGGATGCTCTACACATGAGAGCTGCAGGGGCAGATGGATCATTAATTGGAGTACCAGGTTTTTTTTACTTTGATAATTTTTGTTGTTTCTGGTTGTTAGCTGGCAATTCTTTGGTTAGTACCTGCTCATTCATTTACTTAATGGCAGTGTTTGATGTTATCTGGCAGGCACTAACCCAGCAGGGAACAATTTGACGTTGAAAGGGTGGCCTCTTACTGTTAGTTCTTCACTTCATTCATTAAATGGCATTCTAAGCTATAAACTAGGAGCAAGTTTGAATACTGCACATGTTTGTGTTTTTATGATGTGTTACCGTTTGATTATAACTTTCCAGGGCTTAGACCAGCTTAGATCTGGGTTTCTCCAACAGAAATCTTTTATGCAGTCTCCCCAACCATTGCACCATCTACAATTTCTCACTCCACAGCAACAACAGCTTCTGCTTCAAGCACAACAAAATATGACACCTTCACCTGGAGAGATGGACAGCAGAAGGCTTCGGATGCTTTTGAGTAGCCGAAGCATTGTTCCTGGGAGGGATGGTCAATCAAATTCCTACACTGAAATTATTCCTAGTGTTGGCCCTTCATTGCAAAATGTATGCTCACCTGTGCAGCGCATGGAGACAGATATGCTGATGAAGGTAGGTTTCACTTGTATGTTTTACTATATGGATGCAATTGGATATATTTGTGATGATACATTGGATATTATTACTATGTTAGGAGTACTATATTGTACTACCATGTCATGCATATTATTTTGTGCTCAATTGATGTCTTTCATATGTTCATATATTTTATTGTTTAATTCTTTTCAATGAGCAACACAAAAATATTTGAATTAGCATGCCTTTTGACAGAGAGATTCACTGTTAGGATTACATAATGATCTGGCTGCTAATTAGTCATATGTGCTTACATGCTTTCCTAAGCTACCTTTTGCATGATATCTTGTACATCTTTGGTTTTGGACCTTACCACCTCGTCATTATGTGTAGTAGAAGATAGCGGCTATCCAGCAGCACCAGCAAAGCAGCAGTCAGCAACAGCTCCTTCAACATACTTTACTCAGTCAGCAACCACAAATCTCTAATCACCTTTCAGGCCAGCAGGAAAAAGTGGGGGCTGGAAGTGTTACTGTCGTTGGCAGCTTGTCCAATTCACTCCACGGAAGTGAACAGGTTTCACTTTGTCTGCATATTTTCCACACTATCACCTTAATATGTTGTTGTACCTGCCCTTTTATTAGACTTGTATTGTCTTTATATGATTTTCTAGGTTTCCAAGAATCAAAATGGGCGAAAGCGCAAACAGCCTATCTCATCGTCTGCTCCAGCCAATAGCTCTGGCACTGCAAACACTGCGGTCCCTTCTTCAGAACCCTCAACTCCTTCATCACAAAGCCCAGTAGACACAATCTCAATGCCCTCGCTGCATCATAGTGCTAATATATCAAAGGCTTTAGTTGTTTACGGTGCCAGTACGCCATCGACAATGGGATCGCCAGCAAATCATCTTGTAAGTTTCTATTGGTTCTAAAATCTTTGACCAAACAGCTATGACCCTATTACATGGATATACCATGCGTGTAATATAGCTTTCAAATTTTTTTGTTGCATTGGTGGTATCTTTTGACGCTTGATTTCTGAACCTCTGATAATTCACACTGCAGGCTGACATGGATCATTTTGTGGAGGATGGCTCCTTGGAAGATAATGTGGATTCATTCCTGTCCCATGATGATGCAGATCGAAGAGATACTGTCACTCGTTGTATGGAACCTACTAAAGGTGTGATAAGGCTCAACTGTTTAGTACCATATGGCTAGTTGAAGTTGATTGGTTGGCCTAGACACATTTTACTGGTACTGGTTCCCCTGGGCCAATTTAGTGCCGCTTTTAATTATGGCTAGTGTACCAATAAGCTGAACTCAGATAGGTGTAGTTATCATGGAAACTGAGTTGTTGGTGTGGTTCAGCTGATGATCCTGTGCAAGAGGAAATTATCTAACATGTCATGTCATGCTGTAGCATATGGCGGTTCAGTGGGTTAGATATATGATATTTGTAGGCACGTTTAACATCAATTTGATTTCTGTAGAGACTTGATTTCATTTGTATGTCTTAATCAGGATTTATCTTCCGAGAGATCTCTTCTGTTCAAGCAAGCATGAACAAGGTTGTATGCTGCCACTTCTCATCAGATGGAAAGTTACTTGCTACTGGGGGTCATGATAAGAAGGTAAGCTCAGGTGCCTGTGCTTGTTACGGTACTCAGACTTCATAGTGATATCGGAATATATATGCCTACAATGTTGTATGCAGGTGGTACTGTGGCATGCCGAAACATTAAAACAAAAGTCAATTCTGGAAGAACATTCTCTTCTGATAACTGATGTGCGATTCAGTCCAAGCATTGCACGCCTTGCTACCTCCTCATTTGATAAAACTGTCAGGGTCTGGGATGCTGACAATGTAAGTACATAACTGTCCAATCTTTTCCCCTACCATCTATTCATGCTGCACAAAACTATCTCACATTCTACTTTATGTTTTTAGTTTAAAATTGTTAACTTTTTGGCTCCCTTTGTGTTGAAGAAGCATCATATAGTTAAGAAAACAGTCAATGATGTCCATCCCAAGGTCATTAATTTTTAGATTTGTTGGCATGGCATGGATTCATTTTGTAGAAGTGCAACTTGTTTGTCATCTACTACCTCCGTCCCAAAATACAACTACCTGAAGCTATGAACCTAGACATGTTTTTTGCCTAGGTTCATAGCTAAAAGTAGCTATATTTTGAGACGGAGGGAGTAGGTGATTAGCATGATACTTCTGTCATTGTTCTCTAGGGTAACAATGTCAATACCTGTCAAAGTTGCTTAGACAAGATAGTACTTTGTGTTTTACTGCTCTTCATATTTCAGTGCTGTCATTGTTACCCCCTCAGAATGGGCTTTTGCAGCAAGGTTATTCATTTCGGACGTTCACTGGGCACTCAGCATCTGTTATGTCACTTGATTTCCACCCCAACAAGGATGACCTCATTTGTTCTTGTGATGGGGACAATGAGATACGATTCTGGAGTATCAACAATGGAAACATCGTCCGCATTTTTAAGGTTAGTTTTTCTTATTTAGCATTTTGTCAATCTGCAATTGTGCCTTTTTTTGGTTGCAAGCAGGCCCTTTGTTGTGAGCAGTCTCAACATCTCCTTGAAAAAAACTCTCCCAACATATACTCATATACTTTTTTATATAGAAATTAGAAATTGAGCATGCCCACTGTCAATTTGTTGAAAACATCCTGTGATATTTTGTGCCAACTTGCTAATCATTTTCAAGCACTGCTGTAACCCCTTTATAGTCAATAGACTGTTAGTGAGTTGTCTCCAGGCATAGTCCGCAGCTGGTGTCAAATCAGACGCCTTGTAGGATACCCTGTTTCTTGATTTTTTTTTTCCTGATCCCTTTGTAGGGAGGCTCAAGCCAGCTGAGATTTCAACCACGTCTGGGAGGATATCTTGCAGCAGCTTCAGAGAATGCTGTCTCTATACTTGATGTGGAGACTCAAGCTTGCATCAGGAGATTTGAGGTCTGTAGAGGTTTTCTACCTTACAGCTGGCACCTGTATTCTGATCTTATAAATTCACTGAGGTGCTACTAACATGTATACGGTGTAATGAATCTTTGTGCAAAAATGTTATCTCAGCTTTTAATGTCACAAATCTTTCTATTTATTTTGTAATTAGCTTTGTGATGTTCCTTTGCCTTGATTGTAAGTTATTGTAATTTGATCATTTTCAAAGTCACATCATGTTAGCTGTAGTCAGCATTTACATGTTTGTTAATCATTAAACTTTTTGAGTTATTGTAATCAATCACTTTTATTGGGACCTGCAGGGCCACACAAAACATGTCGATTCCATGTGCTGGGATCCAACTGGTGAATATGTTGTATCTGTCAGTGAAGACACTGTGAAGGTTTGGTCTGTGAATACTGGGAGTGACGAACGTTGTGTTCAGGAGCTTAACTGCAGCGGGAGCAAGTTCCACTCGTGTGCTTTCCACCCTTCATATCCTTCTTTGCTTATCATTGGTTGTTACCAGGCAAGTATTTCCTTTATCTCCTAGGATCTCTTTTGCACTCATGCATCATGGTTCATTCAAAACTGTTAACCTATATTTGGAAGAACTCTATATTCCATAACAAAAACTAAGTATGTGTGGTTAGAAATGAGTTTTCTAGATCAACTCATGACTAAATCGCATTGAGGATCACTAAGCAACTTCAGTTTGATTCCATTCAAAAAAATCTTCAATTTTGATATATACACAAATATTCCTTCATGACAGACAGTCAATTGTTTTTGAAGATTTGCTGAAATGAAATATCTTTCCTATTTTAGGACAAGAATAGACACCTTGTTGTTCCATAACTGTTGCTCTGTTTTTCACCTCAGTTCACGTTTGCAGTGTCTATATTACGCTTACCTCCGGTTTGTGTTTGAATGCTGCAGTCTCTTGAGCTATGGGACATGTCAGAGAATAGAACCATGACCCTCGCAGCTCATGACAGCCTTATCACCGCCCTGGCGTCGTCAAGCTCCGGTCTGGTTGCTTCCACAAGCCACGACAAGTTCGTCAAGCTGTGGAAATGAAAGTGCTTCCAAGCTAGCTGCCCTCTAACCCTCAACTAAGGATGGGCCTTTTTCTTCCTCATTTTTTGGCCACATCATCAGCCTCCAAAACCTATGCTGTGCTGATGATATAAAACACTAGATGGTATAAAGTATATCCCCCCAAACCCAAAGCATCTGGCTACTGCATGACTGAACATATGGCTATCCTAGTATACCTTTTGCTAACCCTGGGAAGGTGGATTAGTACTAGCATTTTGTACAGAACATGAGCTATGCTTAGTATTATTGTTTATCTGAACTTCTGAAGTAGTATGAATTCTGAAAACCCTACTTCTGCATCTCTGCTATAAATATGAAGAATGTGGAGATGTTGAAAGTCCCATCGGGGTAGTCCCTGTAATCCCTAATGCAAAAAGATGCCCTGAACTCCTGATTGGAATGTGGGATTATGGTTGCAGTTCAAAGGGAATTTTTGTAAGTGAGATGGCTCAATTCCATCAAGAATCACTGAATGTGGAAAAGTTTAGTACTGAATTTTACAACTGTAGTTTCATTTTTTACCACAAGGATGCTTGATGGCTAGGGAAAGAAACGAATTGGTATCTCTGACCTGCACTGAACGAATATTTGCTGAGTGCATATTCAGTCTTTGCACGGTTCCCAGATTCCCCAGCCCATCCAAATCCACATGAAACAGTTCATTGATCGATTGCAAGTTTGCAACAATGAAGAACGAGGAAGAGATGGTTTAAGGCTAGGAGATCATGGTAAACAAAGTAGCATCCTGATAAGATGGATGGTTGTCATTCCTTGGGTCTGAACATTTTTCTTTTCCTGATACAAACAAGGAATGTGCATCTCTCTAATTTTCTGCTTGGAAGAAAACTGTGGCTTTCACGATGGAAGCTACATGGGAATGTTTGGGTACATTCATATGGTTCATCATCAAAATAGTCAGAGGTAATATTACATGAAATAGTTGTTGTCTCATCATCACAGCCTTCGCATGTTCTCAGATTCAGATTAGTTCAGTTCCCTCTTAGGTTTATAAACAGGAGAAAAATCGTGTATATATTGTTTGGCAAGGTTGTGATAAAATCCAATCTCTTAAGACGTGCGAAAATATTAAACAAAAATAATTCGGAGACCCTAAAAGGGTTTAGGTTTTATCTCTACATTATTAAACGAAATAGTTGGTGCCTTGGTGGTCTTTTGCTATAAATCCAACTCTAGCTTTTTAGTTAAGAATTCTTTTCTTCATTTTTCAACCAATGTAGAAGTGTCAATATCCCATTTCCTTAGGACCATTAACACAATTATCCCAATTTCCTTCATTTTTCAACCAATCCTTTAGGACCATTAACACAATTATACCAATTTCCTTCAATTTTCAACCGATCCTTTAGGACCTTCATTCAGGTTCTTCATTTTTCTTCTTTTCTTCATTTTTCAACCAATCCTTTAGGACCATTGACACAATTATCCCAATTTTGATGTTGACTATTTGTGTATGGAAAAGTCTACACAATACAATACAAAAACTCTAGAATATTATTTTAATTATGTATGCTAGGACGTTGGGACATGCTAATATGGAACTTTCACTTGGTGTTTACGATCTCAAGAAAATAAAACACAACTGTCTCAAAAAATGCAATAAATGCGCCGGCCAAAGCCAAACACCACGGTGTTTAAATTCGCCTGGTGTTTAAATACAATCTCAAGAAAATAAAACACAACTGTCTCAAAAAAAACCAAAAACAAAATAAATGCAATAAATACGCCGGCCAAAGCCAAAGACCTTGGTGTTTAAATCGCCTCCCATACAAATCTCCTACTCCTACCAACTTTTAATCCCTCTTCAATCTCTAATCTAATCACTCTTCTCGCTTCCTCCCTCGTCGCCTCGCCGTCTCCACCTCCAAAACCCTAGGCGGCGCCGCCGCGCTCCTCCTCCTCTGCCGCCGCCGCCGCCCGGCGCCGCCCGCGGCCATGGATCTCCTCCGCTCGCACCTCCACAAGGTCCGCATCCCGGAGCCCACCAACCGCATCCACAAGGACGAGTGCTGCGTCTCCTTCGACACCCCGGTAACCAACCAACCATTTCCCTATTCCCCTTCGTCTCTTAGGGTTAGGGTTTTGACGCCGGTTTGACTTCCCCCATGGTGAGCGCAGAGGTCGGAGGGTGGGCTGTACGTGGACATGACCTCGTTCCTGGGGTTCGGGAAGGAGTACGTGGCGTGGAACTTCGAGAGGACCGGGAACCCTGTGTACCTCCACATCGTGCAGCGAAGGAAGCCGGAGCCCGACGACGAGGCGGATCGCCCGTTGAAGAAGCCCACGCTGCTTGCCATCGGTATGAGACACGCTTACTCACTGATCGACATCGTATATCATTGTGTTAAAAGTATTTGTGGACCGCTTGATACGCTTAATTAATGATTGGCTTCGTGTACCATATTATTAAAATCATTTGTGGACTGCTTGACACGCTTACACATTGGTCGTCACGTTTATCTAGTGTTAAAATTATTTGTGTACGGCTTGTTGATGGTTCCTAATTTCCTTGGGAGTGGTACTATTGTATTTGGGTGATCGAATTGAAAACAGTCACAGCATATCTGGATTCCCATTATATGTTTGCTATCGTGGTATAAAATTACCAAGCTAGGGTAGTTAGAGCATATAACATGCTGACTATGTCGGTGAATTAGTATGTTTTTTTGATATTGTTAATGTTTTGAATTTCCAGAATAATAGTCATATTTTCTCTATGCTGTATTCTAATTGTAAATAAATGAATACAGTCACTGTCTTTACTGATGAGGTTTTCTACAATTTATAGGAGTGGAGGGAGGTTTCACTGATCAAGAACCTGAATATGATGAGTCTTTTGAAATTGTTATCTTGCCTGAATTTACTTCTCTCCCATTTCCTTCAGTTGACTTGCCAGAGAAGGTAACTGTGTTTGACACATAGAGATTGTAGCTGTTGTATGCATAGTTACTTACTACTCTACATCTCGGCAGGTTAGAATTGCAGTTGACAAAGTTATACTTGCCGAAAGTGCTGATAGAAAACAACAACTTGCTGCTTGGGTTGCTGACAAGAAAAAAGTCAGTGCATTTGCTCTGGATCTGCAACAGCTAGACAATGGTGTCATTGTGCCCCCTACTGGATGGAAGTGTAGCAAGTGTGATAAAACTGAGAATCTCTGGTTAAATTTAACTGATGGCATGATCCTCTGTGGGAGGCGGCTTTGGGATGGAAGTGGTGGGAATAATCATGCTATTGAACATTATGAACAGACTAAATATCCTCTTGCCGTAAAGCTTGGAACAATTACTGCTGATTTAGAAGCAGCAGGTAATGCTACACTTGTGAAACTTTTAAATTTTAGGCTTTCTCTTTTATTATCTACTACTAGTACTTCATATGGTGACATTACATAGCAATGTTATCTGATCGTCCGATTAATCGCGATTAATTGTCCTGATCGGTCCAGCAACTCCGATCAGCGACAATCATGTCGATCAGGCGATCAGATTCCTGATCGTCCGATTAATTGACGATCAGGTCCGATTAATCGTCCGATCAGCAAGAAGTTCGATCAGCCTGATCAACCCTATGTTGCATGGGCTGTCTGCCTGGAGGCCCTGGACAACTAAAAAGATGTGTTATTGGGCCGGCCCATTCACAGTAGGGTTTATTCCTCTCCCATATGCTTCAGTTGTTCTCCGGATGTACTCCCTCTAGCGCCGCCTCTCGCTCTCCTAGTCTCCTCTCGTCACCGACGCTGCTGAGCTGCTCTCCCTCTCGCCACCTCCGTTGCTGCTCTCCCTCTTGCTGCTGCTCTCTCCCTCAGTCCCTCTTGCTGTTGCTGTTCTCCCCGAATCTCCCTCTTGCTGTTGTTCCATTCTCCCTCTCCCTTGAATCTGAATCCTCACCAGCAACCACCGCAATTGATGCTGCTGGACCTGAACGTCCCCTTCACCTGCAGCATGCCTTCGTGGTGATATGAAGATGAGCTTCTCATCGGATGGTTAGTGTACCTCCTCTCCATCTTCTTCCTCCGTGCTTTGCTTGCTTCCTATCCTTGAATCCCTGCCTTTGCTGCGTCCCTTTTGATTTCTAAGACCGGAGTATATAGCATATATGGCTTGCTGGATACCCTGATGTACAGAACCGATCAGACTCGATTAATCGCCCTGATCGACGATTAATCGCCCTGATCATCCTGATCGGTGCCAAGGCGATCAGGGCTGATCGACTGATCAGACAACATTGTTACATAGTCACTTAAACAATAATGTGAACTAAACCCTTTTGCCTCACGCAAACTGTATCTTTTTGAATATTTAGATTAAAATTGTATATGATGCTCAATTATAATTGCACTTTTAGAATATTATACTTGAATAACTTTAGAGGTATATTTATTATAAATACTGGCCAAGGTTTCATTCAGAGACAAAAAAAGTTGGAGTGTTAATGGTTTGTGATTGGAGGGAGTACATTGCTATTATGATAAAAAAATCAATTTAATCTAGAATTACTGGCAATGTTTCTACCGTGTACATATTGTTCATACTTCATAATTTACATATAGCCGAAGTATGTCCTATTGAAGTAATTTATGCTGGTATTTGACCATTACTATAAATATTTTTTCTTCCATATTCTTTTTAGTTTAACAAACAATACTCATAAACTCTTAGGGGCATGCCCAGTAGGGATTACTTTTGTTGTATAGGAGTATTTAAGTACCTATTCATACCAGCTTTTCTGTGACAGCTCAGACGTTTTCTCATACCCGGAAGATGATAGTGTTGAAGATCCACTGTTAGCTCAGCATCTATCACATTTTGGCATCGATTTTTCCTCACTCCTAAAGGTTAGTATCATTTTTCAATGGCATTTATGTGTTTTTTTTAAATATGACCTGCTTTTTTAAAAGATTGTGATAAAGACAGATAAGTATTTCGTGGCAATATATTCTGTAGCACCTCATTTTCATACTGTATTTTCTTGTCAGTATGCCTTATAGTTAGGACAATTTGATGTGACCCTTTTGTCCGTGCAGACTGAGATGACTACTGCTGAAAGAGAACTTGACCACAACACAAATTATGACTGGAATAGAATACAAGAAAGTGGCAAAGATGCCGAACTTTTATATGGCCCTGGTTATACTGGCCTTATAAATCTTGGAAATAGGTAGCTTTGGTTGACTTAATGATGTTATTTTCTGTTCTAATAATTTCTCTTAAGTAATGGATGCGTTTCCTCCTTTGCAGTTGTTATATGGCCTCAGTAATGCAAGTCATGTTTTCAACTCATCCCTTTATATCAAGGTTGGTTCTAGTTTCTCATTAGATACTTCATCATTTCTTGTCTAGAGTTGCATTTTTTCTTTCAGTAGCACATCTTCTTGCATTTACTTCTTGCATCATTTCAGATACTTTGAGAAGCAGAGCTTGAAAGCCACATTTGCAAATTCCCCAGCTGATCCAACATTGGACTTAAACATGCAGATGTAAGTGTATACCAGCTGATCTGTGTTGGGTATTATTGGTGTTGGAGTTGTCAATATTCTGAGGTAGTAGTGTGAAGATGCAGTGTTGCCTACTTCTAATACTAAATGTAAGGTTAATAACGCATAAAACAGTTGTTTGGCCATTTGTCCCATATGGATTTAGTTATTCTAGTATGGGTGCAAATTACTTTATTGAACTCTTTCCATCACAAACAGAGCGATTATTCCTAGAATCTTATTTTGGTTAGCCTGCACTCGTTTTTTTCCTCATGCTGGGTAGCTGATGGTGGGAACTTATCCTTGATGCTGTAGTAGTCCAGTGGCCAGTGGGGCGCACTTGGCTACCCAGCGTTTACCCGTAGGCATGATAACTGTTCACCAGAGGTGTATCCTTTGCGATCTTCTCGTACTAGGAAAAGGACCTCTCAATGCTCTAACGACCACACAGGATATGGACTAAACTGGCTCACAATGTTCTGAACCCAGCTCATGTACCACATTAATCTTCAAAAATATGGTAGAAAAAAATAATTTTACTTGGTTTTAGGCATAGTACAACCCAAAATCACCAGTCATTTTGGTTCACACCCAAAAAATTATTCAAATTATTCAGGTCTACAGGAAGATAAAAAAGCGAATTGTATCAAGTCTGGTTAAAGAATTGGTACAATGCGCAAGACTAATAGCAAGGCTGTATGTAATCAAAGTATCATATGATGCTTTCTAAGTGTCCATAGAAGCATTTTGTTTCTGTGTAGAATACCTTTCTCAATTCAGTGCTACTGTGAATAAGAGAGGTCCAGAAAGCATTTGTTTTTTTATTGAAGGATTTTTAATAAAAAATATTGCACCCTTGTGCTGATTGATTCTTTTCACATTTTCAGGACAAAGTTGGCACATGGATTGCTCTCTGGCAAATACTCTCTGCCAAATCAGGAGGTAAGAATTTGTTCATAAATTTGCATGTTGTTACGTTTTGTGTTGTTGTTGGTAGTTACCTTAGCGATTTTGTTGTTCATATCGGTGATGATTCAATCTGGAGTTGAGTGTTTTTTTTTGTTTTATTTTCTCTTATGTACAAAAATTAAAGTCTCTTTATTCTCTGACAAATATGGTCCCTATTTTGGTGCGTTGTCTTTTCAAATGATACAAAAAGCCATGACCACATCTATTGCTGTGCAAGAACTTGGAATCTGCCTATTATGTAGCATGTATTGTGTGTCAAGTGAAAGTCTAAGGCAGCTTTCAGCTTTCCTAAATGTTCTACACAGGGCTTCCTGCTATCAAACTTGGTATAAATATGGAATCCTAGCTTTAACAAACATTTTGGAAGTTCATATACTTTTGTGCAGTCTTCAACTCATGTTCAAATGTCAATATACACATTGGATGTACAAACTCCTTAACTTATATTCCTTCAGTTCTATGCAATTTTAGTCACCAGTTGCTTCCAATATGAATTGAGGCCCTTCCTGGACTATTGGAATTGCTCATGGAATAGTTCAATCCAATGGAATCTGAACTTCTCTAGTTTTCCTAATAGGGTCCAAGCTTGGGAGTACCCTACATACCTAAATAACCTGCCAGATTCAATCCTAGTTTGTTAACATAATGCATTCTGACATATAGTTCTTTTCGTGATTAGATTACTGTGCTTTTGTTCTAATTATTCGACAGTTAGAGCCTCAATAGTACTTTTGATACTCCTTTGAGAACTTCTAATTGTTATGTTCAATTCAATTTTGGCAGGGACAAGAAGGAATACGCCCTCGTATGTTTAAGACCGTTATTGCTGCAAAACATCCTGAATTTTCCAGTATGAGGCAACAGGTACTTTGGATCTGGCATAAAAAAATTTGGGTTGAATTAATTATTTGAATTTTGATTATCTTCATTGACTGTAATTTTGGGTATACAAATTTCCAAGTATTCATTTTAATTCATCTCTTTGTCCAGGATGCCCTTGATTTCTTCCTTCATCTTATTGACCAAGTTGATCAGGCAGACCCTGGAAAACACGAACTTAATCCTTTTACAGGGTTCAAATTCATCATCGAGGAGCGTCTTCAATGCCCTTCTGGAAAAGTCTCTTATAACAAACGTTCCGACTACATTCTTTCTTTGAGCATTCCGTTGCATGAAGCTACTAACAAAGGTGACTTCTAAACCTTTTTCCTGTTGTATTATTGTAAAGTAGTGCATAATTGATTTTTGACACTTGTGAGATATGCAGAGCAGCTAGAAGCATTTCATGAGAAGAAAGCTGCAATGGATTTGGATGGAAAGGAAGTGTAAGTTATTCATAGCTCATGCTTTGCCTAATGATCAAATGACTTATGTTTCACTTTGTTTCCATAAGCAGGTCTAATGAGGAAATTGTGAGACCTAGAGTCCCACTAGAGGCATGCTTGGCAAGTTTTTCTGGCGCGGAAGAAGTTCCTGATTTTTACAGCACTGCATTGAATTCGAAGACGACAGCAATTAAGTATGCATATCTTGATTCTTTGTTCTGTAATTGCTAAAAGGATGTGTACATATGTAGCTCCATTACTTTGTTACAGTTCTGCGTTGCTCTCCCATGGAATGTTTATTCAAATTTGTGTTAAATGATCTGATGAGACATCCTCAGTTTGCCATTTTATTCTACTATATTCAAATTGAAGCCTAACTTATGTATGGCATGTCAAGTTTGTTAAAGATTGAATCTCTCAAAACATAATTGTCTTGTATGGAACATGGCTAATTTTAATTCAACTTGTGGACAATTGCTTATAGGGAATTAGGGATGCATTAAATAATAAGTATTATGTACTACTACTATTCAGCTAACCATAACTTAGAACTACTTATCTAAGCAATGCTGATGTAGAAAGTTTAAGGAGAAACCATACTTTTGGAAGCATGCCACATATTTTGGAACATTCCTCTGCCTATATTTCTTGGATTTTTTTTTTCAGAATATTTTGTCCAATACTTCAATATTTTCTGTATGCACAAGTAGTATAATATGTTCATTACAGTTGTTTTCTGTTTAATAACGTAAAAACAGAAGATGGCTTCTTATTAACACATCATACCAACTTGTTTGGTTTTCAGGACTGCTGGCTTTAAAACATTTCCTGATTACCTTGTGCTACAGATGCGTAAGTTTGTAATGGAAGCAGGATGGGTGCCAAAGAAACTAGGTAATATGCTCCTATTGAGTGTCATTCATGTGTGCTGACTCTGGATTCAAACCGGTCTAAACTTTACAGCAGATTGATTTCCTGAGAAATTTAGCATTACCTATCCATGTGACATATTACTGCCTTTGCACTTTCTGACCCAGTTGACTTTCTATCCCCATAATTGATCTTAGGTAGAATTTGATTGGAATGAGATAGTATGTAGCATATCACACCTGACCTTTTACATTGTTTCCACCAAACAGTAATTTTGAAGCATTCCGAGGATTTGGTAGGAATCTGATAATTCTGGGCAGTAACTTGTTCTAAGTTGGTAGTATTTCATTTCTCCTGAGAGAAATTTTGGAACCTAGGTTGGGTAAACCTCCAAAAATATAGGACATCCTTGTCCACAAAATCAACACCCTAGAGTTTTGGCAAATACGTAATGGAGAAAATTCCCTTAATGTTGTGCATGTGACATCATTAGATTCGTATTTGAAAAATATAATGTCGGGAGAACATGTAAAAAATCTAATACACCTTGTAATTTTGGACGAAGGGTGTACGTACTAACTAATTTTCCATCTAGTTCTGATAATTCAATTTGTTTTCACCATGTTTGTTGATATATTAAATTTTAACATTTTATTTCCCTCAGATGTCTACATAGATGTGCCAGATATAATTGATATCTCGCACATGCGCAGCAAAGGCATGCAGCCTGGGGAAGAGCTACTACCTGAAGGAGGTTAGACAATTGTTTATTTAGATTTTCAGGATTATCAGATTTTCCCTGTCAACTTTGCTGACTGCAACATCTTCTTGCAGCTTCTGGTGATAACAAAGGTGAACCTGCTTATCCTGTTGCCAGTGAGGACATTGTATCCCAGCTGGCAAGCATGGGGTTCAATTACCTTCATTGTCAAAAAGCTGCTATTAGTACATCAAACACAGGAGTTGAGGAGGCGATGAATTGGCTTCTTTCACACATGGATGATCCAGGTTGGCATTCAAATGAAAATGTTACATTGTTTGTTACTCTTTTGTCAACTTGACGACACTCTTTATGACCCTTCTGCTCTGCAGATATTGATGATCCAATATCTAAAGGTTCACAGGCTACCGAACAAACTGTTGATGAAACTAGTGTTCAAACTCTTGTTTCCTTTGGATTTCAAGAAGATGTTGCTCGAAAAGCCTTGGCAGCTTCTGTAAGAATCTTTTTTTTATAATTCATCTGCAAATAGTTGATCTTTACATATTCTTGTACAGTTAGCAATGTTGAACCCCATCCAGAAAATTGTTAATTCCTACTCCCACGTTACCTTTTCTTCTCCCGTTGTTTGCAACCTACTTTTTGATCGTATACTTATATTCTGTACTTCTGGTGTGTAAACTCGTGTTATGTGTTAGGGCGGAAATATTGAGAGAGCGACAGACTGGATTTTTAGCCACCCCGAGGCTTCTATTTCAGTACCTGCTGATTCTTCAACAAGCAATATAGAATCAGATGATGCACATATGCCAGATGGAAGTGGCAGTAAGTTTTTCCAATCCTTTTGTTTACTCTACTGTTTACTGTTTTTTTAGGGTATCTACTGTTTACTGTTTGTGATGCCAGATTGCCACTCCGATGTGTTATTTTCATAAGTTTGTGAACTATTGATGAGAAACTTGCAATTTGCAACATTAGAAAGATTCACCTTTATACTGACCAGAGCATTTCTGAATAATGATGCCGCATTATGTAGATTTACAATTATATTGCCATGTGCCCTCATGTTTCTTGGAAACTGCCCTTGATTGATACGGAACATTGTGTTCAATAATGTTACTGTCTATAATTGGTTAGCATTGCCTGGTTAGAAATACGCGAGGGGCTAGCTGTAAGCCTGTAATGTTAACATTGCTCTATGCTCTGCAGGATACAAATTGATGGCATTTGTGAGTCATATGGGCACCTCAACCCATTGTGGGCACTATGTTGCCCATGTCCTCAAAGATGGGAGGTGGGTGATATTCAATGACAGTAAGGTTGCTGCGTCTGTTGACTTGCCCAAGGATATGGGATACCTCTATTTCTTTCAAAGGATATAAAGCATTAGCAGCTGAAGGATTTCACAGGCAAGAATACCATCGCTGACTTGAGTCTTGGTTGTGAGCACCTATGATCAAAAGCACGGCGGAACCTTAAAACTTTCTGTTGGTCACATCCAGTCGTGCTGACTTTAGACTGATCAGCTTGGGATCTCACTTTGTTCCATGACATTTATGCATTGTCACATTCAATTTTATCTTCGTCAATCTATTTCTGCCATGAAAACTTTGAAGTGGATCAACATTTACTTACAAAATGAAAAAGGGAAAAAATGGCTAGTGACTGTCCCTGATGCAGAATATATATTTTGCACGTTGTAACAGAGCCCCGGGTGTTAAAGAGCCCGCAAAAGATTGTCCCTTGACACCAAGCTTCTCATTAGATTCCTTGGCCGTCTCCTCTTCCGGTGCCTCTACCTGTCGCCTGTGAGTTTCTTCTGCTCTTTCCACAGCCGTTGTTACTGCTACCTTGTATAGTAGAATTCTGATCGCTTGGAAGCTGGTAGAATTTTAATCTCGTCGAAGTTGCCAGTAGAATTTTCATCCCCTGATAGCCAGTTAAGTAGATAGACGATACAGAAAAACTAGTTTGGACAGGACGGAGACAGGTGCTGCTGCTGGCTGGCAGTCTGGCCCGCCCTGATTTGACGGCGTCGCCGATCGAGAGGCGGGCGCTGGTGCGCGACATGACGGGCCATGCCCATGGGCGCGGCGTGGTTGGCCGCCGGCGCATGTCGCTTTCACCGCCCGGGGCAGCACTGCACACGCCTCATGACGTGCACACGCCGCTGTCAGAATAGTTTGTACCCCAGCTTCTGTCCGTGTCTATCTCTTCTATATCTCGGTCCTGTCCTCCTGGCCGGGCCTCCTTGCTCGTGCAGCTTCCGGCTCTGTCGCTTGCCCGTCTTGCCTGCCTAATGCCTACGCATGATGTGGGATCACGTTAGGAAGCTGGATTTAGGCTGAACCTAGGTTTCAAGCCTGAAAACTACTGTATCGTCCCAAAATGTAGCAACCACTCCTTGAACCATAAATCTGTACAAGCCTTTATCTAGATTTATAGTCCCATGTTATGTTCATTAGACTAATGTTGCTATATTTTGGGACTAAGGTTTGAAACCTGGTTTCAGCCTACGACATTCTGATGAAACCCTGTTTTGACATTCTGATGAAACCCTGTTTTGCATAGCATTTCTGTTTTCTGAATAGGTCTGCACCATGCAGCCGTTGGAAACCCTTCTCTTCTTGCAGTATCACAACAGAGATCCTCCTCACGACATCCCCACAATCATGGAAAAGTTTCTTCCAAGTTGGGGGGACTGTTCCATCTGGATTGCCTCTTTAACAACCACACTTCTTTCATATTGACGTTCTGCCTGTTTCGTTCCATGTCTCTGTTCTATTAGCGATGGCCAACGGTCAGCACAATTTAGGCTTTAATTACACGTGCTTAGGGATAATTTTCACTGTCAAAATCGAGCGAAAGGCAAGAGCCACGGCTTTAATGCATCACCACCTGTTAATTGTTCTTGCCGGTATATCATATCCATGCCATCTCTCCATCCATACGTCGTCGTCGCAGCAGTTGGTCCGTGTCGCCGTCAACTCACCCTGCTGAATTGCTACTGACTGCAAAGTGCAAACACATGGAAACTCTGAATAATGCAGGACTCACTCTCACTCGCTAGCTAATCAAATCCTTTGCTTTGCTTGGGCTGTCTGTCGCCGTTGCGACCCAGCAAAGCTACCCTTTTCCCGGCATTGATCCGTGTCTGACCAAAACTTCAGCTTTTCTCCAACCGTCCATGGGCCTCACCTCACTCACGCTGTTCAATCGCAGCAGATAATGTGTATATGGTCCACGCGGATTAATTATCACTAGTTGACCATGGTTAGCTCAATTTAATCACTCACCCAATCTGTTGGAGACACGTAAACGGCATGTGTGGTGGTTGATCAGAGTACGTAGCTGCTGCTGCTGCAAAATTAGACACATTAATGCTGACAATGCTGGGTAACCGAAGGTTTTGTTTTGGTTTGTGCGTCCTGTTAGCATGTGCTTAATCGGCGATATGATCGTGTAGTTAGCCAGTAGGCTACGTGTCTTTGTTGTTGGCTGCCTTTTGTGTAGGACGTTTACAAGGGTGTGGTTGTGGAGGCAGCAGCTAGGTCCATCTGAAGGTTGCCAACTGTAGTCGGTCAGGATTTGAATTTAAGACCTCTACGGTTTGATACCTGGGACACAATTAAATAAAGTATTTGCAGCCTCCACGTGAGAATTAGAGTTGAAATATAAGTGAAATGTCCATCTTTTTTTTCCTACGGCTTAGTAATTTAGGTGATCTGTCACTTTGTCAGTGCCGGAGCCAGCTTCTAGACAGGTCGAGCGACCACCCGAGCTCCGTCGCTGATGTCTTCACTACCGTTAATGTCACAAAATATGGTCGATCAATGGAAACGCTATTAGTCGTCTAGGCTCGATGACATTGTTGGCTACACCACACCACTAGACGTAGACAATATATGCAACTCAACAGTTGCATACTTATAATTGTGATGAGGCTATCCTGCAAAAAACAAGTGGCAGGTAGGAACCACTCTGTCTGTCCGCTGAATTGCATGCATGCAGTGAGCCAGTGACCTATGCAAGTTCATCTTTTTGGATTTTGCGTCAGTCCCCTTTGTATGCGCGTACACTGGTTCCTTCTGTCCAGGCGAAGCACTTCTCGTTGAAAAAGTTGCAGTAGATTGGCGAGAGAGAGAGAGAGAGAGCGCAATGGCGGATCTTTGTTGAGGCCAACCTGGGTGGTGATCCCCCAGCATATTAACAAAAAAATTACTATGTGTCAATTCTCATTAAGAATGTCCTATCCCTGTGGTCTATCTAGCAATGTTTCACCTTTGAGGTCATGGGTTTGATCAGTCTTTTCTCCTCTTTTTGCTCTTCATTATTACATGTATATGCTCTTGAGTATTACATGTATAAACAATCAGATTTTTTCTTCATAGCATGCTTTTTTTTTCTTAAGAAATAGCAACATTCTTTGCGTATAACATGTATTTTTTTTCTGAAGAAATAGCAATATGGTTTGCATTTTTTTTCTTCATTTCCTCAATATAGATTGCCCAAATGAACCTGTTTTTCTTCATACATATATAATTTTCTTTGAAAAAAATAGTTATGCTGAACCATTTCTTTAGTTGCCCCCCAACACTTCACGTCAAGCTCCGCTAGAGAGAGAGGGGGGGGGGACACAATAATAATCCCACTGCATCATTCATTCCAAGGAGGGTAAATAACCAAATACTGTATCGGGCATTGCCATTGGCATTGTATTGCTACTCCAGCTAGCAATCCTGCAGCATCAGAAATTCAGAAGTTCAGAACGGCATCTGCATATATGCATGCATATACTAGTACACAGCATTGCATGTCCTTTCCTTCTTTTTCCTTAAGCTTTTTCCCAGTGCAGTGGAGTGCAGTGAGTGAATGTGATGCCACCGTTCCATCCATGGCTCCATTCATCTCGACCAGCTAGCAGCCAGACACAGCTGCATCAGCATCAACATGATTAGCAGCTAGCTGCAGCATCAGCCACTGTTATCTTCTTGCATCGCTAACTACCTGACTGTTCATCGATGGATCCCATCCCAATCTTGTGTTGGCATGTAGGAGTAGTATCTGATAAGAGTGATCGATCGATCTGTAGCTGCAATATATATACAGTAGCGCATCAACGCCACTGTCCCTGCAGAGTACATGATCCATGTAGAACTGCTGCTTAGCTAGCTAGCTGCAGCTGCCGGTGTCCCCCGACCTGACTGAACAGCAATGATATTATCCCTGTCCCTCTTGCCAGTGATTGTGCAGTGAAAAGGGCATGACATGGATGCTAGTAATAGTACTCCACTTAGCTATCTACCAAGATCAAGCTATATATGCAGGCTGGCTGCATCTATAATGGAGGAATTTTAAAAGTTCTTTTTTGCAGGAAGTGTGTCTCCTACCACAAAAATATCCTGTGAAATCCTGCGTTCCATAGAGGCATTGATTAATCTTTGGTGTTCAATTTCTTGGAGATAATCAATCTTGTCATGGGAATTAAATGCAGTAGAATAATAGGGAGAGAGATTGCGGAATATTGGACTTGTTGTATTGAACCTCGGGGGCAGATATATATAGACTTGAATCTTAAGTAAGCCGAGAGATATAAATGGAAACTAATCCCATCTACCATAAATATTAGATACGATACGATCCTATCTCTATACTCTTAACACCCCCCGCAGTTCAACCACATGCAACGTGAATACTTGGACTGGAGAAGAAACCGGCAAGATAGCTCAAATCAGATGATAGCCCTTGTGTCGTAGTCGATGTGGCCAAAGCGAGGGGCACGGGGGAGTCATGGTTGTGGTAGCCATGGTCGATGTAGCTGAAGTTGGTGTTTATGATGAGCAAACCAGCCGAGCCGCGAGGCGTGCAAGAGGCGTCATGGAATGGTCATGGGCACACAGGACCAGTGTGTGCGAGGACGCGCAGTAGACGAAGACGGTGACATGATCGCGACAGTTGTTGAGGAAGAGGACGCCGAAGAGCCGATGTAGTCGAACCGTGGAGGACAAGCTGTCACGCCAGGTGTGCCAAACCCGTGGACAACTTGGGATGAACGTGCGCATTGGTGTTGCCGATACCATGGGACAATATAGGAGACCACCATGAGTCATACGATAGTGTCAAAGGAAACTAGCAGAGAAGGCCTCCAGGGCAGTTGTGGTGCAAGAGCGGTGTAGAGGGAGAGATGCCGAAGCAGCACGCAACTGCTGGAGTAGAACGAAGTGTACTTGAGGAAGATACGGCGACCTGGTGACAAGACATGCTGGACAAAGATGAAGTAGCAACAGGACCAACGGCTTGAACGACGATGTCGGTAGCTATAAGGGGGGCAGTTGAACCACCGACACAAAGTGGCAACAATGGTAGCTTGAGGAAGATGCGGCGGCGACTCTCAAAGTAGACGACAAAGAACTTGACGTCTGATGACGACTAGTACGAATGACGAGAGTGTTGATGCACGAATGGTGCTGAAGACGTTAGGAGTAACATCTACAGTTGTAGCTCCATGAAGATGCAACGGCGAGTGACCATGAGCAGCGACGCTGTGGCCCAAGTGGGCGACACAACGGCACTCCATAGCTTGATGGCAGGTAGACGTGCTTGAGGACGAACATCGTGTAGAAGCGTGTTGTAGGCGAGCACTCCGTCGGGTGATCAAGTCGACCATGCACGGAACGAGACGACGATAGTGAGGAGTCGATGCTGATGTCGATGTAGAAGCACACGAAGTTGTCGACGAGGCGGTGGACAACGTAAAAAAAATCCTCTCCTCCACCACACCCCTTTCTTTGCTCTTTATGGTGCCCACCCTACCTACACATACCTTTGTGTTTTTGTTGTAAGTGTTATCCCAACCTTTCCGCCACCACACCACATAAACTCTCTCTATGTTCTGCCATGTGTGTGTTCTTAGGTTATCCTGCCAACCATAAAGGGTACTAATGTTTGGATTTGACGACAAACCACGTTATTATATCTATACATGTGGTGTTTGATGAGACATCTTTTCCTTTCGCTGAGATGACTAACAATACACTTGTTACTGATCTGGATTTCCTTTAGGATTTTACAGCTACACCACCTAAGCCGATCAATTGCCCGGCCCGCAGTCCCGTGATTGGCCCATCACCAGTACCGACTACCTGCCTACCTGGTGTGCCCTCCCCACCTGGGTCATCATCCCGCCTCTCCAACGAGCAGGCCGGCCCAACTACTCCGCATGGCTCGCTGAGCTGCCGCTCGTCACTTGGGCCGTCTGCCGAGACGCACAGCTCGCCAAGCTTTGGCTCGTCGCCTGGGCCGTCTCCCTAGCGACGAAGGATGACAACGTGAAATCGATCTATCAACCAATAGATTGTCAACAAAGACGAAAACGGGTCTGCCTGAAAGACTGTGAGTCTCCGGCGGTTGACGACGACTCGACGAAAGAAAAAGAAATTGACGAAGATGGCCGTCCCCAAGAGATCAGAACCCTCCCGGGGGCGACGGAAGCATTAGTGGCGGCTCTAGGTCGCCTGCTCTGATACCATGTAGAATAATAGAGAGAGAGGTTGTGGAATATTAGACTTGTTGTATTGAGCCTCGGGGGACTGGTATATATAGGAGTACAAGACTTGGATCTTAAATAAGCCGAGAGAGATAGATGAAAACTAATCGTATCTACCATAACAACCGGATACCATACGATCCTATCTCTATACTCTAACCCGCTGGACCAGGTTGGTGGATGATCAATTAATCAGAAGTTCAGAACAGGGGTATTGATTCATCATGGATCCATGCATGAGCAAGAAAAGCATATGGCCATTCAGATTTCAGAGACCATTACGTTTTGCCATGCTGGGGTGATCGCTCATGGTGGTGTGTGTCATCTGCCAAATGATTGTGCCAGAAAACCCTGATCCTAGTGGTCCTCTTAGTGGGGGTCACTCGCGGCTCATCCTGTTCATGGCCGAAAGTGAGAAGATAGAAGATAAAAGGAGAGGGAAGAGTTGGAGAGATCAAGAGTTATTATTATTACTGCATCGCCATTAACAGCGTGTGTGGTAATTAATAAGAATCAATGTGCCTCGTTTGTCCTCCTGTCTTGATTGTCAAATTTACAGCAGTATATTTACGCCGGCATTGTGTATGTATTGCTGCTGACTGTCCTAGTCCTAGTCAGTGCATATATTATACTGTACACAGTTACAGTGTTGTTACACACCGACAACAGCAAAGTTCTTTTACTGCTCCTGAATTCCTGAATCCAACCTTTTGCAGCTTACAAGGGGGAATAATTTGGCGTGAAACCTCCTGTTTCATTCCAGCTAGCAATCAGTCTGCCGTTGATTTGCAGGGGCGCTGTGGTTTTCAGACGGTGAGAGAATTCGTTTTTTTAGCTGGGTTGGCTGAAGGAGGATGGATAGTGAAATTACACCCGGTTTCTGTATCGAAGGATTCAGATAGACCTAACTATAAGACACACATGGACAATATTGCAAGCCAATAATAACGTGCCACGTCGTGCCGCGTCACACCGTCGCGGCGGGGAAGAGAGCAGTCCATCCCCGGCATGCTATCCTACCTTCTACCGGTTTGAGTTTGAGGTAGGGTTCAGTTGGTCGGCCTTCATTTTCCTCCATGTGGTGTCACACTCGCACCGTGCAGAAATCCAGATATATATCCAATCCAGCACAAAGACCTGCAGGAGAAAACCGGGATAGCTACTATGCACTTGCTACTAATGGTAGGAGACGATGATCTTTTCTAGGGAGTAATTGCACATTTGCACGCGTGTCGTACGTGGTGTTTTTTCCCCCTTCATATTTTCGGGATGGATTGGTTGATTTCAGATGAGGCTCAGTAAGTTCAGAAAGCGAAATTTAACCTGCAAGATTATCATCCAAGCTTTCACCTATTTATATATCCGTCTTAATTTGCTTTACAAATGGTTGCACCTCCTCCTTACAAGTATTCCAACCTTTTTCTTGGTGTCTCTCTCATCTTAGGCACCTGAACTTCACCTGCATGCATGCATCCATCCACGCGACACAGCGCGTGGCAGATCTAGGAATTTTCTAGAGCCCAAACAAATACATACCACCTACGCTCGAACAATTTTTGGGTTACGGTTTATGGATATTTTTGGATAATGAATGCGCGAAAATACAAGCCATCACAGTGGCGCAACGCAACCAACTGGCAAGCCTAGATGGCATGTCTATAACTCTGCAAGATGATAAAAAAAGATCGTTGTCTGAAAAAAGAAGATAAAGAAATGGAGGTGGGAGAGATGGGGGATGAGATGGCAATGGCGACGGCGGTGGGCCGGGCCGTCGGTGTCCGGGGGTTCCGGCCGGGGCACTGTGGCGGTCGCGGCGCATGTCCGGCCTCTGGGGAGACAGAAAGGCCCCAGGGAGCCCCACGTATCTGCTCTCTGCTATACGCACCCATCCATGTCGCCATCCATGGGTATATAGATGATGAGTGTTCTTGATTTTTTTATGCTTTGAAACTTTTAATCCAAACTGATGGTTTATTTGTTTGATGTGCAGGATCGAAATATCGAATGCGTGTGGATCAAAAATCGGTGGCATTTATTCATGGAATTGAATCACTGGATCCTCCTCTGCAATGGCTTAATATTGCCTGTTTCAGTGACTTGGCTGCCGTGCTGCATGCCAGCTAGGGAGGAGATAAGAGAAAGAGAATGATGCCGAGAAATTTATTTCTTGGGTTGATACATTCAATTTGTTTCTGCACATGCTCATTCACTCATCCAGTCAGTCACTGGTTCAGTGCTCTACTAGCTTAGCTAGTTCACTCACTCATTCTCTTTGTTTCTTATCACCAAACTTCAGATTTTCCAGCCCCTGGATTGGCTTCCTCTGCAACCATCACATAAATTTCCTCTGCTTCCATGTCTGTACTACTCCCCTCTCTAACTCACTTTGTGTGTGTGCAAGTGATGGGGAGATTGGTGGTGCAGATAGAGATGGCATCTGATTTGGCATTGGCCACAGGGAGGGGACTAGTACTTGTACTAGCTTTGCTTGCAACTTGCAGGTGCAGCCTCTGAAATCTGAATGTTTGTTGAGGTTTGGCCCTATGTCCTAACTCCTAATGTGCATATATGCATGGCATCTTCTCTGGTTTTGCATCATTCATTCTTGCATTCATGCATGCAAATGGGGGAGTAGATTCAGAGATGTGGTCAGGCTGAAATGCAAAAGGTAAAAAGGGATCCCTGCAGAGATCTCCTTCAATTTCTTTCACTCATTCAGAACTCAAAAGGGGTTGGCTACTTGCAGGCAAAGCCCAAACCCTGCATGTTTCAGGCTCTTGCCCCAAATGTATGTTACATGACACACACACACACAGCTAGCATGTATACATAATACTCCTCCAAGTTCCTAACTTGTTCTCTTCTACCTCTCGCATTATATCCTTGTGGGTCATTACTCATGCATGTATGCATGCATGGTCAGGCCCATCTGGTTGTTAAGTTCTTGATAGCATGCTTTGCTTGCTTGCGCAACAGTACAAATCCAGATGTGTCCTACACAGTTGCAGGCTTTGTAGCTGCACTAGCATACACATATCCATGGCCTATTCCAATGGAGGAATATATAAATGGACTGTACATGTACACCACACACACATATGTACAAAATACATGTCTAGCTAAGTAGCTAGTGGTGCTGAACACTTGCATATATACATGCCAGTACAAGATCAGGTTTGCTTGCTTAATTTGTACCAGTTCCTATCATTGACCAGCCTGGCTAGTAGTGGCTATAGCTTTAGCTTGAGCCAAAATGCCAAAATCAATTAATTAATTAGACGACGCATAACGAACTAATAATCAGTAACGACAAGCTCGCAGCAACAAAAACAAAGCACTTAATCACCAGCCAGGGTACAACTAGAAGAGACAACACAGCATGTCCTTTTCGTTTTCTTTTCCTTCTTCTTCGATCCTCTCTTGATCTTGGTTTCTTTTCTACATCTAGCTAAAATTAAACCTCCTAATCAATCTTAACCAATCAACCCCAGTTTTTCTCATCCCATCTCATCTCTCTCTCTCTCTCTCTCTTCCGGAATCAGAATTAATCAACCTTAATTAATTATTGCATGCTTGGTTAAATTATCTTTAGCTATATAGCCATCTGCTTCTCTGCTCCCTTAATTCATGCAGCTGCAGATGCCATGCTAGCTAATATTTGCATGCATGCATGCATCCATTCATCCATCCCAATTGCATGTATCGAGAAACCTTAAACACAAGCACCACCACCCTTTAATTCTCCCTCTTTTCTCTCTCTCTCTCTCTCTCCCTCTCTTAATTCTTTCATTTTTCTCCCTCATGCGTGACCGCCGTCGGTGACGTCATCGTCGTGTCCAACTCCGGCAGCCGCGGCGGCGGTGGAGACCATCTTAAGCGCATCACCGCCGGTGGTGAAGGCCTTCTTCCTCACACCCATATACTCCGGCCAAGTAACCGCCCGATACGCCGGAGACCTCCCCGCCGGCACGGCCTCCGGCAGCGGCGCCACCGCGAAATCCGGCGGCGGGCCAAGAAAATACCCCAACGAAATCCGATCCCTCTCGCTATTCACCACGGCGCGGTGAAGCACGCTGTGAAATCTCCCGTTGGTGAGGATGTGGAAGAGGTCGCCGACGTTGACCACGAACGCGCCCGGCACGGCCGGCACCGCCACCCACCTCTCCGGCGATCGCCGGAAAAGCTGGAGCCCCGGGACGAGGCTCTGGAGGACGAAGGTGAAGAATCCCGAATCCGTGTGAGGGATTAGGCCGAGAGCTCGCCGTGGGTCCGGGCATTTTGGGTACCAGTTGAGGTGCATCGTCGCCGTCATCTTCTCGCCGATTTTTGTCTCTTCTTCGACTCCGGCGACCTCGCCGGCGGTGAGACCCAGCGCGAGGAGGAAGAGGTGGAGTAGCTCGTCGGCTAGCCGCCGCATCTCCTTGTGGAATTCTTCCATCACGTCACTGCACATGAACATTGTCGTTGAAGCATGAGTGAAAATTGTCGTCTTTTCGTTAGTACTGATGTACGGTTCTGGGTTGAACCGAGTCAGCACGTACAACCAGTTAATCATAGACTCATAGTTATAAATGAGCGAATTGTCTTTTTTTCTTTAATATAATAGCTTAGCTTTTCTTTCATACGATTGAACTGGTCAGTACGTGCAACTATTTATACGTGTATTTTAACCCGAAACCGTATATACAATTATACGTATAGACATACGTATATATGCATAAAGTCACAGTAGAGTATACCATCTGTTGCTAGCTTAATTAGCTAGGTAGCTAGTAGTATAGTAGACTAGTACTAGTATAGCAAGTGTGAGTGCATGCATGCAAAAATGCAATGGAGAGAGACTCAAAGAGTACGTGAGAGTAATCACCAGAAGAAAAGGTAGTCGTCGCCGGACTTGGGCCAGAGACGGCGGAGATCAGACCGGAGAGAGGAAGGGGAAAAAGTGTAGCCCTCCGACCACATACACTTGGAGAAGAACGACGAGATGGGCGGCGAGCCGTAGCCGCAGGCCTGGCCCGGCCCACGCACGGCCCGCATCTTCTCCGACGCCGGCAGCGCGAACATCCGCGCGATCGCCTCCTCCACGCTCGCCGCCAGCGCCGGCGACACGCCGTGGCCCACCACCATGAACGCCCCCCACTCCTCCGCGGCCCGGCCCACCCTCTCCGCCGCGCCCGCCGCCGACACGTCCACCACCGGCACCGCGTCCTCCGGCGGCGACCCCTCGCCGCCGGCGACCACCGGGTGTTCGTGCAGCCCCGGCCACGCGTGCGTCTCCGGCACGCGCCGCGCGGCGCGGAAGTCGAAGTAGAGAGGGTTCTTCAGGTGCGACGGCGTCGGCATCCTGATGCCAACGAGGAACACGCGCGCGCTCGCTCGCCTCGTCTGAATAGTAATATTAGCAACACCAATTGTATCTCTCTATATAATTTTTTTTTGTAGGTGTTTGTTGCAATAGTGGAATGAGAGGGGTAATGTGAGACGAGTGTAGGAACTGGACAAGTACAAGGAGTGGTATATATAGGGGGAGAGGTTTTGGAGGGTAGTGGCATGGGAGGAATTCAATTAGTTGATGAATTAATAAATTGTTGAGAGAATTTAAATTAAATCATTAATAGATTGGGTTTGGGGAGGAAAAAAAAAAGGTAGTGAGAGGGACAGAGGGTTTGGAGTGATGTGGAGCACACAAGGCCACCAACTAGCTAAGCTACACACAACACAAATCTTAGCTAGTACTACTACCACCACCACCACCCCCCCTCTACCTAGTGGTACTGCCACCCAATTAATACATTAATACACATTATTCATACAGATTTATGTTATAGTTACCCACATGTAAATTAAGCACTAGAGTAATTTACATATATCAGTTTAGGTATGCTCAAGAATTTCACAGATTTTTTTAGTGATAATGCATTCCTGTCATGATGGTTTTGTTGTGGTTCCCTGTTTTACAGTAAAAAATCTTTAGACCCCCTTTGATTCAAAGAAAATGCATAGAATTTTCAATGGATTCAGATTCATATGAATTATTTCCTATATTTGCCTTTGATTCGTAGGAAATGTAAAGGAAACTTTTTAGAGGATTGTATCCTATGTTCCACTTCCATAGAAAATTTAACATAAGGTCTAGCCTTTTGTAATTTTTCTTTTTTTTTCTCATGGCTCTATCAAATGGTTGTTGTTATCGTTTCCTGTGTTTTGAATTCCTGTAGGAATAGACAAAGGTACCACTTCAATTCCTACGTTTTTTCTGTTCCTGTGTTTTTCATACGAATCAAAGGAGGCTTTAGTGTAACTATTTTATGATTTTTCACATAATTTTTATATCCAAAATTTAAGGCCGCTAAGATATTTATGATAAGGTTGTTTTTATGGACGTCTGGATCCCTGATCTCCTCCACATTGTATACTTGTCCAAATTGAAACCATTGTATCCTTTGGTCTTTACAGAATTCAGATAAAAAATACCAAAATGCCTATAACAAATTTACAATCTTCGATGATGCATTATATATCACACAACTAGTCGAGATACTCTCCAATATATCGAAATCCTAAATCCTCGTCATAAACGACACATACAGATTCTAGAACACCACCAACAACAGAAAAGACAGCACCAGCTAGCCAAGAGTAAAAACAGAGGATAAAGCCATGACAATGATCATGATTCATACATGCCAAGGAAAAGAGAGGACATGCCTGTTACACTGCAAATCATGCACTAGGCACACAGAATCCGTAAGGGATGAGAAGAACTGAAGAAGGGAGAAGAAGATGCATGTATGCATTGGAGACGACTAGACGATGGGGAATTGGGGATGATGGCGATTAGCTAGGGACGGACTGGCGATCAGCCGAGGCCGATCGATCGGCGGCGGCATCGCTGGCTTCGCGCCTACTCGACCCTTGTCGGGATCGAGCTGGCCGCCGGCCGCCGCCGCTGTTCGAACCTTCTGCTGTTTTTGATTTCTTCTTTGTTTCCCTCTTCTTTTTAGGCCTATTACGTGAGTATACGGCGCCGCTTGGAGGGTTGGAGACAATTAATTCTATTTTGAAGATTTGAATAGAAATTTATACTACACATTTTTTATACAAAGCATTGTGAGAACTAAACCTATGTAACAAAAGGACTAGGTCACTTTTAAAAATAAATCTCCATGGTTGAACTGAAGGACAAACCCCTTAAAAAATCAAGACATTTCTCTGTTTCTAAGACTTTCTCTACACATTCCCAAACTCCATAGTTGTATCCCATTTCAAAATGTTTTTTTTTTCTGTACTGTGCTTTATTTTATTTTGTTTGAAATTTTGTACTGCAGCTATAATGCATTTCCTTACACATGGTTGCATTGGCAATAGTAAGGATGATCTTGTGTTTTCTTTAGGTAGGTTGGTGCATTTGGATTTTGAGCTTTCCATTTTTCTTTTTGCTGGTACAATTCCCCTATTGCGTAATCAATTGATGAACTTCAGCGAAAAGTCAAAAAATTGTTTTGCAAGGGTCATTACTCAGGGCGAAAGGAGTGGGGAAAGTTGTGTGAGGAAAGGTCCCAAAATTTGGGACTCTGCATCCTTTTTCTTCTTTTGGCAAATTCATTGCATAACTAACACGCATTGTGTGATCTTATATGCTAAACACGCCAAATGCATGGTACTATTGGTAGTTACGTTAAGGGTGATCTAACATTAAGTTTTATGAGTGGGATTGAGAGATGGGAAATATTAGACACACGCTTCTGGAAAAAGCAAGATGTAAGTAGTACTACGAGGCCATTCTTAAAATTAAAACGCAAATATAATCTCGGCCAGTAACCTCTGGAAGAGCCCTATGTTGTTTCATAAAGTTTTGGTCATGTCAATAAATTATGAGTAAATTTCAAAAAACTACATAATTTATGATTCGAGTTACAGAAAACTACATATATTTTGACACAAATTATTTATCGTAAGACATATCCCTATATGTTATAAACATTCTAATTAATTTTTTTTATTCTTACATGCCCATTTTATTTTATTTTTCACCAAAAAAAAGGAATTGAGATTTGCACGAAAATTACGCAAGCGATTCCGGTGGAAATTTACCCATCGCTTCAAATCTGCTAAAAATAGCCCCAAAAAATCGTGTGATAGCTCAATGGTTAAGAGCAATTTTCATAGAAGATGCCATGGATCTTGTTTTATGTACCTTTACATATATAACACATACATAATTATTTATTTATTGTGAACGACCAAGCTGATGCTGCTATCCAACTCACACCTCTTCTGAAACAACGAGGAGAAGAAAGACAAGCTGTCAGACAAACAATGTGCTAAACATTTGTTGGTCATGCTGTTCTTATCCCCTGGGATAAATTACAACCGTACAATTCAAGAAATTTCTAATGGCAACACAGTTGCAGTTTTGCGAGGATAAGTTTAAGTCACTGCGTGTGAAAATGTCCAAGGAGAAAATCAAATTCGCCATGGACGGTTGTCCGTTCGTTTGTCGTGACTTGATACGAGATGAGTGATAGCATGTAGCTGGGACCCACTGTGAGATCTCACCTCCAAATTAACAAACCAAGGCGAATGATTGGGCACAGTAGAATTAATTTTTATTAACGACCTGATAGCTGCTAGGTTTCTCTCTTTTAATTACACGCCCGAGTTAAAAAAAACGGACACATACTGTATTGCCCTATTAAATTTATTTCCTTTTCTTTTACAATATCTAGTTCAAAAAATCATAACAATGTTGAATTAAATATCACTTAAAACAGGAGTATGCATATTTTTTTTATTAAATAAGTAATCCAAAAGAATAAAAAACAACTTGGTATAGATGAAAATACACTTGTGTCAACTCTTCTTGATTAGTACCACACCTCTATTTACAATCTTTCTTCTTGTCAAGGTATTTCTCTGGAGTCATTTTGGGATATAATATATGCAAAAAATTTGATTGATAAAATCAATTATATTGATAGCAGAGGGACATACTGCAAATATACATATTTTTTTGTCCAATAATATTTCTAACCAACTGCATTGCGACAGCAAACCATGTCACCAAACCACAGTACACCCCATTAATAATAGAAAAATGGACAGGGTTGCATGGCATTTTTGGGGTATCTTTTGTCCAATATTGAGATGAGATGAGTGAGCTAGCTAGTAGATCACCACAAAGTACTCTAGTCAGTGCATCCTATGGACTCTCTAGCCTTAGGACGACATCAATGGTTGGAGCCATCCAGCTGAAAAGAGATGGAATCTTAGCCCAACGGAATCTGAAAAAAAAAATCCATGAACAGAAACACTCTTACCAATTATAATATGTGTACTGTTTATTCAACTTGCATGGTTGTCTAGTTAATAGAGATATATAGCACTTGTCTGCAGCGGCGGAGGCAGAAATTTGCTACACCTAAGGCCCAGCCTCTACATTATATAATTTTTAAACGAATTTTAACTAAAATTTAAAATTTTCCCTTTGATTTTCTTGCCACGTGTGGGCCCAAGACCAAGTTGCTCCACACGTGGCTCCGCCCCTGCTTGTCTGTCATTATACTAATAATATACATACGTTATGTGGTAAAAATCTAGTTCGTATATACATAAATAAATTTAGCAATATGTTTCTATTGAGGTGTCTTTGTATCATTTAATTTTCTCATGTGCTATACAAATTATGGACAGATAGAGATGGTTGTTATTGTATACATATTGTTTTTATACTAGAGACGGCTTTTTTCTCTTTTTTTTTCTCCTGCACACATCGGTAAAAAGGTCAGTAAATGCCAGTGGTCGATAATATCATATCTGATCTTTCTTTTACCAACTACCGGAATAGAGTGGAAGAAGAAACAATACATTTGGTTTTCGGAGTAGAATAATAAACTTGATTATATTAATTAATCTGTGACCTTTTCGCTTGGCGATGTTGATATTTTGGAGTATTAATGCCCAGCGAAGACAAAAAACGGTCGCATTATTTTGGCATGGAACCAAGGCTGTAAAGTGACGTGGAGAGACGCATTAATACTTGTCGCACACATACACACGGCGACAAGAAAAGATTTGCGATTTGTCTCGTTGCACGTCCTCACATTAGCTGCTTGGTCCTTTCTTCCGATAGACACATTAGCTTGCCTAATGACTTTTGTTTTGTGCTTGTCGTTTAAGCACGTAGTATATGTTGCTAACCACTACCTTAATTAAGAGCATCATGTCAGTGTACCAGCTAATTAACGGATCGAATAGCTTGCTTGATGGAGCAAATCCCAACTAACTATATTCAGTGCTATACATCTCTCGTCCAATAAAACCTCTCCATATCTTTATAAATAAAAAAAATTCACTCCATTATTTTAAAAAACAATCACTGATCCAATGAGAATTAGTGATAAGGTAGTAGGGCACCCTTTAGAAAACAATTAAATTTCACAAGTAAAAACATGCTTACAAATTTACACAAAAATATAATGTTTTTAAAATACAGAAATATACCTAATTCGCACGATCACGTTGTGACACTGATACGCTCGAAGCAGACATCATGATGCCGCGTGCTTTGAGGGACAAAGATGTTGTTGCATTACCAAGAGCAAGACCTTGCAATGTCGCCATGGTATTGCCTAGCAGCCGCACAAATCGGGTATATTTGTGTAAAGTTTTTAAATTCAGTATTCATGTAAACTTGTAAAAAAATAAATTGTTGAAATAATTTCCTTAAAAAAAGAGGGGTAGAAATGCATGAGCCCAGTAGTCAAACAAGATTATCAGACATTAGTACAGTACCATCTACAGATCTACTTGGTTTGTATATATTGTGAAATGAATAAAGTAATTATATGATATATATATATGAGCAGGATTTTATGACCATACGTGTATCTGCACCAACATCGACGCGGTGACACGCGTCCCTGCTAGATTAGAGAGAAAACATCTTTTATGTACCTAAAACACGATCAAAAAAGTTAATATTTAAATTATAATTTTGAAATATAGTTTCGAAAAATATAGTTTCAAAATATAATTTTGAAAAATATAATGTTCAGATTATAAATTCAAAAAAATACAATGTTCAGATTATAATTTTAAAAAAATATAATTTCGAAAATATAATGTTCAGATTATATAATCTCAAAAATATAATCTCGAAAGCATTCATTTATTCATTATAAACTACACTTAACACTCAATATAATGTGTAGCTTATAATGAGTAAATGAATGCTTTCGAGATTATATTTTTGAGATTATATAATCTGAACATTATATTTTCGAAATTATATTTTTTTTGAAATTATAATCTGAATATTATATTTTTCAAAATTATATTTCGAAACTATATTTTAAAATTATAATCTGAATATGAACTTTTTTGATCACGTTTTAGGTAAAAGATGTTTTCTCTCTAATCTACCAGGGACACGTGTCATCGTGTCGATGTTGGTGCAGATGCACGTATGGTCATTATATATATATATATATATATATATATAAAATTAGGAGCGCGACTCACATAAGTCCTTTTGCCCTCCCGCACAATCATGTGGCCAGTAAAAATTTAACTAAACTAAATACAAGCATTCTGCTGCATCCCGCACAAATGATTGCTAAGTTAAAATTTAACTCGCTGCTGCAAGGTCCTCTCACATACATAAAAACTGAGTTAAGATTTAACTCACAAGCTTTATTGCCTAGTTGACAGGTGGGATGGGATTTGAGTTAAAATTTTACTTAGATTTGAGTTGTGTGGGAGTGGTTAATTGCATGAAGTGGTTGAGTTAAAATTTTACTGAATATTGTAAATGGTGGGAGGGATGCAGGAGCGCTACCAATTTTGGTAGCGCTCACGTGTGCTTTGTAGTAACTCACGTGAATATTTTTTGTGATGCCCGCATTACAAGAAAAAAACATTTGATGATCGTCTTTAATGGAAGTAGTCGTTAGATCTATCATCGCCCACATTCTACAGTATAATGGTCCCTTTGAATTATAAGATTGTGATAAAATACAGGAATAAAAAAAGCATAGGATTTTCATAAGAATGCAAATACAAAAGAGAGAATTGCAAATCATAGAAAAGCACACGAATGACCATTTGATAGGACCCAGAATAACATAGAAATTAGATGAGAGAGATAGACTCATACAAAAAAAATTAAGGTTGGAGCATTTGAAAAATTCCAAAATATGCATGCCTTCAACCATTCCATAGGAATTTTATAGGATTTAGGAATCTCTGATACGTTGTTTCAAAAGGCCACATAGAAAAATTTTGTATAGAATTTGATTCCTACAATAATTTTTTACAAATCATTTAAATCAAAGGGGACCTAAAGCCCATATATAAGTTTATTGTGCCAACATCTACTTTAGTACCATCATGACATCGGTTCCTCCCTGTTCTACATCTAATCCCCATTGCTACACTCGAGATGTATTCTCGACTGGGTCCCACAGTCGCCAAAACACTTGAGGAGGCTTTTTTTTTTCTCCCGTAGCACGAATCTCAACGTGATCCGATAGGGAACTACTCGAGATCCAACCCTCTCCAATGATTGGTGGAGAAATGAAGACAGCAAATCCAGCTCATTAATAAATGGCGAGAATACGTACATAATTTGGTTGGTAATTGATCAGCATCTGGATCCAAGGCACTGTACTGGTTGTGGATACGCCGTACTGCAACTATAATTAAAACAGCTATCTACGACGGATCGACACACTGATGGATATGATGCTGCATGCACTGCAACTAGCAGCGATCGATACATGTAGCCCCTGGCATAATAAGCAACACAATATTAATGTGGCCAGTGCAAGGTGTACGTGGCCTATCTGATCTACATATATATAAATCTCAATATCAATTCAATTGGTGCTTAATGCTGCCATTAGGATCCCTTCAGGATATATGACAAAGCTTATCCTAGGCCACTTCACAACCGGTGGAGGATCTAGGAATAACATGACCTTGTCGGCTGGAATGTGAGATGTTTTCTGGGTAAATCGTAGGACTTCAACTTTTGTTCTTTTAATTAGTCAAAGGACACAGTTAGAGGCCTACTGCAAACAATTCAAACCTACTTGTTGAGCTGACATGCACCATAATAAGTCATTGTCACCGTATCAGTCTGCCACCAATTCAACTCACGGCTATACTCCATATTTTAGTCATAGCACTAAAGTGTATTTTAAGACTTATATCTAGGACATGCGCGTCTCTTTCTTGTATGCGATCCAAATAGCTATGAGAAAATATGAAAAAAAAAGAACTGACAATATTATATGTTGTTCATCACAAACGCGTGCCAGAATAAATTTGATATATAGATGCATGGACTGCTGAAGGGCGAAACAGAACACATATATCACAAAACCAATAGTTTGGCTGCCATTTTTTTCATGTCTAGAGATTAAATTTGATCTTGGGATGCCAGCTTACTGAACTACTGATAGATGATATACTATAATCTTTTTTGTTTAACTATTTCAGAATTTATCATAACTAATTAGAGCCAATGCAAATAACAAGGATACATGCTCCAAATTAAGTATCATGTTTTCTAACAAGGGGGGCTTTGGGCATCTCCAAGAGGAGAGCTATTTTTGCCTAGCCAAATCCCAATATAGCTAGCTAGCCATCAATAAAATAGCCAAATAATTAATTGCTTTCAACTCCAACAGACTAGCTAGCCAGCGTGGTGGGAGAAGGACTAACCAAATCTGGCTATTGAGGAACCATTTTGGCTATTAGGATAGCTAGTCTCTTGAAGAACATCTTTTTAACATAATAGCTAAAATATGATATAGCTAGTCATCTAGCTATTGGAGATACTCTGTGCACTTTGAATGTAGTACTTGAAATGAGAGGTTGTATACATCACAATTGAGATTTGCATGTCTCATATCGTGCATGCTCATGAAGACTTCCGAAAGAAACATTTGTTATTTCTTTTCAACTTGTAGAAGTAAAAAATTGAACCTACATGTTCGTCAGGGATCAGATACTATTCTATCTTACAAAAAACAAAAACAAAAGTATAACTCTTTGAATGACAACCTGCGACGAGGGAACATCCCCTTAATTAGAAGTTTTGAATTATTTCAAATTATATGGTCATATATCAACTCGACTCACACATCGAGAATAAGTGATATATCAGGCAGCGGCGCACGGCCTAAAAGTAGGGAATGTATATCTCACGCAAACCGAGCAGTTGTTTGCATGATATATATA
>CM002476.1:3198386-3237012 GCA_000325765.3 Leersia perrieri
ATATATATATCACCATCTAGCGATCAGTGATAAAATGAAAATATTTAGCACGCGCATGATACAGGTGCATATTAATATGGTGTTGGCCGCATCTATACGGAATGGTACAAAAACATGGTCCATGGGACAAACTCTCACCAATGGAAGCATTTTGTACATATTACATCACCTGCACACACGTAGGGTGTCAACACTAGGAAACATTAGGACAACATGTTGTGTGAGCGTGGCGGCTGGTGAGGGGTAATGTGATGTCCCTTGGTGAGGTTGTGAGGGTATGCTGGTTGGTAGCCACAAAGGAGAATAGGGGAAGGGATGGAATGTAGTGTATCTTAGTTAACAAGATGAGCAGCACTGATAGCTCAGTGGAGAAGCATGTTTACAACTATACATGCATGCAGCACATGAACAATGCTATTGCTATACAAGAATTAGGCACTGAGGAGCCTAGTTTGTTTGAATTCTAAAACCGATCATGCATGTACATGTAGGACAAGGCACATGCACAGCATCACTAATTGGCCTTTTGCATAGCCAGGATCCCTTAGCTAAACAAAAAAGAGGCGACCGCGGTTTTGTAGTTTCTCAAGCACCATCGATCAAAGACAGGACAGTTGGTTGAAAACGTGAGGTGATCGGTGCATGATCGTCGATGATGAAGTTTTTTTCATTTCCTTGACCTACTTTTCGCCATGTACAACTGTAGTGACTAGTCAAAGTAAATGGACATGGACATTATTGCCAGAAATATTAGTGCAGCAGTTTAAAATTACTAAACAAAATTTAATTTGATTGCGAAGTGACCATATCTTAACTGATCGGATTCTAAGTGGAAGAACTTGTCCACCTAAATTTAAATCCTAGATTTAACTCAAGTGTTCGCATTTACGACTAATATTCTTTCAGTGGTAAACGGCGTACCAGTCGACATCAAGACGTTTATGATAACTTCGTTAATGTCAAGATATTCGACCCATTTTTCGGATGTGCTCACATGAGTAAGTAGTGGGTGTGTGTTTATAGGGATATGTGTGTGTTTGTGTACGTCTCTATATTATGTTATAAAAAATAATTTGACTATTTCAAATTTCTCAACTCTCTGATTCCAAATTAGAGTCTTAATTTAGAAACAAATATTAATTCATATTTAATTTTCTACGACAAAGTTTAAAAGAGGACTGCCAATGATAACTTGTACTATAATTAACGTCTTTGTTCATCTTTTTCAGGGGGGAAATTAAGTAACATGGTTAATTAATATTAGCAATTAAAATCATTGTCAATCGCAATCGAGTCCATTGAACCAAGGGGGCAAACGGCATGCTCAGTTTGCCAAGTGCCCCATTTGTGGCATCCTCTACTAGAAGTGTCCACTGATTCATTCACATAAGCCAAACCGTGCTTCATGTTGGTATAAGCTGGTTGTATCACTTTTATCCACTTGTGGCTCCTTCATAAGCATGGGGTCCCATGAACAATGTCCTTTTGTTTCCTTTTGTGCTACCGCAAGCACCGGAAAAAGGAACATGATTCAATTGACAAATCTTAGCCTAAATACGATGTGAATTAGTTGCCGATCTCGCTTAGCTAGTATGGATAAAAGTTGATAGGATAATATCTTCCTCTGTCTGAGCATCATTTGCATTGAAAGTTTTAGACAAGATTTGGATGAATCCATTTGGGATCAGTGGACAATAGTAGCTAGCGCTAGCAGACAACATGATGGTTTGGTTTATTAGTCAATTGTTTTTTTCTCTTTCATATTGCTACTGTACTGCTATTGCTTTACTGCTTAAGGGGCGTTTAGTTCCTGAAAAGTTTTTGCAAAAACATTACATCAAATGTTTGACCGAATGTCGGGACGTGTTTTTAGACACAAATAAAAAAACTAATTTCATGGTTAGCATGGAAACTGCGAGACGAATCTTTTAAGCCTAATTAATCCGTCATTAGCACATGTGGGTTACTGTAGTACTTATAGCTAATCATGATCTAATTAGACTTAAAAGTTTTGTCTCGTCGTTTACAGCACAACTGTATAATTAGTTTTATTTTTCATCTATATTTAATTCTTCATGCATAAGTGTAAAGATTTGATGTGATGTTTTTTGGAAAAAATTTTGGGACTAGTTTATTTTTCCGAGTAACTAGTTCAGTCAACTATCCTACTCCTGCTCGTGGAATTAGTTTTGCTATCTCTATATATTAAGACCATGTATATCGTTCAAAGAGGCATACATATATACCATATATACCATGTTTCAGTTGATTTCCTTTTGGGTTAAATAGAAAACATATGCATATAAACATACACACACCACACCCGCATATGTTTGCGAGCAGGCTCTTTTAATAGGAACACTCCGGTACTCCCTATTGGCAGTATTATACTGCTAGTAGAAATTATATAAATTAACCGTTTGAAATGACATATTACTCATTTACTAATAAGTAAATAGGGGTTTTCGACCTTCTTCATGAAACAATAGAATACACCGGATCCGATCGACTTCATTTCATTGAAATGAACGGTGGATCGTTCGGACGCGATTCAGCATTGGTGGCGACGGTGGAGGCGCATTGGCCGCGATTTCGGTGGGGGCATCACTCGGATGGAGATATGAAAATTACAGTTTTACTCTACGGCTTTTTTTCTTAGATGATCGAACCCTCCAAATTTCTACTGAAAAAATTTATAGATCTACTTGGTCCATATTGTTTTATACTGCCAGTAGGGAGAACCGAAGCGAATCTCCTCTTTTAATTAGTTAGCGCTTAAAAGAGACGAAAACCAAAGACAAATCCTCGTTGAGTTCCTTCTACAAGCGCCACACTTGCTAATCTTTTCCTGCTTCCTAGATATTTTACATAGAGCAGGACTACACAACAGGCGTCCGTTGCAACGGACGTGCTGACGTCAGCAAGGTCGTTGGGGTACTGGATTTCGGTACTTAGGATATCTGGTACCCTAGCCCCTAGGTACAAGATTTCGGTAGGGTACCGGATTTGGTACCACTAAAAAACAACGAAATGCTTCTCCTACCTCTCCAGCGTCCGCGTCCGGCCACCGTCGCCGATCTCGCCGCACCGCTGACGTCACCGCAGCCAACGGCCGGATCCGGCCACCTGTCACGAGATCCGAATGGGAGGAAAGGCGTCACCGGCGGGGAGAAGGCGGATGGGAAGGGAGACGTCACTGGCAGGTAGTCACCTCCTCATCACCAGAGAGGAGGGGGGCGTCGCCTGCTCGTCGTATTCTCCCTGCTCGTCGTCCTCACCTCTTCCCGATCTGCTCGCGGGATAGAGCTGCGGCGGCGGAGCGACGCACGGAGGCGGAGGGCGCGCCAGCCAGGAACGTGGGAGCGTGGTGCGGACTCGGTCGGAAGGTCCATCGGAACTAACCCCAATCCGTAGACTTTTTGTTTTACATAGGACAATTCAATCACTTTGTCATGTACGTACCTAAGTACTAATTCTGTAATATATACGTATATAACTCCAAAATAATCACAATAAATAAGCGAGATTTTATTCTTGTTTTGATTTTTCTTAAAGGCCATTCTGAGAGAGATGCCTTTTCATGCATCTTGGAATTATTAAGCACCTATGTACGTGTGTGGTGCGTCTCTGCTTGCGTACGTTGTGATGCCTTGGCAGCACGTACAGGGTGCATGCATGTCTTTCTTAATTCTGACCTTTCAAAAAGTGCCTGCGTGTGCATGTCTGCGCGCGTGTAAAATTCTCTATCCAAAGGAATTATTTGTTTCAATCTCTAGGTGCATACATGTATGGATGGATTTGTTGCGAAAAGTGCTTTCACGGTATCTTTTTTAGATGAAATGTGCTTTCACAATATCGTAATGTTAGGACATGAATAACATCTCGACGTCTACAAGAAGATGCCATGTAGGATCATTTCTACTGACGTGGAAGGAGAGACAAGGTCTAATGTGAAACAAACCATGCAATAGTATGAATTCTCTATGAATGACTGGGAAAATTATATAGAAAACAGTCTCCAAATTTTTATGCATGCATTTTTAATAGGTGTATACAGGAAAAGGATCCTTTGTTGTTGGGCAGTTGTTACAGTTCACACTGACATGTGGGCCCACATGTCAGTGGCAACTGCCTACTGCGGAGTTTTCTAGAGAGATAATCCAAAAAATACCATTAACAAACAACCAAGTCCAAGAAATATTTTCTTTTAGAGGAATAGATCGTTTCATTGATCCGGTTTTAGAAGAAAGCCCAGGGGTAGAAATACATTTCTTAGATTATTCATTTTTGAAAACAAAATTATATAACTTTCTAATTCGTAGATATGCATGTTTATATGGCTAGAGAGAGAGAGCTAGCACAAGCGATTGAGCTGTTTCACTTTCTCAGATCCGGGTCAATTATATTACGTACATACATTTGAGGCAGGCCACGCCAACGGTAAGGAAAGAAGCTAATGATCAAGTTGGTTGATTACTAGACTACTCGGCTATCTCGATCTGAGCTTTCTCCCTTTCCTGTGGGTACGGTGAGAAGAGACGAGATTAGCAGCAAATGCAGCAGCCTTCTGCAGCTAGCCAGTGTCTCTTGTCATCGTCTGGCCCCAACTAGATCTCGCTAGCTGCCGTAAGCCAGATGATGGCTTAGGTAGCTCGATCCAACCATCTCACTCTATGCTCACCATAATTAACCCCAATTATTTGTTACCACTACTAGGGGTAGTATACTACACGTATATGTATCTGCTGCTTGCCTTCGCTACTAGTACAAAACACTGATTAGATGACGATTTATATATACCGGTCTGTAAAAAACCGACAGTGATAAGCCATTTTTAATCAACCAACCTCACCCCATGTCATGAAAGTAAAACACCGGCATTGATAACCCCTCATCAGTGCAGAGCTGATTTTCTATTTAACCTGTATATTAATGAAGCCGAGCTGAGCATGTGAATAAAATGAAACATTAAGCCCCTATGACTCCTCGCCCATCCCGTCCAAACCCCCCTCCCTGCCCCGCGCAACCGACAAATGGTGGCCAGCCACCACCTCTGTCAGCCCCACGATCACATAGTTCTATAGAGAAAAAAAAATAACTTTTCTACACAAATTTGTGCGCAAGCCATGTGTAAATTTGTGTAAAAGTAGCTACCTTACATATATGGTACATATGTATCCAATGACAACTACACCCTGTTTAAGTTCGTGTATAAAATTATTTTATAAGCATGGCTTATCATTTTTATATCTGCACTAAATTTTTAAATAACATAAATGGAAAAACGTTACAAGCAAAAAAAAAAATGCATAACCCTTATATTATGAAAACCATTTAGCTACATCAACATCCAATCGACCAGAATAACGCACACACCGGCAGGCTCGCATGGTATGGATCGGCATGTACTCTAATGATACTATGATTGATGAGCTAGCTGCATATATAGAGACATCAGAATATCAGATATACATACATCCATCGACAGAGGCCAGCCATGCCATACCATCATACTGCATGATATGAATAACTAGAGACGATTCATCGATCGAGCCAGCCAACTAGCTAGCTGCCCATATTGACCAATGACCGTTACGTACATTGACCGGCTGGGCTAGGTGGCTAAACCAAAACCACAGCCGTCAGAGAATTCAGGATGCATGCAGCATATGCAAGGCGATCGATCTGTCGTCTTCCGACACGCACGCACGCATGGTCGATCGACATAAAGATCCAACGGAGGCATGCCATGAGTGCATGCAACAGTCGCCTCAGCCAAGCTAGCTAGCTACTGTACCAAGCTAGCTCACTACTGGCTGATCGATTCGTTCATCGATCGGTCCCGATCTCGATCTCTCGCGTACGTCTGCACAAGGACTTGTAGTGTACGAAATACGTACGTACATGGACGGATCGATAGCTATAGAGTACGTATTGGACAAACGAAAATAACTTTCTAGTGGTGTTTGGAACCTGCTTACTCTGCCTCAAAATCCTAAACACGGATTTCGTATTTCTATCAATTTATACGTTTGATGAGTTCGGCAATCTTAATATATACTAGCTTAATTTTTCGAATGCTCTAATAAGAGTAAAGTGTATGTGTATGCGTTTGTAGAGATGAGTAAATGTATGTTTAAAGGACATATACGTTGATCCATGTACAACTATCTACAATATTCTTTTGTCAGACCGACCAAAGGATTAGGCCAACCTAATGGAACAGGGGTCTCTGTATTGCTATGTATCACTACTATTGATGCAGTAGCAACCACTGGCATATGGGTCTATGAATCTATATATCCGTGTATGCTGTGACTGCATACCTTCTCTACGATCAGACAAGAATGCCAAGCTAGCTAGCGTATCTGCACATATATTCCTCCAGCAGAAGATATAAAGAAAAGGTAGAAGAACGCGTGCAGGTAAAAAAAAGCCGGGACGAACGACTGGATCGATCCATGCAAGCATGTGTAGCGTACCTGCATAGCTAGCTGATGCAGGTAGAAGATGCCCCTACTGGCCCCTTTTGAAGGTGTTAGATCTTCAATCTATCAATCAATCCATTTCACCTCACCTCATTGCAACGCAGCAGCATCGATCGATCACCAAATGTTGGATTGCCTTTCTTTCTTTCTTTCTTGTTAATGCTGCTCTAGCTACTACTCCCAGCTTTGTTGTTTTCCGGTCCTTGGAGGCAGCAGCAGCAGAAAGCCAGGATGCAGAATCTGCTAGTACTAGTCTGCTACTACTTCCAAAAGAGTCCCCCATAGACGACGCCGGTTGAAGCAGTCAAGGCTTGCAGGTGTCGATCTCCCATTGGCTCACTTAGCTGTAGCAAAATGCTCCCCGAATATTTCACTGCAGCCACCAGCCCAGCCATAACGATCAAGCCATCAAAGGATGCCAAGTCTAGCTAGCTAGTATACACATACACTTGTCTCCTTTTTCTGCTGGGCTCTGACCTCATCAGCTCCCGTGACCGAGAAGAAAGAATTCATCGTCGTGACAGAGAAAACGCATTCCTTGAGAACAAACGAAATGTATTGATGCATCATAGTATAGTGCTGCAGTACATTGAGCTAATAGCTGGCCGGAATTAATGGAGAATATACGTTGTGTAGTGTTGTCCTCCTCCTCATCATCTTCTCTGGAAGTTGAGGTACTTGATGGCGAGGGCGAAGACGACGGCGAAGAGGACGCAGAAGCCTGCGACCATGCCGGCGACGACGCCGAGGAAGTCGTGGCGGAAGCCGAAGTGGTCGCGGAGGAAGTCGACGGCGGTGGTGGAGGTGATGCCGTCGGCGAGCAGCAGCGGCTGCTCAAGGTCGCCGAACTGGGAGGTGAGCAGGCCGTACAGCGTCCAGGACACAGGGTTGGCCCAGTAGTACCACCTCCACCACGCAGGGATCCGCTGCATCATGTTAATCATTACCCACTTTCATTAGTCATGTCGTTGTAATTAATCAACCATTATTGCTTCCCAGTTGATAAAGTGATGTTAGCACTACGTGACAAAGTAGTAAAAAAATTGTTACTGGTGAGTTTGGTGATATTGTTGAATGTTGAGGACACTTTATATTGGATGATATTCATAGAAACCAATGTCCTTGTAAAGTAGGACTTTAGATAGTGTAGCAGAAAATTATTAAAGCAAGGAGAACTATCGGATGAATATCTTCGACATATTTTTTTTAGAAACTATGACTAATTTTGAGAAGGGATAGAAAATAAAAGGATGAGGAGACTATTTATGAATCAACCATTATTGCTTCCCAGTTGCTAAAGTGATAGTGCTACACTACGTGACAAAGTGGCCATTGCAGGATAAAAAAAATGTTACCGGTGAGTTTGGTAAGATTATTGGGGGCACTAGTATATTAGAGCACTCCATATGTTTTATATTGGATAATATTCATAGAAATTAATAACCTTGTAATATACTGTCGGACCTATGACCTATCATAGTGTAGCAGATAATCATTAAGAAAAGAAGAATTACTGATGGATATCTCCAGCATAATCTTTAAGAAATTACGATTAATTTTGAGAAGTGAAAGAAAATATAAGGATGGGGAGAATATTTATTACTACTCTCACTACTGAACACTATACATTGGAAATATTGTTTCTATAGTCATATTTACGTGAAATGTAATAAAATGATAATTTCTATCGACATAGAGAGAAAACCATGGGGCCAGGATAGTTCAAATTAGAGGACGTTAGGTGCAAATTATGCATAGTATACTGTTACAGCCGTACCTTTCTTGGGATCATGAACCCACAGAAGAGATTCCACAGCGTGTAGAATGGAGCAGCAATAATAGGCGCAACAGTATGGTTTGGAGTGATCGCCGTTGTCATCATGCCATAGAAAGTAAAGTACAACAAGGTGAAGTACATGAAGAACAGGTACCACAAGAACTTCACTGCGGTCCACTCAAATGAACCCAAGCTGTAGAAAATTGTGCCGTAGATAAGTGACTGCACAAGAATGTAAGGGAACTCCACAGTAACCTGCATGCCGAACAACAGTTCGATGTTTAGCCTTAATTATGGGTCGTACGAGCATCAAACATGCTGAGATTGAGATGACATGTGTTTTCGACAGGAAAAATACCAGGGAGAATGCAAAAGGTAGTGCTGAGTACATCCCAGCAGCCCTCTCTCTGTACGAGACAAATCTTTCTATGGAAATCACAGGTTGAACAGAGGTCGCGTTAGTGATTCCTATGAAAAGTACTGCTGCATACATGGCACCCATGGCATTGAATATATCATGTTGGGTCTCCCTGTCAAACACAGCCACATGTACACAATGCTCAGTTCACTATAAAGCTAGCAAAACCAGGTACAGGAAGGTGAGTGCAGGAAGAATCATCAGTGGACATACCTTCGAGAGCCAAATTTCCAGCAGATTGTCCCGAACATCAAGGAAATGATGACAGTGTAGAAGAATCGGACCGCAGTGTATTGGGGATTTCTCCAGTACGAGAGGTTTTGCTTCCATAGGCAAGCAGCATACTGAGCAAAGAATGGTTGAGAATACTTGGTAGCAAAAGTAAGCTCTTTTGATTCTCTTCTTGGTCTGCTCAGGATATCAACCATTTCTTGGGTCTGCCTGGAATTCCATAACATAAACATGTTTAGGGAAAAGAGACTCAAAGATTTACAGAGGTCAAATGGGTCGTTGTGCTAACTGAAATAATTTTGACTGTCGGTAATAATCGGCGAAATCCACTCCAAGAATTTGCTCCATCTGAATACTTGTCACCTCCAACATCCATGCAGCAGGATTATAGCCATCCCTGATTTTAGGAACTCCTGGAATTGCCTGTTTGCAAAGTTGAAAACGTAAGGACAGTGAACCTTGTATAAGCTTTCAGTACTGAGAAAACACATGCTGCAGATTGTACCTCAAAAAACTCGACCAGATTGCGTGATTTTGAGCCCAATGGACCAGCATATATAAGTTGCCCCCCACGCTTCATAAATAAAAGCTGAGCAGCATATGAATGAGTTAGGAAAGGGTGCTGGTGAAAAATATTATTACATACTCCGTACTTGTATAAGACAAATTTCACTGTTGTCATACTTAGGACCAATGAAAGTTCCATAGATCAAGTCTAAAAGGAAACTATTTTCTGTATCACATCCATCGTCAAAATTGGATCTGATTAACATCAAATATGAGTAACTACTTGCACTCATGAAACTGTCGATCATGTTATGAAAAGGATAGCTCAAAATTGGCTTCTGAATTATCGCTTGTAATGCAAGATGAAGTAACTCAAGTTTTGTAAAGAAATAAACCTCATCAAACGACTCAAATATGTCGATACTTGGCTGATGGATGGTGCACACAATTGTCCGTCCTGTATTAACAATATTTCGTACAGTTCTCATCACAATGGCTGCTGACCTAGCATCCAACCCTGATGTAGGTTCATCCATGAACACAATTGAAGGATTCGCCACAAGCTCCACGGCTATTGTCAACCTTTTACGTTGTTCAGTTGACAAACCATTTACTCCTGGTAGGCCAACAAGAGCACCACTTAAGGCATTTAGCTCAACAAGTTGCATCACCTCTTCAACAAAAACCTAAAAAAAGGAACCAGCAGGGATCAGAATGACGAAATAGTGATGTCTTGTATAACAAACACAGGACTGCAGCCAAGGCTTTACCCTTCGAGTGTTCACGTCGACATGAGAAGGCAATCGGAGGCATGCAGAGTACAACAATGACTCGATCACAGTCAAACAAGGTGAATGCACATCATTTTGTTCACAATAACCAGAGATCCTAGTGAAAGTCTCTTGGTTCTTAGGATACCCAGATATGGTGATGCTTCCTTCTATGAGTCCTCCAGTCTTCCGGCCAGCTAAAACATCCATGAGGGTGGTTTTGCCAGCTCCACTTACTCCAACAAGTGCTGTTAGTATCCCTGGCCTAAATGCTCCAGTGACATCAACAAGCAACTGAAGGCGGTCTTCTACTATACCTTGACTTTTCAATTCCTGCTAGCAAAACTGGATTATGAACCAATAAATGCATATATTTGGGAAATTTATATAAATCAGCCTCCCTTGACATACCGCTGGTACATCAACATAATAGTTGATGTTCTTAAAGCACATGGAAAGGGGTTGAAATGGTAACACCATACCCCTCTGATCCTTGAGATTAAGCCCTGAAGCACAATTAATATGAAAAATTAGTAAAGGGTAAAAAGGTATTGTGATGCAAGTATTGGGACCCATTATTCATTATCTGGCATTACCATTCAATGAAGCTGAGTGCAGGTAAGATCTTAGCTCTAGGGCTACTCTGTCATTCTTCCTCCTAGGAGACCTATGCTGAATTTCATCTTTGGATACAACAGCTTGTATATTCCCAATAGCTGTGAAGGAGGAACAGTTGTGAGAATGATAAAACTATTCTGAATGAAGTTTTAGGTTGTCTGGGTACATGAAGTTAGCACAAACTTACGGTTGAGAAGAGTCAAGAACAATGTGAATAAGATGTTCAAAACAATTGCATAACCAAACAATGCTCCAACCCCGATCCAGAACCAGTATTTTTCCTTGAACAATCCATATCCAGTGAGTATGGCCTCCCCTAACGTGATGTTCTGGTTTGCAAACGGCTGCCATTTTTCAAAGCTACAGTGAGCACAGAAACAAATACTCCTATATAAGGATACTAAAAATTAATCTAAATCAAAATGCCTCATTAGTTACTAGTAGGCTCGTAAGAAGAAAGTTAATATAATTTTAAGCAATTCTGGTATTCCATAGTATTTAACTAAGAAAACATAACACATTACTGAACAATGTGCCTTCTCTGTCAGCCTCAGGAAAGGGATTAAATCAGGTATCTACCTGGCTCCATGAATGCCCAAGGAATTCATTTACAGAAATAGCATTTTGTGCATACATCATAGGAGATATCCAATAACCCCAAATCCACCAGGCCGGTATGCTCTCTGTTAGATATTCAAGAATAGGTTGCTGCATGTTAGACATAAGATCTTGAAATATGCTCTCAAGAGCTAATAATGAGTCAGGAAGCTCAACCTTTGGTTATAATAAATCCTCCAAGGATCATAACAACCAACAAAGCAAACGATCCAAAGGTGTTAGCGACTATCATATTCCGACCCAATGATGCCATGACCCGGAAAAGAGCCAAAGATGTTTGGTGGAGAAAAAAAAGCAAGAGAAATTGCCCAAGAAATCTGCAGATGACAAATTAAGAACAATATTCAGATAGGAAAAAAAAACTCTGAAGACCGGACCAGACAAGGAAATGAACAAAACTGATGACAATTACCTTGTAAATTGGGGATCATAGCCGACCACATAATATGTTACTAGGACCCACATTCCTGATTCAATAAGCGACGTTGGTATGCTTAAGAGCCAGGAAGGAAGTGTGAAAGCCCATGGAGGGTAGAAATGCAAGTCCCTGTGCTTGTAAAGGACAGGAAGCTTCGTGACCAAGAGTGAGACCTCAGTAAAACCATTAAATAGGATCATCACTATTGCAAAATACAGGGCTCCAAGATAAATAATCCCATCATCAACCGAGTCGCGGTGCATTGTTGATCGGAAAAACACTGTCATTGTGATGAGGGCAACAAGTAAAAGCTGCGACACAAAGATTATGTTAAAAATCCTCACTTGATCGGAAAAAAAAAAACTTAGTGAAAACACAACAAAAGAATGACATTTAGGATATGTGCAGTCAGCAGTCAGCAGAAATTAATTTTGACCATAACAATTGTTTAAAATGTAGGTTTTGGACATATGGAAACTCCACAACATCCTTTTGTAATTGATGGGATTATGTCACTCAATCAAGTTTACAGCAATCTGGTAAAAAAACATCAAGATGTAAAAGTATATATTGATAAAACTTGTGAGTTGTGACCAAGATACTGAGCATGATAATATGACAGGATAATTTTAATGCACCGTGTAGGGGGCAAAAAAAACACTTAATAGGCTATAAGCTTTTAACATTTTAAGCCTGCTAAGATAACTCTCATGTGCCAAAGTAGGGAAAATCTACAAGCATTTGTGACAACTGCACATTTGTCATTGCAGTTTTCTAACCTTGTAAATCGGTGAAATTGTCAAATGAGTTAGTGGGCATACTGTCTTAGTTTTTTATTCTTAGCAAGTTTTATCGACTTTATTATATAAAACTTTCTATTTTAACTGGCAAGCAACAACATCTTGCTGTGACAGACTGATAGTATTTATTTGAGGCATCAAACTGCTATTCTGCTGGATGCATCTCTGAACTGAAATACCTGAATGAATTTGAAGACATAGATGAACGAATTCCTTTTCATCAGCAGACGCTGCCATTGGAAGTTGGACTTTAGAAGCTCAAGCCTTCTTACACCATAATTTGATTTTGAAAGAGCTGCGGGATGATTGCGATTTCTATTGTATGGAATATCTAACTCATCATGCAGCCTCTTACCAATAACAAATGCTTTAAAGGCTTCAGCAAATTTTGATACGGAGACAAACTGGTACGGATAATCATAGTGGCACCAATATTGTTGCTGATCTTTCTTGGACAAAACCTGCAACACAGAAATGTGTAAATATGCAAGAAAAGTCCAGTTGACATAAGATCACAAACATAGGATTACAACTGCATACTTCTTGCAAGAAGTCAGCGACATTTTTTCGTTCAGGACATCTGAATCCCATACTGGCAAAAAAATCAACAGCATATTCACGTGGTCCTTGATATACAATTTGCCCTTCAGATATGAGAATGACATCGTCAAATAGCTCGTAAGTTTCTGGAGCTGGTTGCAGCAAGGATATGATTGTAGTGCCATCAAGAGCATGCGTAGAATGCCTTAAATACTTTATAATCTGATACGTGGTTGCACTGTCAAGGCCAGTAGATATCTCATCCATGAACAGTACACGAGCAGAACCAACTAACAATTCACCTGCAAGAGCAACGAATATGAGCACAGCTGCAAGCCAAAATAAGCATAAAGCATGCGACCCATACAACTTGCAATTGCCCAATTTATTCAACTATGTGCACCAATAATACGAAGGAGATGAAATTATCATGCAACAACCTGTTGTCAAGCGCTTCTTTTGTCCCCCAGAGATTCCTTTGATCATTTCATCTCCAACAATTGTGTCAGCACAAATGTCCAGTCCTAAAATCTTGGCTAGATAAAAATTAGCAATTCAGAAATCTTGCCAGCATCAAATGATTCAAAGGTAGATCATGTTAATGCTTTAAAAAGATAAAACAACATGGTGGGACATGTTTATTTTTTAAAAGAGGAAGGTATGATAAATTGAAATTATGTGTTGAATAGACAGGATTAAGTGAGTCATTTGATTAAACTTGGGGTGGTTGAAGCAGTTTGATGAAATTTTGTGCAGTTCACTCAAAGATCAAACACTCGAGACTCTCCAAAGTAGATAATAGAAACAGCTGAAAGGGATACACCACATACCTTCATAATATATTCTGCGACGAGGCTTGTCTGCTTCCCCTCAAGAGCCAATGCCTGAAAAAAATAAGTCGAAACAGTGTCACGAGACAATCACCAGCAAAATAGCCTGTTTAAAAATAAATTAAAAAAAAAACTGGATGTTATCTACCTTCATGAACACATCAAGGTCCTCATCAGGTTTTATACCTTCATTCTTTTCTCTCCTCAAGAGTTCAACGAGCATATCTACATATTGATTAATGTCAAATAGCAAACTATCAATGAAACAAGGAACACCAAGGACATTGTGGTGCAATAACCTACCATACTTTATTCCAACACCCTGACAGCGCCCAGCAAATTCCAGGGTTTCTCTGACTGTCATCTCTGAAGCATGCCAGTCTTGCTGACTAACATAAGCAGATGTCCTCTGGGGCACAAATTCATTCAGATGATGGCCGTTGTAGGTGATGTCACCAGACATCTGCAATGCATTGGATATTGGTAGTCAGTAAAAATGTATATTCCTGCATACTCTGCTGCATGGCTGAGAGGCTTCTTGCTAGTATAATGCAGGCCGATAGCATTGAAATAGTATTTTCTGAAATAAGAAGGATGAGCCTGTGACCAGAAACCATTTTCATGCTGTGTGAGGCACTAGCCCTCTTGTCAGCAGGTGATAGATGCAGAGTTGGTTGATTGGGTACAGATAAAAAAGATTTGATCATCATCTTTGAACTGCCAGAGTTAAAGAAAAGAAGGCTGATTGGTATGATAGGATAAGGCACACCTTTAGTCCAGGGCCAAGTCGTCCTGCAAGAGCTAAGAGCAAGGTGGTCTTTCCTGAACTTGGAGGGCCCAACAGCAGTGTCATTCTGCAGCAAGAACCAAGTGTCATATTTTAAAGGTCTTACAAATTGATCCAGCAGGAAACAAAATTTGTTCTGCACGTGGTGGACCTTGACGGACGAATGATCCCACTAACATCATCCAATATCGGTAACTTCATTCTTCCCCCTCGGTAGATCCTCAAATGCCTCAAAAATGCCTTTCAGATTGAAAAAAAAAAAAAAACCGCAAATTAGCACATCCAGACCTCATGATGAACCTTTTGTTTTTACAGCATACTCCCCAATTTTACCCAGAGTAAAAACTACAAAAAGTTAACCATTGTAAATAAAATATGATTAAAGTCCGGTCATGCTACTGTTGCAAAACAGCTACTGGTAGATCATTACTGGAGAGATGAGACAGGGGGGAAATTCCAGTGGTGGATTGGGCCAACCTCTGTCATGTTGCATATGAAGTTTGGGATGGTGGGCAGCGCCCTACTCCCGACATGCACGTACGCATCCACCGTCAGATCCTCGTACCTCACTTCGATCTTGGGAAACTCTATCTGCACTCTGTAACCCAGAAACACGGAAGAGCACCACAGACGCTTCAGAATTCAGATCAGCTATTCAGCTGACAAGCCACGAGCAGGATTACCAGCAATACAAGCATACAAACAAAAATCTACTACCTACAAATCCAAACCAACAAAAGGAGCCAAACAATTTACAGATCCTAGCAAAATTCCTAACAAATCCAAACCAACAAGAAGAACATAACATGTGGTACTTGGTTATTTGTTTGTTCCGTGTAAAATCACAGCAAAACCCCCCTAAAATTCCCTGCGTTTTCACAGAGGCAGCTAGTGTAGTAGGATCTGAAGCAGCAAGCGAACAAAAGGCAACACTGCCATGCTGGTCCCACGTGTCAGCTATTCCGGCCGTGCGCATCATCAGCAGCCAAAATGCAAAGCTTCTCCTGCATTTTGGAATCAAGCGCATCGATCTAGGCGCTGCGCTTCGTAGCAAACCTTCTCCGCCGCCGATGTAAGTGCCAGTTGGGCCCACATGTCAGCGTAAGTGTTTGCGCTTCTAGAAGCTTCTACACAACCAGAGACGCAGAGGAGAGGAAGGGTGAGGAGTGGATTAGTTACTGACGCGTCGAAGCGGGAGCGGATGCGGCGGAAGAAGTTCTCGACGTCGCCGGAGTCGGCGAGGAGGCGGTCGACGAGGGCGGTGCGGTCGCCGGGGGAGAGGCCGGTGACGTCGACCTCGCAGAGCGCCGCCGCGTCCCCCTCCACCCGCCGCTCCCCCGGCGCCGGCGACCTGAGCAGACCCCTCCTCGCCCGCGCCACCGTCGGCAGCCGCTGCAGCGCCGCCCACCGCAGCGCCTCCTGCTCGTCCTCCTCCTCCCTCCATGACCCCGTCCTCGCGAACGCCGCCTCCCCCGCCCACATCTCTCCCAAACCCTAACCAGCCAATTCGATCCGCCTCTCCTCCGAAACAGCTGCTGCTGTTGGTGGGGGATTTATGGAGCGTGTACTGTGGTGGGGGTGGCCATGGCCGCAGTGGTGGTGGCAATTGAGCGCTGGAAATGCTGGATCTCCATCCATTCACCCATCCACCGACTCCTCCTCGCATTAATGGCGCGCGCGAGCGCCTTCTCTCTCCTCGCGTCACTCACTCGCCTGGGGTTTGATTTGAAATTTTTTGTGCCCTAATTTTGTGGGGATTAGATTAGAGAGGAAGAGAGGCGGGAGTACGGGGAAGGAAGGAAGACGACGAGACCGTTTGGTTCGGCTTTTTTTGGGCCAGCTACTTCGAGAAGTCTTTCACTGGGCCCACATGGCCCACTCGATATCTTTGTTTGTTTTTTACGTTTTCACCGGCCCATGCACACCCGTGTGGTTACATTCCTGCGTTATTTGACCGTAGCATATGAGGGAATTTTGTAAGAATCAAATTGAATTTCAGCGAAATTGGACAAGGTCTCGCTTGCGTTTGAAAACGGAATGGTTGTATTTTGCCGTTGCTTACACGTTTAGGAATTTACTCTTCATAGCTGGTTCGGTTACTGGCTTTGATGAGACCAGTGTAGAAACAGGTTGGCACTTGGCACAGTGGCGCAATGCACGTGAAGGTATCATCAAAGATAGATTCAAAGAGTGATCTTTGCCATAAACCTCGATCGATCTCGCAATCCGACAAGATGGAGAGAAAAGAGAGAGAATGAGGTTCAAAGAGTGTTATAGTAATACAGTACTCCTACGCTCTGACAAACTCTGACAGGCTAGCTGGTGTGTGGGGCCCGGAGCTAGCTAGCCGGAGAACCTAGCGTCGCCGCCGTGTCGGGGTAACAGGACAGAACGACGCGGTGGCCGTGCCCAATTTGTCGCCGGCCGCCGGCCACCGGTCGATCGAAACATCGAATGATCGATCTGGGCCCCACATGGCGGCGTCTGCTAGCTGCTACTACCCGTTCAAGACAGTTTTTTTTCTGAATGGGTTAATTCATGTATTCAACAAGTCAGTTATCGTCATGTTGGTATGGTGTTTGCTTGTTTAGTTGGAACTTAACCGAGCGATGATGCAGCGCATTGAATGCACTCCCCAACTGTATTTGCTTGCGCCAATCAATGCGCCATTGTCAACACTGTAGTAGGAGTAGTACGTTGCTCATAGTCACTTCGTTAGTGTGGTAATGCAAATCAATTATGCAAAGCAGGTAATTTAATTATGCTGTTAGTATACTTTACAGCCTTTTTGTGTGAAATGCTGTGTGAATAGTCCATCTTGGTTGCAGGATATGGTTTGTGTACAGGAGCCATACTTGCTGTTTAAGTATTGTTGCTGCGAGCAGAAGCCAATCCTTCTTCTATTGGGTGATCCTTAATTGACTCGCCGTGTAAATGTGCATATGCGTATATACACAAACCGATCGATGTGAGCACAAATTCTGACTGATCTTACACTGCACTCAAAATTTGTCTCACTACATATGTGGCCAGTGCTGTTTGAAAATCGGTCTTGCAGTTATAGCCTTGCGTAAGAATTTGGAACTTGATCTTGCCAAATCAATCTTACGTATCACAGTCTACACTTTTATCCTGAAAATAGGAGGATGCGTGTGTCTGAACTCTGAACTATCTGAACACTGAAACCCCCAAGTAGATGGAAGTTTTCTTTTTTCAGATAGCGGACAGACAACAGATCGACGCTTGCACATCTATAATCTTTTTTCCTTAAAAAAGATCGAAGTCTTAGCCGGCAACAACAACAACCGAAACCGATGCTGCTGCAGTATGTAACGAAACGTACTGATCGATCATCTGCTCGATCCGTGATTTGATTCCTGATTGGATCGGCAAGTATACATTCAGAGAGCAGTTACTACGCCCAGAGAGTTAGTGTACGTACGCCAACAATGGCCACGGGAGCTAGCTTGCATTATTGGGACCATACACACATTCATCCGCAATGGCCGCTGCTGCTCACGGATAGTCTGAAATCGATCTCTAATTCTCTCGATCTCGATCTCTTGGGGAATTGATCGAAGAAAAGGGATTCAATTCAATCGCTGGCATGCACCAAGCAAGCAAGAAAGCCAGAGAGAGTGATTACTTTCAGTCCGGCCTTGTAAAAAAGGGCGAGAGATTAATTACTTTCAGTCTGATTGATTCCTCTCATTCATCAATGCCACCCTAAATGTGTCCAGATCAACATAACCCTTATCACCTATTGTAGCTAACAGCAAGTCTCGGAAGTAGCAGTCGTACTTTGACAATGCTTGTGTGTCCTTCAATATTCGTTCATTTGCCTACCTTGCACTTCTTTGATCTTTTTCTCTCTCTTTCTCTCCCAATCTGTTAATTTCTCTACTACTGCAAAGTGGTTGGCATTTGTATTTGCATTGGCAGCATGCATGTGAACATTTCTTGGTACTACGACACTGTATCTTTCTCTTCTTTTTTCCTTGTCCTGAAGAATTACTCTTTCGCCCAATGCATGTTAGCCTGCAATTCTGGGCAACAGTTCAACTGAGTTAGTACTTGGGTGAGTGTGCTTGGTAACAGTGGTTGACTGAACTTGCTAGCTAGCTGCATCTTCAGAACAGTGGTACTGAAATGCTATAAGCATATGCAATGGGATGGGCCAATAATGTACTGTACACAATCTGACAAAAAAATGTGAGCAATACTAGTAGTAGTACGTACATGTTAGTAGTTAGATTAGAAGGTAAAAGAGGCAGTACAGCCCCATAATTCAGGGACTTGATGGTTGTAGACTTGTAGTAGTCTCTGCAACCAGCATTGAATTGCATTGCAATTGTGTTGTTGCATGTAGGCAGGGACAAGGGCAGTGCTTGTTATTCCTACCTCCACCTGCTTTCTTCTGCAATCATTTACTCCTCCGTATACAACTCCCTTTCAATGCATTGTCAATCTGGCATAACCTGGCATGAGATGTGAATGTATACATCTTCTCATCACATAATCAACACCCTTTCTTGAACTGTCCATCTCTGATAGCTCCTCAAGCTGTCATTGTTGTTGCCAATTACACATTCTGAATTTCTGATACTATTACTGATACATGATCAATGTTGCTTGCTTACTTCATTTCTTGCCATTGCAAATTAAGCTGAACTTCTAACCTGCTTTTTCTGGTGCATTGTCTCAGGCTATTTACGCTGCTGATACTATGTTACTTTTCAGTCCCTGAAGATGCTGTCATTTTCTCTCATGTGTACTGTCTCTCTCTATCTCACGTTCGGAAAGGCCGAAAGGAGAGGCATTTGATGCGCCGCTAGTGCACATCACTCTCATGAACGCATCTCTTTACAGAAAAGAAAAGAGAAGAAAGGCAAGGGAGAAATATATCCTCTCTTTTTTTCAGAGAACGGCGTTTTAATGTAGTAAACCTATCACATGTCGCTGTGATCGATCGATCACCGTACGATGAAAAGGACATGGTTGGAGGAAAAGAGATGAGAAATATGTGAACAGCAAAATACAAGGCTAGGCGTGGCCTACAGTGTGAATAAAATATTCCAAGACATGAAGTATATATAATAATCCTATATTGAGATCAGACTATGATATATAGTATAGTAAGTTACTTGTACGCAATCTGCACGAGCATATATTGTCAGAAACTGCAACGGTGACAAATTTAAGAAACATGGCTTTTCAGTATTTGAGATTTGCGAAAAATGCGATCCAACCAAAACAAATCAAAATACAGCTGAAACAAAAGTACCCCCATGAACAGTTTATTGTTGCTATTAACCCTATATCTTACTTGTGTACAACTGTTGTCCTGGCTGTAGTAGGGAAAAAGATTTTCAAACAACAGTAAGTACTAACATGAATAGCCCTTTTTAATGGCAATGGTATTACACAGGGTGGATTGAGTTTTATTTTTGTCTGAATTTTCAACCCACCAATCGAATTTCCACTAGGAAATCCAATTTGACACAGTTCTCTGAAATTAAAGCTTCAGCATTTCTAATAACCATGTGATCTTCAGAATATGGTCCTCCTGTCTTCTCTTCAACAAATGCCAGCATAATTATATCACTGAAAGTTTTTCACTTGTGTGATTTGTATGTCAAAAGTATCCTGCCAACCATTGGTCTATTACTGTACCATTCCTTCAGTCACAAGCTCTTGCAAGCCACGCCTTAGCCTGTCAGCAGCAAGCCTTGTATCTGATTCCTTCAACCCTCCGAATGAAACCCGGATGTATCCAGGACCTCCACTGGCACTCCCAGGGATCACAGCCACACCATGCTTGTTTGCAAGCCACCTGACAACTTCAAAATCATCTGAGCAGTTCTCAGGTAGTTTTGCCCAGAGGTAAATGGCACCTTCTCCACCCTTGACAGCAGACTCGCCAAGCGGCGACATCGCGTCCATGAGCAATTCACGGTTTTTCACTAGATCTCTCACTCTTTCTCTGATCCATTCTGGACCAGAATCTAATGCGTAGAGTGCTAGGCGCTGCCCAACGATAGAGGCACAGATTGGTATGTTATCTTGCACTTTGAGCAGCTGTGCATGGAGACCGTCAGCTTCGTTTGGATATGCAATCTGCAGCAGTCAGCTCATAAGTTCTTGTAAGGCTAACTGACCAATCTTACTCACACAGATTGCGCAGCATATTACTTATGATGCATTGCTATAGTTATAATTTAAGTGCATGCCCTGGTAAAAGTTTTAGGTGAATGCAGGAAATGCATGAAACTGAAAGAACTCAATGTTGACTCTTACACTAGCATTTTGAGCCTAAGCAGAAGATGAACACAGAGAGAATGACAAACTTACGTATCCTACACGCCACCCCATCATTCCGTAAGCCTTTGAGAATGAGAAGAGGTTGACAATGTGATTACCCTCTAAGCAATAGTGTTCCATTCCATCATACATAAAGTATCTGCAAACCACCCACCAATTTTGCAAGCAAGTTCAACATCAAAGTTATACAGAACACAAAGATCAAAATAGCAGAATGCAGAATTACTTTAGCGTGAGTAAAAGGTCTTTATTTACGACAAAATTTCAATGCCGCCAGTGGTCACCAGGGCGCTGAACATAAGAGTAGACTATTCTTGGATTGCTTTCATGTAGTAATTCTAGACCTCTAAGAAGATCAAAGGGACAGAGTCCTTTATCAGTTCTTCCATTTATACTCTTGTCAGTTAGTCTTCCCCTCTGCCTGCAATTGACTGGAGGGTTTATTTTGGGCACCATGCAAATTGAGGGATTACCTTCAAAAGTTAATGGTTCAAGGTGCCCAGTCCTAGTTTGAGAAGAAAAGGAGGATTTTCTCCTTACACAAATAACCGGGCTTGAGAAGATAACTACATTTGGCGAACCCTTACAGCTTTACATGACATAGAATTGCAAACATGCAGACGCCTGATGTTAAAATCTGTTGCCTTTTTGTTCTCCTGGACTCAAGTTCAAGAAGTCAGCAAAGTTGCTCAACTGCTTCTGGTGACTTGTCCTCTTAAATTATAATTTAAGGTGATCATGTCCATGTGCAGTTCATTTTATCATAATGCTTCGTCTTTACACTTGCTTTAAATAACATCAATGTGTGAAGGGACTGAGGAGCTTTATAAACAACAGGAAAGAAAAGGGCACTGTAATAATGCTGCATTTGACCAATAATCAGCAATTTGGTATCAACTTACTCATAGGTATTGTCAACAACAAGCCATGAACCAGCTTTTCTGCACAGGTCTGAAATTCTCTGGAATAATGGTGTAATATTAGGAAACAATTAAAGGCAACCCCACGCGCGTGCATGTGTGAAAGAGAGACAAGTCACCTGGAGCATAGGCTTGGGAATAAAAGCTCCAGAGGGGTTTCCCGGATTTACAACACTAACAAGTTTAGGGATAGGGTTGTTTTCTTGCAGAACCTTCTCCAGCCAATCTGCATTTTTAAGAAAAAATTAAATATGCTTCCAGAATGAGCAATTTTTACAATTGCGAATATACTTTCAAAGACCGAATGTATATGGCATAGCAAAGTGAACCTGATGAAACAATTCAAAGGCACGTCACTCTCTTTAAATAAGCGAAAATGCATCATGTGATAGGAACTTAACAACTAACAGTGAAGTGGAGAATCTGAGAACTCGCACAAAAATATGACAAATAGTTTGTATTGTCTGTTGATTCTAGACATCTGACCAATTTCTGCAACTAAAAGAAAGGGGGGAGAATTGCATTACCAACATCAGGATGAAGAGTTTCAGGATTGCTTGCACCAACTAATATGTCAGTAACACCTGTCATCTGGAATGACATGTAAGAATTGAAGTAATATGGTGCGAACATGACAACTGAATCCCCAGCATCACAAAGAGTGAGGACAAGGTTTACAAAGGCCTGCAAAAATTTTAGGGAAGACATCACTTTATTTGACCAACCTATGAAACATGGTTTAGGTGAAGCAATTATAGAATAATGTAAGAAATCATAGCATAGAACTGAAGAACAGAAACAAATTGGCAACCTACAGTCTGAAAGCTATAACAAGATAAAAAAAATGAGGGACAGAAGATGGCAGAGCTGTAAACAATCAGCTGGAAACTGGAAAGCATATATTCATTACCTGATTTGCACCAGAGGTAACCATAATTGATGAATTCATTAGCTTATTCTCTCTACGCAGCTGCAAAAACAGTATGCTCATAATTTCAGGAGCAGGAAGGCATTTCCATTAATCAAACTCTGTACTATTGATTTTTCAAGAAAATGTTATTACAGTGGGAAGCAAGCAGTGAAATAAATTGTGAAGATAACACCAGTCTATACACAAGACAATCGTGTTGCTCCACTGTTAAATGGTAGCATTGTACTATTACTATACTCTGGATTCATAGTTGTGTTTCAATAAAATCACAACTATGATCCCATCCAGGTTCTCAAGTGTCCAGGCTAAGTACATCATGCAATTTTTAGCTTGTGTTGTTCTTTTGGTTGGGATTGACCTGTTTGATCCCAACCATCGACAGTTTAATGTCGAGTTGTAACGTCAAATGTAACACCCACACCCTCAATTGTAATAAAATCAGGTCGGTCTACTTAGGCCAACCCTGCCAAAAAATAGTTGTGATTCAATACTTCTTCTGAATTGATGAATAGACATAGTTGTAATAAACCTATAGCACTTCCAGATCACAGTACATATGGCAAGAGTGTAAATTATCCTCCAATCTGCAATGATGGGAGAACATACATACTTTCCAGAGCCTAAATCTACTTTTTCATAAAATTTTTGTATTGGTAGCATGTGATTCCTATTAAGAAAATATCTCCAGAATAAATTTCTCACATGATAAAGGCTTCGCACTACGCACACAGATGCCCTTGTCTCACATGGTAATTACTTTGTAATAAATGTGAAGGCTTTTTTTATATGATGACTTTTTTAGGGCTTTTTTATATGATAACTGGGAGGGCTTGATAACATGGGACTATGGACACCATGGCCTAATGGATCCCAAATGAAAAATTACCTTATCGAGAAGTGCTTCTCGGAGTTCAGGAAGACCATCATCAGAGCCATATTTACTGATTGATGGTTCCCATACAATGTCTTTGACCTTATTCAAAGCTGCCTCAGGAGGCTGCCAATAAACAACTCCCTGCATCCAAGATTTACACGAATTCAAAAGAAGGCAAATAATTTCCAGTACATAGCACATGTTCTGTTGGCATTTTAACAGGAGGCCAGCAAACACCACCTCTGCCACTAATATTAGTATTGGATAGCTCACTTGGCCAGCATAAGCAATTAAGCACCATTTTCAGGAACTAGGCAGGAGAACAATCGTTTTAGTTTCCAAATTCTATGCTTGATTGACAGTTGTGCCACAGAAGGCGCAGCATATCAATGTTATGAGAGACACACAGGTTACAATACAGATGATCCTTTCACTAATTCATTTTGTTTCCATTTATACTCTCTTCCCAAGCAATTGCAAACATCAAAATGCATGTGTCATTAACATTGCAATCCTACCAACGACAGCACAAACTCATTGGTGCTCTCGAAGAAATACAACATACAACCACACACAGACTCATTGGACACATAAACCAAAGAATTGCGATCAGATACCTGCGCAAGCGACATCACATCCTTGTTCCCTCGAAGCAATTCCTGCATCTGCAAGGAGCACAAAAGAGACTGATGAATACAAAGCTCACCAAACAGGACCCAAGAAATCAGGACAGTAGCTAATTTAACGAGGCAGGAGCTTCTCAATCACCTTGACCATGACAGGCGCGTCCGTCTCCACAGCCCTCCTCGCCAATCTCCCAAAGCTACCCATCTCACCTCTTATTTTCTCCCTGTTCTTCCTCGCCCCCTCCAAGAACCAAGAACAGGAGATGCTGGATACGCTGTTAGGGTCAGAGATCCAAGAAGACCAAAACAACAGCGTCAAACCCAAGAAGCCGTGAAAGGGAGAAAGAAGAGAGAGAGGGTGGTGGGTTAGGTTAAAGAATTCGCAGACAACAACCTCTGATGAAGTCAGTCACCAACTGATGATGATCCCCGGGCTCACCAACCCTTCGCGCTACCCCCTCTGCTAGGCAACATCTAAACAAAGAGAAGAAGAGAAAAAAAAACTGAATTTTTACCACTCTTTTATTCCGATTTCTGTCTCTTTCTCTGATCTTTTGGCTTACGTTATAGGGGAGTGGTGTGGGCGCCGCGAAGTTGGAGGATAAGCATGGATGGAGCTCCGTCTTGTATTATTATGGCGAAGGGACAAAAGGAGCTTTTCTATGGTGAAGGGACAAAAAGATTTCATTTTTAACCCGCCGTATGATGAGCAAAATGTATCATTCTGCCAAAGAATTTTGTCAAAATTATTGCCAATTGATGCCCGAAAGATTCCGCCTCGGCGGAGCACAATATTGTTTCTGACGATCTGACCGACCGATTGATGCTGTGTTTCTGACAGACCGATTGATGCTGTGTTTCTGGATCACTGTATTAAGTCGTAGCCCCAAAAACGGGTTTCACCGTAAATAGAGTTTAATGATGGTCTCAACTCTCAACAGCCCCTTTTCCTCTCTTTTGGCTTATTTAGTTGCTGAAAAAATTAGATTGAATGTCACATCAAATATTTAATCGGATGTAAAAAGACTATTTCGGCGACTAATTAAAATATTAATTACATAGGGTATCAGAAAACCGCGAGACGAATTTATTAAGCCTAATTAATCCGTTATTAGTGCATGTGGGTTAATGTAGTACTCAGAGTTAATCATGGACTAATTAGACTCAAAAGATTCGTCTCGCAATTTTTATACAAACTGTGCAATCACTCCCTCCATCTCAATATATAAGTATCTATTCTATTTTTTTAATGAAATTAAGGTTGAGGTGAGAGAGTGTTGTGATTGGTTGAGGGAAGAGAGTATGTGAGAAAATTTAATAGGGAATGGTCATGATTGGTGGAGATGTGGTAGGTGAGAATAGAAGTAGTTATATTTTGAGATAAATTTGAATCCTTCTGGTAGTTGTATTTTAAGATGGAGAGAGTTTTTTTTTGTTTCATCTTTATTTAGTGCTCCATATATGTGTCTAATTGTCCAAAAATTTGACATGATGTTTTTAGGAAAAATATTTTGGGACTGTTTCCTAATCTTCCCAAGCTTAAACCTTTTGGCGTTTGCTTAAAAGTGAGGGTACAAACAAAAAATGGATCGGCTCCCTAGCTAGGGACCGCAGCCTTCGAGCCTCGTGCAGTCATGCAAATCTAGTGCCGACGACAACGAGAAGGAAGAGTAAACTGTAGATAGGGCACTTTGATGCCCGTGGTAGCATTGTCGTTGTTTCCAGACTTCATCGATCAGAGTTCGAGAAAGGCCTAGAGTCTTACTGGCTAGCACCATAAGTTATGGGCTAGCCAGCCCAGGTTCGAGCCTTGATATAAGAGCTCTTTCTCTTATATCCAGCCTTTTTTTTCGATCAGAGTTCAGACCACCGGCGGAGTAGATGGCCATGGGGGCAAGGGTTGTTGATAAATCCACTTGAGCTTTGTTCTTTTCCTTTAGATTGTTGTAAGATTGAGGACAAATTTTGGATAACAAATTAAGATGTAAATATGGGGGAAGTAAAGTTGTAGATGCATTGTGCAAGAGTTGAGGCTTAAGCTTTTTTTTTCCGGAGAACACACGCTACAGAATATAGACTACAACACCACATTGTCAAAAACTCAAGACTATGCAAAGAACTCCGCTTTCCATCTGCTATAGCGGATTCCACAAAAACCCGCCTTCGTCTCTCATCCCTAATACCCTAACGCACTCTCTCACACCTCGCCGGAGAAACACTTCGTCTACCGATTGAAAATTTGCAATGGCGGCGGCGAAGACGCTTGCATCGTCGTCGGCGGCTTCCCCCCACGAGTCGAGGCTCCTTCAGTCCCATTACGCTATTTGTGTTCTTAGAAGAATATTATCCTAAAATACGCACTATAAAACTTCAAAGCCATTGACTTATAAAAGGATATGTTAGATTTTAAATGTGAACATTAAATTAATGAATTTATGGACACAAACTATTTTATATAGTTATAATTTGAGTGCTTTTATAATTATCTATGGGTAAAAATGTAACGATATAAACATGGACACACATTTTAATGCCCAAAACATCTTCCTTTGCTTGTATCTTCATAACTTCATTATAAGAAGTTTATTTGTCACTTAATATTTCGCGACTCTTAACAACACCACATTGTCAAAAACTCAAGACTAATGCAAAGAACTCCGCTTTCCATCTGCTATAGCGGATTCCACGAAAACCCGCCTTCGCCTCTCCTCCCTAAGACCCTATAGCGCACACTCTCACACCTCGCCGGAGAACACACCTCGTCCACCGATTGCAATGGCGGCGGCGGCGGCGGCGGCGGCGGAGACGCCGGGCTCGTCGTCGTCGGCCTCCCCCCACGAGTCGAGGCTACTTCAGTCCCTCGCCGCGCGTGGGTGGAGCTTCCGTGACCCCAACAACGAGATCATCCAGGAGCTACTCCACGCCTCCCCCTCGCCGTCGCCGTCGCCGGAGGCCGTGGAGACCGAGCTCCTCGACGTGGACCTGCGTCTCTTCGGCGGCAAATCCCTACCGGACCGCGCCGCCGCCGCCACAGGGAGAAGGATTTCTTACCTCCATGGCCCCATCGTTCTGCAGGTAAATACTGATGAAATCGCCATACCGACTCTTTTGTTTCGACATCAGCTCAGGAAATTTAAGAATTTTATTGCTGAAATCAAGGGGGGATTTCTTCGTTTAGGAGCAGTTTATAGGCTGTGGCTTGATTCTGTGGTTCAGATTATCGAAGGGGACAGAGTTTGTAGCAGAGTAGACTGAAAATGTGTTTTTGGCTGTTTGTATTGCTGCGTGTCAGGTTCAGGCATTTGTGAAACAATGATGTTCTTGTATGGACATAGGGTCAAGTATATATGTACGAATATTAGGGGGAAACACCTCATTTAGGTGTGGTTTTCTTACCTTGTGGATCAATTATGTGGCTGGGAAACTGGGGATTGTATTGTATTGTCTCGTTGTTGATGGGTCGGGGTTTGTAGCTGAGGATGCGAAAAAGATGTTCTTGGTGGTTCACTGGTTCCTTGATGGCAATATGAACGTCCTTTGTGAAACAATGATGTCTACTTGTCTGTCTCAATGGTGACTGAAAATTTGATCTTGTTTTTCCTGCATCATGATTGAGCCTACATTCATCTATTGTTTTGGAGTTGTTCTTGCGTGCTGGTTGTTTTTTTAATTGTTTTGATCCTCATTTGATGCTAAATTGTTTGCAGGTAGTTTCAATAAGAGATATATATCGAAGCAGCATTGATGCCTCCTTTAAGAACCCACAACAACACCGCCTTCTGCGCTTTGTTCTGACTGATGGGAATTCTGAAGTGGTAGCCATAGAGTTTTCCCCAATTCCCTTCATCACTGAAGATATTGCTCCAGGTACTAAGGTTAGTCCACCATATTCACAGTCTCTGCACATAGTTTTATCTGCCACATAGTTTTATCTGCCTGTATTTCATCCTAGTCTCCTAGCTACTAGTTCATTATTGAGTTCCAATGCCACCGGAACTAGAGAATAGGAGAGATTCTCTGATAGCTCCTTGCTCAATGCTATGTTGATGTTCCATGCATCCCATATGAATAATGTTTGTTAAAAAAAAAAGCAAGAATGCTCCTTGATAATGTTGAATTCAAATCCTCCTTAGTAATGCTGCATGAGGATTGTGTAACAGCTACCTTTTGAGATGGTGTATTTATATTGTTATCATTAGGATGGGTTCAGAGCGAACATTCCTAGTTCCCATTGTAGTTTGGTTTTGATGCAGAACAGTAGAATATTTTCTTAGTGATCATTTACACAATATGTACCTTTTCAAATATACAACATTTTGAATTGCCACACAGTATCTTTGATTTGGACCCTAAATGTTTTTGCTGTTTATTGAATGTTTTACATCACCATGTATTTCTCCTTCTATACCATTATGCAGATTCGTCTTGAGAACAAGATTCCAGTACATAATGGCATATTGTGCTTGAGTGCGAAGAATGTAAGTATCATGGGTGGAGTCGTTCAATCTTTGCATGAAGAGTGGCAGATGAACAAGAAATTCTCAGGGTTATCCCGTCCATCCTTGAGATCATCTCAAAATGATGATGGAGTTGGACCTCCACCATTTGAGAAGTTAGATATTGAAGCACGTCCTAGTAGGACATCCAGGTCTCAAGCTTATCCTGGTAATTGTTCTGTCCTGTATTTTTTCCACCTTAGTTATGTTCAACATAAAGTCACATCTGCATGCCTTTGTTTTTTTGTAAAACTACAAGGGTTTGAATTTGACTCTCCTGGTGAAATCTATATGCATGGATTAAGGTGTTCAGAACTATTTCCTCCAAACGAAGGTGTTTTTTTTTTTTGGTGCAAAAATGGGTAGTTATCAGTTGTGTTACTATACACTAGTAAGATTTTCACTATGTTAGAATCTGACTGTAGAATCATCAAGTGCTGCAAAATTAAACAACAACGTTATCTGGATCATAAAATACTGAGTCTTTTTTTGAAGAACATGGAGCTGAACTGCATTTTGCACGTGTTTAGTTGGAAAAACTGACCTGAATTAGGTTTTTGGCATGCTCGTGGTATATTGGGATTAGCAAGTGAATGTGTTTTTACATACAAAAGAATTGCTTTTTCTGTGTGTATTTGGAGTTGATATTGCATGTTCCCTTGACTTGTGGTCCACCTGGACTCCTTTCTTATGTCATAGCAGATAATAATACTAGGACACTTGAAGTCAATCGTCACAATGTGCCAGTTAGTTCCAGCAGCAAACCAGTAAATGAGGGTTCAAGTGACGTGCGCAAAGAAACTGCAGCAAGCAGGGTTGAACCCAAACAACCTAGTTCAGATGGCAGACCAAAAGAAGGTTGGTTTCCAAACGCTTAATTCCATTCAAAATCGCTGTATATTATGTATTGGTGGCAGTAACAAACCTTTCGTTTTGGCATTGAAGTCAGCGAAGCTGTTCCCGTTCAAAACCAAGCTGCTGCACAGAAGCTGCTGCAGAAAATGGCCCAGGCTGCGCCTGAGGACAGATATGGTCGGGGCAATAGATTCAAGGGTAAAGGCAGGCAAGAAGATACTCCAGTATTTACCCTTGATGAATGGGAGAAGAGAAAATCTGCTGGTTTAAAGGCCACAACCGAAAGTTTCATCGATGATACTAGCCGAGACGAGGAGCTGGCAAGGCAGCTCCAGGAGCAACTAGATCTTGAGGACTCCTATGTCAGTTCAACTTCTTTGACGAGAACCTCTTCACATTTCAAAACTTCCATTACCACCGTTCCCCTGAATTTTGATTCCCATGGCATTATGCTGTTTTTCAGAGAGGGCCTCCAGAGAGTTCAGATGCGGATCGTTTGCGGATGAGCATGTTCAGCTTCAGTGGTCCCGAAGAAACGGGTGGCGGGAGAGGAGATTTCCGAGGGCGAGGACGAGGGAGGGGAAGGGGTCGAGGGCGAGGACGAGGCAGGGGAAGATTTTAGCTCAATCCAGACATCCAGTGGTGTTGCAGTTAGCAGCTGTGGTAGGATGATGACCTTCAAAGTCATGTTCTTTCCTCTGGTTCCCTTCAGATGATATGTTTTTAACTAGACCCATGTCTGAATTCAGAAACAACCTGTACTGTACACTGTTCTGGAAAAAATTTAGTTTTTGTTCACAGATACATGGAATGGAATTAGCACATGATTAGTGTTCTTAATTCTGATCAGTGATTCTTTTGGAGTATGAGTAGGGTTTTCTAATCAGATATGATTAGAGTTATAAGATGATTCACATTTTTAATCAGAACATTATTAGAGCTATAATACTGTTCCAATAAAGTTTACGATGATCATCTGGACCCATATGGATGATGGATGGGCAAACGAAAATATTTTTACGGCTGTGATACGTTCCGTCGAAAATGAACGGCTAAGATCAGACCATCGAGGCACAAGCTCACAAAATCCTCGCGTGAAAGAAAAGAATCAAACTTTCGTCAGATCTCACGCTTCATTCTTCTTCTTCCTCCTCACTTCCCCCGCGCGATTCCGGTGAACTCGCCGGCGGCGATCGCCCCTTCCTCCCGAGTTCCCGAAGCATCAGAGAGCAGACGCCTGACGCCTCGAAGCGGAAGAGCTCGTGTTCTTGCTTGTTGCGGTGCAGCAATGGATCACGGCGGCGGCGGCGTCTGGATCCGCGCGGCGGTGGCGGTGGCGGCGGGCGGCGCCATCGCGGCGCGCGCGGTGCGGCGCAAGTCCGTCGACTCCAGCGCCGTCTTCGTCGGCGTGCCGGCCATGGTGGCCCACACCGTCGCTGGATACAGGTGAAAGTCGCCTCCTTTTGTCTCTTCTCTTGGAGGAATTTTTTTTTGGTTTCTGATGGGATTTTGAGTCGAATTCGAATCATCATCGTGTGTATAGGTTCGCGGGGATGCTACTGGTGTTCTTCTTCACGGCATCCCGGATGACGAGGGTCGGCGAGAAGAGGAAGCGCGCGCTTGATCCCGAGTTCAAGGAGGGTGGGCAGCGCAACTGGTGAGCAAGATGGTTTCTGTTCTTTGTTTTCACTTGTTCCAGTTACCAACAAATTGATGTGAAATATGAAATTTGTATTTTGATATACTGATAGTATGACGGTATGACCTTTGGTGTAATTAAGAGGGGAGGCTTGAAATTGGTTTTGATTGTAGAGTAGGGGGAATCAGGAATGTTGTAACTCTCTAGAAAGGCAAATTGACTGTCCAGTAGAAAATAATGCAATGCATTGGTGCAACCAATGTTTATTGAGTTAGATTAAGTGATTCCTGTGATGTTTTTGTGGTTTGTAGCGACAGTTTTTGCTAGGTCAGTACTTTTTATATCGTGAAAAGTAAAATGAGTTCAGTTTGATAAATGAAGTGTGTAGTTTGAGGACCTGTGGGATAGTTAAACTGTTCAGATTGGCCTTATTAATTTGAACTTTGAAGTATGGCTACTTTCTTTCAATTGGGAACCTATGTTTTAACCTAGGTTTGTTAGTACATCACATTCCATTTGCATGAAGTTTATCTGATTGTATTTTCTCACAGATTTATCCTATTTGCCAGATTTGATTAGACATTTTTCAATCGAAAATTTTCACCTAATTAAACGTGGCACAAATTTTAAAGACTATTTACAATGTTGTTGAAATTAATAAAATGCCTTTCAGTTTCAGAAAATACCCTTCTGAATTTCTCTAATGCAGGTGCACACCACTCTTATTGGCAGGAAGCAAGTTTTATCAAACAGTGGGATTGCAAGTATCTTGGTGGTTTTGATAGCGCTTGTTACAGGAGGGCGCGATAGGTGTTTGGATATGAGGGAATCTAGTCTTGTAACTGCCCTCATCGGTGGTGTTATTGGACATTATGCTTGCTGCAATGGTGATACATGGTCTTCTGAGCTTGGCATTCTTAGCAAAGCGGAACCACGAATTATCACAACATTCAAGGTAACAATTGCATCTTTTCTCTATACTAACTAGATAAACATCAGTAAATTACATAATTAACTGCTTCTTTCGACATGAAACTTCACCAGAGGGTACGGAAGGGAACCAATGGCGGGGTAACCATTGATGGACTTCTTGCAGCGGCAGCTGCTGGATTCTCAATTGGGCTTACATTTGTGCTACTAGGATTCTTAACCACTCAGTGTTCTTCTGATGTATTTTGGAGGCAGCTGCTAGTTATACCCTTAGCTACAGCAGCTGGCCTATGTGGAAGTCTGATCGATTCGTTCTTGGGCGCAACACTCCAGTACAGTGGGTACTGTAATGTTCGTAAAAAGGTATGGTGTTTTCTGTAATTGATGTTATTAGATGTCTGCATACCCTAGTTACCTTTGACTTAGAAATTGACTTTCTGCTTCTGAATTTTGTTATGCAGGTGGTTGGATTTGACGGTCCAACAGTAACCAGGATTTCTGGACTGAATATACTGGACAATAATGGTGTCAATGTAGTTTCTGTGTTCTTGACTACTCTGATCACTGCAATGGCGTGTGTATACATCTTCTGAGGTTTAGTTGTGTAGAGTAGTGGTAGGCAGTAGCACCACATCACAGGTTCTCATACAACTGGTGAAATTTCAGACAGAAAATCTTATAACAGTTGCTTCTTTCTGGGCATTCCTAACAATAGTTGCAACTGTTGTTTTAGCAATTTTTCACACAAAGAATCCATTTTTTGTATGGATAGATTCAGCTGTAGTTATCTCAATACAGATGTCACATTGAATAGAGAAGTCTCTCTTTGTACCAGAAAAGTGTGCGCTTTGTCATGAGCATTCCGTGTGTACAATATACGTGATCCTTGTGTGACATTAGCTATAATACATGGGTGTTTTATATGTCTGATTAATCATTTTATCCGGGCAGGCGCCTTTCATATAGAGTATTTAATTTCTAGTTGGGTGCACAACTAAAAAAATCAACTCACCCAACCTACCAATTTTTCAGAAACAAAAAATTGTATTCCATGCAAAGACCAATGTCCTTTAAATATAGAACACCAAAAATAACAGGAGAAACAACACAAATTTACAATTATGAGAGAACTAAAACACAAACGGTGTCACTGGTACACATACAACATCAAACTACCATCTGGAATTGGAAAAAAAAATTCCCTCGTTCCAAACGACATCTTATTTCTTTTATTCCAGACTGTATTTCATCATCACTTCATCAGTATTTTTTATTCCTGAAATCAGCAGCAGCAGCAGAGGCACTCGAGGCAGCACTCGCAGGTCTCGTAGCAGCAGAAGCAGCAGCAGAGGGTGAACAGGCTGCGAGAAAGAAAAAGATCACATGTTAACGGAGGGAAAAAGTGTCAACAGGTGAAGAAGCCCTCTTGCTCAGGGCAAAATCTCACATCATCTCTTTTTCTTCTTCTTCTTTGGGTCATGAAAATGACCACTAACTACTTCAGCTAATCCATCTCTAAACCTACTAGGAGCGTTTTTCAATGCTCACATGATGCAGAGAAACCAGCTCGTCTGAATCTACTAGGAGTGTTTTTGATGATTTGAGATTTTGTGTCCTGCAGAAATGTGCAATAATGCATCCAAGATGAAGAAATATACTCATATATCCTGATTTTTACTACTTAGGGAAAAAAATTACTTCGGATTGCATCCAAATTAAACACATGAAAATAGCATGAGCAGTTGATCCAAGAACTGAGGAAAGAACATGGTAGAAAAGAGGATCACCATGCATAGAGGCAGCCTTTGTCCTCATGGCGCTTCTGAACATGATCATAGTAGGACATGTCCTGCGTCGCCGGAGGGTTATACATCTCTGCCGCCCTGCGGCCGCCTGAGACGAAGAAGACGACGGCGACGAAGAGGAGGAAGAAATCAGCAAGAGAGATGGATAGACAGAAGGTACTACCAGAGCATGTGTCACATGATGCCTATTAGTGTCAGGCTTCCTTTTATAAGGGGCTCTCAGCTCAGCTCTGAAGTCTGAACTGCAACATATCACTTGGAAACACGTCAAACTGCTACCTTCCCCAGTAGAAATGCTCACTGGGCTGGGCACTACTTAATCTTTGTTTGGAACACAAGAATTTCCTCAAATCCTTTGTAAAACTAGACTCTTTTTCGTGAAACTCTCCTGCTGTCAAAATGGCCATGGATTAACCTGTCAATTGAGGAGCAATAGTTGCGGCGATTAGCCAGCTAATTAGCAGCTTATCCACCTCAGCTTATTGATTATTGATACTAAATTTTTATTTAACAGCGTCCGGCGCACACTTGTCAAGGTATTCTTGCTTTTGAGTTCCAGCAGCGTGGTCTCCATACTGAAGGAGACACAACGACTGAATTCCTGCTTTGTATATTACAGTGTGTAGTGTACATTTGTAACCAGATGTATCAATCCGTGAGGCTAACAATGTTCAGTTTCTAGGTCTAGCTCATCAGTGAAGGTACAGATAGTTACCACTTACCAGAAAATTGGGCAAGTGTTAGGTTGACATTAGGGAGGGGTACCATCATTTGGTAGTAATTATTTGTTTTAGGTTTGATCAACAAATCTTGTCTTTTCAATGTTTCTCTTAGTCCTCTTTTTGAAGAGGTGCTTCTCATGTGATTTCAAGAGGTGACTTGAGCAAAGAAAAGTAATACTAGAAAAGGCCAAGCAGATAACCTAAAACCAGCTACTCTTGTTTTCTTCTCCATCTAACCCAACCTTCCAGGTAGTCCATTGAACAGAAAGCAATTTGGTTATGCTGTTAGAGAAGCCGTTTTTGTTTTTATACAATTGCATCTGTTATTATTACACTGTAACTAAAAATGAGTTGGTTAAAAATAGACAGAAGTTCTTAGCCACAAAAATACGGCTGCAAACTTGTCATTCCTCTCACCACAAAATCATTATTGTCCACACTTTGACAGAGCACTCAGGTAGAACGAATCAATATTTTGCCAAGAAAGCAATGCCCATTACTCGAGAATACGCCACAACAAAAAATCAAGTGTCATTTTGTCCTCAAACCATCAACTATTAATTACAGACTTTGACAGGGAGGCTTACGAAGGTAACAAAATGCCTTCTGTAGTCCCAGGAGAAGCAAGCAACTTCATCATCTAGCTAGCTAACAAATAAGTGGAATGGAGTATATTTGATCCACATGTCATGTCACAGTGGGAGCTACCAGAGGAGCTGATGAAGGGGGTGCAGGGAAGCTTGTGTCAGTAGTGATCACTGGATGCGGATGACATGTGGCGGCGGCGTACCGCTCAAGTTGCTCCCACATAAGCCTTCGCCGCTCCTCGGTCGCAGCTCGCTTCTCTTCTTCCACTTCGAAATTGTTCTGGCAAGCCAGGAGCAATCTCTCATCCATGTCCAAGAACATCTTCCTGACATTTAGTGTAACATTTAGGACTGACTGATTCCAGTGCCAACGGGTGTTCCTCTCCAGAGCTGGATATATGATTGGTAGGATTACTTGACGATTTTGGGAGATCATATCGAACAAATGCTCGTTGTTCCACAAGAACAAGGCTCTCTCAGCAACCTGCCAATAATTAAAAGCAGTTCTTTGGTTTCAAATGCAACTTCCATTTCGGGAAAAGAAAATTTTACTTGGCCAACAATTAAAAGACGAATACTGCAGTATCTACTGCTGAAAATGCTATTTGCATAAACCAAGTAGACAGTGCTGTCAACTAATTCATAATCTTACACTTGCGTACAGCTGAAACGAAAAAAGGTATGTTTTGATATTTTATAATCTTACACTTGAGGACAGTGACACTTTATAACATAAAAATATTTTGATATTTTCTGTAGAGCAAGTGATATTGATCACGGCAGTTCCAGAAACTAGGTATGTTCCTTATTTCAGAACAAGGCCAGTTATAGTTTCACCTGGATTTTCGTACAAAGGTGTTCCAGTTTCATTGTTGCCTTTCATATTTGAAATCTTAGATATAATTGGAAAGATGAGGACTAGAAACTGGTGTATTTACAACCAGCCAAGGAGGCAAGGATCAGAAAGTGGTCAGGGGCATCAAAACAAGTTTTCCTAACCTTGTAACTAAGAATTTCCTTTTAAGCATTGAACTATTACAGCTCTGGTCATGTTTCTGTCCTAAGGGCCCTCTCTTATTCAATAAGTAAGAATATTGGTTGATACATAGAAAAATAGGGTCCATAATAGGGAGCATGACTGTCATTAGTTATTCCATATAATCGAATAACATCACAATGGAAAATCAGAATTTTATCTAACATAACTGATTTTTATGGTCCATGAACCAAGATGACTACTTCAGCTCTGGCTGTATACTCAATTAACAATGGTCTGAAGCCTTCCAAATGGAAGTGTTAGAGACCACCAGTTGCGCTTAAGTGAAGAAGAAGAGTGTATGGTCTCACTTTAGCCAACACAGAGAAAGTTTACCACTGATGAGATATCTTATCAATAATGACGGCCATAAAAGGTGCAGGGGACCATGTAGGGTAACACTAATATACTAGAAAAGCACAGGGAAAAAGGAAAGAGATCCCAAAGCTATTCTTGGATTAAAATAAAATAAGATTCCACTGATAACAGCTTTACAACTACTTCATGAAGCAATTCTGTTGACATCCCCTTATCTCGAAAAACACCTTGCTAAATTGCTAATTTCTTAAATCATGCACTACAAAGCATTGTTAGGACTGGATAGTTGCAAACATTAATGCCAAGCATGATACAGACATAATTCATGAAAAGATATATTAATTGAGGCCTGTTTAAAATTAGAGTTCTGAATTTGGAAAGCAACTTACTTGAAAGTGAGAGCTATTTAGGCAATTTGCAATCCTTCGGAACAGCGGTACCATGAACTTCTGAAACTCAGCCATGTCAGTCAACTCCAGCACCTCCTCCAACTCCCCCAAGAACATCATCTCTTTCTGACTGTTTGTAACTGGCCAGTATTTCAGCAGGCCTCTGATTACAGTCCCTGCAAGCTTGGTTTCCTTCTCGATGAATTGCGTAATGCAGTATGTCAACTGTGGAAGATACACGCCCACCGTCTTTGGCTTGTGAAGCGGAATCAAAGCTTTCCATAGGAACAACTTGTGTTCTTCCTTCAATGGCTTCGCAAACCCGCTAATTACACTGCCAAACACCTCCAACAGCTCCGCAATCCCGTTGTGATGATCCGTCTCGAACACAAACCTATAGAAGATATTACTCACGGCCTTACGGATGAACGGCCGATTTCCCATGAACTTGCCATATATCCTATGCAAAATTGTCTTCAAGCAATCCCTCTCTCTAGGATCATCAGAATCAAACAAATCAAGCAGCCTCGAGATGAATGCACTATCCACGTACTTCCTAGCCGCTTTCGCATCCACCATCGGCGACGTCACAAACCGGAGTAGCAATTCATACACGACTTGAAGGTGATACCAAGATGGATCAAAGAATGGCTCATCCTCCTCCGTCTCCGACGCCGTGGCGCCCAACCTGACCTTGGGTGGGAACACCCTGAAGAGGTTGGCCGCAAACATTCGCACGCACGCCGCGATCATCGCCTCCGTGAGGGGCTCCTCGGCGGCGCCGACGAGGTCTACGAGCGACATGAGCACCTCCCGTTTCCTCTCCTTCTCCGTGGTGTCCTTCCCGCGGTCGGAGAAGTCGAACACCACGCAGCAGATGTTTACCTTCTGGACGAATGCATCCTCCCTCGACCTCCCCGCCTCGGCTACTCCTCCGGCCGCCGCCGACGGCGGCGGCGGTGGCAGCGAGGCGTTCGGCTTCACCGCCGTCCCAGTCGGCAGCGGGGACAGCGGCGACGGCTTCGCCGCCGGCGGCGAGTAACCTCCTCCGCCGGAGCTGGATTTCAGCGATTTCCACGACAGCTTGCCGATGAATTGCTTCCACATGGCGGTGAGATTCGTCGGCACCAACACCACATCAAATCGCCCCCCAAAATTAAACCACCATTTGCCACAATCCCAAGAACACGACGCCGCAATTCCCGGCACACGCCCAAAAAAATTCAAACAAAAAAATCCGCGCTTCCAACGAATGTGGAATCAATACCGCCGCCAAAACCGCAAGGAAGGATCGCCTCCTCGAACAAAAACTGAAAAATCCGACGAATGCGATGGATCAAGAACACACCCCAAAGAAAGCACCAAGAAAAGAAAA
>CM002476.1:3246649-3275288 GCA_000325765.3 Leersia perrieri
GCGTTCCCTCCTCGCCATCGCCGACACCGGCAGCGACCTCGTCTGGGTCAAATGCAAAAAAGAAAATGTCAACGTCACCTCGCCGACGGAGAAACAGTTCGACCCGTCACGGTCGTCGACGTACGGCCACGTCAGCTGCAACTCCGCCGCGTGCGCCGCCCTCGGCCACGGCGCCGCCTGTGACGGCGACTCGAACTGCTGTTATCTCTACGCTTACGGCGACGGGTCGAACACCACCGGCCTCCTCTCCACCGAAACCTTCACCTTCGACGCCGCCGGCGACGGCGAGAAATCCCGTCAGGTGAGAGTCGGAGGCGTGAAATTCGGGTGCTCGACGGCGACGGGGGGATCGTTCCCGTCGGACGGGCTGGTGGGGCTAGGCGGCGGGGCGGTGTCTCTGGTGACGCAGCTCGCCGGAAAAGTGACGTCACTCGGCCGGAGATTCTCCTACTGCCTCGTCCCCCACACGTCGAACACCTCGTCGGCGCTCAACTTCGGCTCCCACGCCGCCGTCACGGAGCCCGGCGCGGCGAGCACGCCGCTCGTCGATTCGGGGATCGAGACCTACTACACCGTCTCCCTCGCCGCCGTCAAGGTCGGCAACAAGACGGTGGCGGAGCTCTCGCCGTCAAAGTCAAACATCATCGTTGACTCCGGCACGACGTTGACTTTCCTCCACCCGTCGGTGATGGCGCCGCTCGTCGACGAGCTCTCGCGGCGGATCGGCTTCCCGCGGGTGGAGTCGCCGGACGGGGTGCTCGACCTATGCTATGACGTCACCGGCGGCGGGGCGCCGTTGGTGGGGGGGATACCGGAGTTGGCGCTGGAGTTCGCCGGCGGCGGCGGGGCGGAGGTGGTGATGAAGGGGGAGAATGCGTTTGTGATGGTGGAGGAAGGGACGATTTGCTTGGCGATGATAGCGACGAAGGAGGAGCAGCCGGTGTCGATACTGGGGAACCTCGCGCAGCAGAATATCCATGTCGGGTATGACCTCGACGCCGGCGAGGTCACCTTCGCCGCCGCCGACTGTGTCCGCCGCTTCTCCTCCTCCTAATGCGATAATGCGATCTCGGGCAGTCGTGCGTGGATGTGTAAATTAGCATAAATCGCCATTAGTAATAAAATCCACAGCTGATTTCGTGCGTGCAGTCGTGCGGTGATGGTGAATTGCGCCTGTTTGAAACATACAAATTTCGCATGATTTGGCATGGTCTGATTAGGCAAGGAAACAGAGCAGGACAACCGAGTCAAAAAGTTCCAAAAATAATTACTTGGGCAAAAATTCTCAACCAAACGGAAAGTTAGATCGGGGGTTATCATCATGACATAATACGATCTATAATTTCACTTTGGTAACATCTTGAAGAATCTGCTCGCTCCCTAAACAAAACGGAGCAAATTGCAGCCCTAAACCCAGATGAAAAACACTAGTACATTAATTCTGTAGAATTTGGGCCCTCGCCATAGTTCGCCGGAGCTAGCCGGAGAAGAAGCAGGGGCACGAATCTCGGAGCAAAATCCGGCGGACCACGTCACGTGATGTGTAGCATGCAAAATGCTAGTTTCAGGCTTAAGCTGCTGCTGCCGCGGCGGCGGCGGCGTGCCGAGGCGACGCCGCCGGCGTTCGAGAGGCGGTGGCAGACGTCACCCTTAAGCCGCCGGAGCGCCACGTCGAGCACCGCCAGCTCCGCCTCCCCGAGCGCCTCGACTCCCGCGCTTTCCCACCACATCGCGCTCCCCGCCGCCGCCGCCGCCGCGACGATCTTATCCGCGGCGTCGCTCATCCGCGCCTTCTCCGCCGCATGCCTCGCCGCCGCCTCCTCCGCCGCCCGCCTCATCGCGTCGACCTCCTCGCCGCCGGCGCAGCTGGTGACGACGAGTGAGCTGCGGCGGCGGAGGAGGGAATCGGCGGTGGGGTCGCTGAGGAAGGCGAAGGGTCTGCCGGCCTGTGAGAAGGCGACGACGGCGACGGCCGCGCCGCAGAGGGTGGAGAGCTCCGACGCCTTCTTGAAGAGCCCCGACCGGCGCTTCGAGAACGTCACGTGTCGCGAGTTCGTGTTCTCGATCAGCTTAATCTCGATCTCCTTCTTCCCCTTGCTCGATCTCCCGCTCGGTCCAACCATGGCGACTCGGCTCGTCTTTGCTGCTGATTGCGAACACGGCGTCGGTGACGGCAGCGGCGGTTTCTTTGAGTGTTCTGCGGCGGATAGATCGATGAGGCGAGGAAATAAGTACGGAAGGTGTTCGAGGCGATCGGAATCCGATTCGGATTGCAGATATATACCGGCCACCCCAAAATTGCCTTTTTGTGCATACCCGTTTTAGATGGTTGCCGCGTGGACAACATGGGGATCGGACGGCCAACGATGACACTCGTAGGAGATCGGATCCTCCTCTCGATCGTATGTTGCTAGTGGATGATTGTTTTGCAGGTACATGGGAAATCATGAGATCCAGGATGGAGCTGACTCACAGCAAGTCATTTGCATCTTGCAGTTGGAGGTTCGTATTTGACCATCATTTGCATGCATCATAGCCAAATTAAATAAAGAGAACGTCACCTTGTCACGGGAGCTGTTTGTGAAATATACTGAATTAATTTATTTTCGAGCAATTTTACAGTCCTTAAGAAAGTAGTAAGAGGTAAAAAATTTTACTGTAAAAATTAGTTCCTCTTGTTACCTAAGATATCGAGAGATACCAAATTTATACTAAAAAATTTTGTTCCTTTCCATGTATAGCCCAACAAGAAAACATAGCAAAATCAATGGCGAAAATAATGTATAGTTTTATGGTCCTTGAGGAGATACCGAGAGGTACCAAATTTACACTAGAAAATAGAAAAATTGGTACCTCTCAATACTTCCTCAAGGACCGTAAAACTGTAATTTATTTTCGCCATCGATTTTGCTATGTTTCCTTGTTGGGCTATATATATGGAAAGGAACAAAGGTTTGTCTCATGACTAGAATTGGTTTCCACCCAATATAAGCAAGAGCTATAGATCAATAGCATGCACAGGATCGGAGGCATCGATCGATCGAGCATGGCGGACAGTGGTAAGAGACGAGGTCGACGGATGAGGGATTTGCCGGAGGAGGTCCTCCTGGAGGTGTTGTGCCGCGTGGGCAACGTGAAGCAGCTGTTCATGTTGGCCGCCACATGCCGGTGGTGCCTGCACCGCGGCGTCGTCCTGATGAAGCTCGTCCCCCGCACCGGCACCGACGGCGCCGCGGCGGCGACGACGACGACGACAAACAACCTCCTTGGCGTCTGTAACCCCATCACCGGCGAACGCCACGTGCTCCCGCGTCTCATCCGCGTCGCCGCCGCCGCCGCCGCCCCCGTCGTCACCAGCTACGCCATCATCACGCCCGGCGACCTCAACAACCAAAGCCGGCGGAGATCGACGACGACGACGTTCTCTCAGCTACTAGTGATCCTCACCACACGACTAAACGACGTGTACCTCTACTCCTACTGCGCCGCCACCCGCAAATGGACCACCACGCCCACCGTCTGCCCCGGCGTCGACCTCCGCCGCTTCTCCCTCGCCGGCGAGAAATCCGCCGTCCCTTCACCGCGGCGCGGCGCACTGGCTCTACATCGACACCACCCAAACCTCCTCCGACCTCTACAAGCTCAGCGCGGATGCCGCGGACACGACGCGCGTCTCCTTCACACGCCCCCCCCCCCCCCCCTTGTCGCCGGATCAGGCACGGCGCTCCTCCACGTCGGAGCCAGCGGCGACCTCGCCGTACCCGCTGATGCAGCCAAGCGGGGAGTGGGTTCAGCCTCGACACGGGCGGAATGATACTTGTCGTGTACAGGAGCAGCTGCGCCTTCGTCCTTGACCTCGAAAAGAAGGCGATGCACAAGCTCATGGACTGCTCGTTGCCATTGCTCAGGGATAAAACGTTGAACCCGGCGCCTGTGCCGTATGATGTCGACTTCTTTGTGCTCCGCCTTCATGGTATATGTCAGGAGTCCCAACCATCAAATGCAATGTTACCGATGCAGCCAACAAGTGTAATTCTGCGTCACCAGGACGCGAATCAGAGCGCTATTAATTAATTAATTAATTGTAATGGAGAAACCAGTGTTTTAAATGACGGAAAACGGTTTCGAACGGTTAGGTTACCGTCAAGCGATTAATCGGAATATGGACGATTAGTCGGAATTAAACAAAAATTTAAGGTTCACAAAATAAATAAATATATTTTTCTAGGTGAGCAGTTTGGGTGATACTAAACACACAAAAATACCACTCAAAAGGTGTATTTAGCAAAAAAAAAGGTGTATTTAGAATAAGTTTGTACCAAAATACCACACATGCACATTTAGTCCATAACTAATGTAGAGCATGCATCGTCACATAGTGAGTAACTATGTAATCTGCTTTTAAAATGACCAAAATCAAACGGAGCGAATGATGTTGCACTTGCACGTCTGTTGGAGATTTAACAAGAATGAAAGATCAGAAAATTAGTAGAGACAAAGAAGGGATGAGCAAGCAAACCAAACCGTGTCGCTGCCGTTAGGCCAGGGCCTCTCTAAAATACGAATATGCGTGGGAACTGAGCATGCGTGCGTGCATGGCTGTTTCTTGACCTGCTGCTGCGCTTGGCTCGTTATACGGATTAATCATACGATTAGTCGCTAATCGGCCAACTAATCAGTCCGATTTGACCGTTTTGGCGTCTGAGAAGCAAAAAAAACCGTCCCGAACAGCAGGTTCGTGTCGGTTTTGCTGTCGTTCACGATTATTCGGCCGATTAGTCGTATGATACGGCCGTCTTTTACAACGCTGGGAGAAACACAGTGGGCATGTAGAGATCAGGCCGACCGGATGTGGTGTTTGCTGCTCTCTCCATCCTATAATATTAATGGATTTTGGTTATTATGTATGTATAGATTGTAAAGCCAAAATCTTTCATAATATTTGAAGGAGAGAATATTAAGCAAGGGGTGCAAAGATTGATACTGGAAACAGATTGCAGGACGTTGGTTGATCAATTGGTTGATTTGCAGACCGAATCAACGATCGGAGGTGTCTATTATCTTGACACAGATAAATTAAGGAGCTCAACAGGAATTTTTTTTTGCAGATTTTCAATTTAGTTTCTATCATCGATCATGTCAAAAGGCTGCACATGAATCTTTAAAATTGAGCGAATCAAAATCATATGTTTTGGAAAGGAGTGAGAGAAAAAATACTTATCTTACCAGCTACCAGATCCAAATATATATATATTTTTAGATATGCTATTCTATTTTTCGTATCCAACTCCTCGCGAGGCTTCAATGCGGAACATATAATTTTTAATTTCAGAAGTATGCTTGATTATATCTCTCTTTTTTTAAAAAAAACAATGGGTTTCTATCTTATATTTTGCACTAGGACTCAAATTATTAGAGCCGGCCCCGTGAAACTTTACCATTTCCATATTTGGACAATTATTTTTGCCAGCACATTTCTAATTAATGTCTGAAAACACACAGCTTGTAAAATGTGTTTCTCCACGAGTCAAAAGGCCGATCACCTAAAATTAGACAAGCAAATGGATTACTATTACCTTTATAAATTAACCTCAACTACTCTATCTAAATCCTACACGTTTCTAAAAAAGAAATTACCTGGAAAAGTAATTAAACATACTAAAAAGAAACCTTCTAAAATTCTGCAAGCGTTCGCTGACAAAATACTTGGCCCATCCCTGACCGTCCGATCACGTCGCCCATGCTAATCAAGCGGCCGCGATGCATTCCACGTGTCCTCGCTGACCTCACGACGACCTGTTCATCCTCTACCTCTGACCTGGGAATTCCTACTTAAGCAAAGAGCCCCCAAATTGGGGAGAAGAAAGCGAAAGGGGAAAACAAGGAGAGGAATTTGCAGATGTGGGTGGAGGAGAGAACTACCACAAATCCCGAATCGAAGCTTCTTTTTTCTTCCTGGTATGATTGATTCCTCTCTGGATTCTATTGCTTCGTTGGATTGAGGTTTTGCTTCTTCCGTGAGTTCCATTTCAGTCAAGCGTAAGCCACGGAATTTATCGAGATTTCTTTCTTGGTAATTTCTCTATTTCCGCGAGCTGGTGGCTTGTTCTTTCTGATGTGTGCCTGTGAGCTATCGACGTCGTTTAGCTTCTGGATTATATCAGTTAATCAATGTTATACTAATGGGGTGGGTTTTGTTGATTGTTTCCCGATGCTGTTGTTTCACATTGTCTTCTTGATTGTTCAGGTGACTAGGAGAATTACTGAATCGATAATATTAGGCGATTAGAGGAACCTTTGCTGCTTTGGCATTTTCTTGAGGTATGGTGAACCTTCCTTCTCCATATTGAGTACTTCATTCTAGGGTTGGTGTGTTAGTTGACTCCATGGTTAGGTTCTTAAGTTGCAAATAATGGATGGCTGCTATTGTTCTGCATCACATTGGTCAAGTAATCCAATTTTACCTAGATTACTTTGTGATTGGGGCAATCGAGTACATACCACCGAAATTATATTTTGGCTTTGACTTGCTGAATTACTCCTGAACGATTGATTTGCATTGAAGTTCTAAGATTGTAGTGTAAAATGGAAATCTATAACAGATGAGAATATTAGTCTAACCCAGGGAAAGGCTCTAATCTTCCATTTTACTAGAATGAGTGAAATCAAACCTATAAATCTTAAATTACTAATATATTAAGAAAACATCGATATTTGATATGTAAAAAACATTAAATCTATCATGAAAATAATTTCATTTAGCTGTATAATTTTATGGATATATTATTTGAGAAGGCAATGGTCAAATGTGTCATACTATGTCAAAGCCCTAAATTAGACTATGATATTCCCTTCTAGTCTAATCCTGCCCAACAATAGATGATGTCTTATCTTGCACAAAGGTTGTCTTTGTTTAGGCAGGCAGTTAATTGACACCTTGTTTACTTTCCTTTGCTTAAGGTACACTAAAAGAGCAGGCATAGAATTAGAGCTGTCTTTGTTTAGCAGGCAGACAATTAGAGCCGGCCCCATGAAATTTTACCGTTCCCATATTTGGACACTTATTTTTATCAGCACATTTCTAATTGTCTAAAATCACAGAACATGTAAAATGTGTTTGTCCACGGGGCCAAAAGCTTCACCTAACATTAGAAAAGCAAATGGCGTGTTATTACCTTTGTAATTTTAGCCTCCACTACTCCATCTAAATCCTACACATTTCTTAAAAGAAATTACCTGTAAGCAACTAAATGTACTAAAAAGAAACCTTCTAATTCTGCACACATGCGCTGACAAAAACTTGGCCCATCCCTGACGGTCTGATCACGTCATCCGGGCTAATCGAGCGGCCGTGATGCATTCCATGTGTCCTTGCTGACCTCACGACGACCTATTCATCCTCTACTGCTGACCTGTTGATTCCTACTTACACAAAGAGTCCCAAATGCGTGAGAATAATTGGGGAGAAGAATGCGAAAGGGGGAAAAATAAGGAGAGGAATTTGCAAATGTGGGTGGAGAAGTGAGCTATCACAAACCGAGGAATCGAAGCTTCGATTTTCTCCTAGTATGGTTGAATCTTCTCCAGATCCTCTCGCTTCGGTAGTTCAATGGATTGGGGATTGCTTGCTTTCGTGGGTTCCATTTCAGTCGAGCATAGGCCATGAAATCCATCGATTTTGCATTCTTGGTGATTGTTCGATTTCCGCAAGCTGGCGGCCTGTTCTTTCTGATACGCGCCTGTGTATAATCAGAATTGTGGAGCTTCTTTGTCACCGGGATAGAATCATAGAAATGCTCATGGGGTGGATTTTGTTGATTTTTTCCCAATGTTGTTGTTTCACATTGTCTTCTTGGTTGTTCAGGTGACTAGGAGAATTGCAGAATTAATGAGATTTGGTGATTAAAGGGACCTTGTTGCTGCGGCTTTTCTTGAGGTATGGTGTTCCTTCCTTCTCCATGCTGAGTACTTCAGTTCTAAGGTAGGTGTATCAGTTGAGATCAATGATTAGGTTCTTAAGTTGCAAATAATGGATGGCTGCTATTATTTTGCATCATATTGGTCCATTACTCCAATTTTACCTAGTTTACTTTGTTGGGGACTTGGGGGCAATAGAGTCCATTTCCATACCACCAGTTTTTATTTTTGCTTTGACTTGTTGAATTGCTCCTGAACGATTGATTTGCAGTCAAGTTCTAAGATTGCAGGAGTATGTTGATTGTTGATGAAGCAGTCGGTTGTATAATATAAATAACAAGTAATGTAAGAAATCGAGAATGTAATATTAGTTAAACCTAAGGGAAAAAACTCTAATCTTACATTTTAGAATGCATGCAATCAAACCTCGAAATCTTAAATCACTAAAATATTAAGAAAACATTTGTATTTCATATGTAAAAATGGCATTTCTTAGATTATCATAAAAATACTTTCATTTAGATATATAACTTATTATTGAGGCCAATAATCAAACATGTCATACCATGTCAATGTCTAAATGATTAGTAAAAACTAGTAAGGAGGAGTATTTTGTAAAATCGGACTATGATCTTTCCTTCTAGTCTAATCTTGTCCAACAATAGATGATGTCTTACCTTGCACAAAGGTTATCTTTGTTTAGGCAGGCAGTTAATTGACACCTTGTTTACTTTCCTTTCCTTAAGGTACACTAAAAGCAAGTGTGTGAAAAAGGCAACTCCAATTGAAAAGCATCTAGTACATATCAAGGAAGATTCTCAAGCTAATGTGCTGGGTAAATTTCTAGTTTATTCTGTCCGTCCAGTTCGACTACAGTGTGAAGGTCAGGCGGATAGTTGTCCTTTACTGATGGGGGACTCTGGAAATGTCAGTCACCATGATCACACGATCGACATAGTAAGAAATGATGTAACTTTCCCATCAACATCTCATCAGGGTAATCATAATGGTCCGGGTGAATTGCGCCAAACTAGAGGTCCTCTAAATGATGTTCCTCATGTCCAAGAAAGTTCTGCTGTTGCAACTGTTGCATCTATCTCCAGAAACGCTTCTTTTGCAAGAAGAGATCAAGGTCACCGTCAGCTGAATCCTTTGAATTCTGGCTTCTGGATCTCAATTGAACTTATTGTAAGTTTAAGCCAGATTATAGCAGCTATTGTTGTCCTGTCAGTATCAAGAAACGAGCATCCACATGCTCCATTGGCTCAATGGCTTATTGGTTATACAGTAGGTTGTATTGCTACCCTTCCTCATCTTTATTGGCGATTTCTCCATCGCAATCGTCAGACTACAGAGCAAGAATCAACAAGTCAGGTTTCATCTGAAAGGGAGATATATGAGCCTAATTCTTATGTTGTAGTTTCATCTGCCCATGGATCAGAGGTTGTGGACGGTGCTAATAATACTGGGGTATCAAGGATTGCAAGTCCAAGGTAACATTTTCTTTCTTGGGAATTTATCTTTTATTTATTTGCCTGCATACTTCTCGGGCTCATAACTTTGATGAAGTGTGGAACACTGGAACCACCTATATGCTATTGCAGAGATACCACATACATTTGAGAAGATCCTTTTTTATGTGTTCTTAAAATCTCGTATGATCATAATTAGCTTATTTAACCATATGGTGTCTGTGCACCTGTAGTCCGCCGCCCGATAGCCATTGAAAACAACTGTGCTTTTTAGTCTTTCGCATACTCCAGATCACTTCCCTGTGTACTGGAAGATGCAACACCAGAATATGAAACCATTTTAGTTCTTTCTTCTAACTATCATTTGGATTCATTACGAAGTAAAAATGCCTTCTGTGTTTTATAGGGTCTACGCATTGGTTGCCTGCTTCAAATTGGCTCTGGATTGCTTCTTTGCCGTGTGGTTTGTTGTTGGGAATGTGTGGATATTCGGTGGCCGTACTTTTCTCCATGACGCTCCTAACTTGTACAGGTATGTGATGCTAAGTAGCCACACACGACGCCTTCCTTACTTCTCATTTTACATGTTTACTCATTTGTTGGTAATCATTTTTCAGGCTGTGCATAGTATTCCTTGCATTCGGCTTCATTGGCTATGCGCTGCCTTTCATTCTCTGTACAATGATATGCTGCTGCCTACCCTGCATAATCTCCATGATGGGCATCCACGAGGATTTGGATTTCAACAGAGGTGCTACCGCAGAAGCAATTGATGCCTTGGTGGCATACAAGTTCAAGTCGAAAAAGATTCATGATGGAGATGCAGGAGAAGATAATGGCGGAGTCTTGGCTGCTGGAACTGACAAAGAGAGAACTATTTCTGCAGAAGACGCTGTGAGTGTCCGCCTACTTTCTTGTTTACGCTTACCAAACCTGGGACACTATGCTCCTGTTTACGCATCGGTAGCATGTTGCGCATGTACTAGGAAATGTCCAGATCCGTTGTCCTAAGAAATATCGCATCCTTCCAGAAAATAGCTTTATTCTAGGACGGAAGTAATGGTTAACACCTATGAATATCTGGGCTCTGCAGGTATGCTGCATCTGCTTGTCAAAGTTCTCAAACAACGAAGATCTACGAGAACTTCCCTGCAATCATGTCTTCCACTTGGAATGCGTCGATAAATGGCTCAAGATAAACGCATTGTGCCCTCTTTGCAAGGCTGATTTAGGCAGCTCAACGAATGCTTCAGACTCGAGCTCTGATAGCAACAGAGTCAGAAACGACGTCGAGTCACAACAGTAGATGCTCTCTCTTGTCTCTTGCTCTCTCCCATGAGCATGGATGGGGATGGAACATGCCCTATCATGCGGCATATATACACTGGTTATATTAACCTTCGAATTCTTATGGCAAGCTACAAATAGGCATCCAACTTCACAAGTCCATAATTTTTTCAGAGGGACTTGAATAGTGTTTGCCTACACTGCTCTGGGGTGTTCGCTGAAAAGCTCCTATGAGTCTATGACTATTGAGTTTGCTGCCTGCATTGTTCTCAACTGAAGTTCCCTGTAAGGCTGTATATAGATGGTTTTGAAGTGGTGGTTATGATGAATTGATGATCACCTGAGCATATTAGGTTGTTGAGGTTAACCTCCTACCAGGGAGGTTCAATGTAATTATCTCCTTGTTTAGGAAAAATGGCCCTCTGCTTTGTATCTGCTTCCTTGTACAGAAAATGGCCATCTCCATTGTATATCAGATCGATTTTGCCTACATTTTGTAAATTCAAGCAAACTAGGCTGAGGCCCGAGAGATCTCCATTACTCATGAAATGCTTCAACAGGTACAAACTAGAAGTTGAGTTTATTCTCCTGTAATGCAACATTTATAGATGTTATTAACATTCCATAATCATTTTTTAATGGGGATTCCATAATCATTTGAGTCCACATAATCATTGGAAGAACAGAACAGAACAGTAAACTCCCACGTTTATGTTCATAGCACGCTTGCATGCATGCAGATCCAACAACTTCTGTCTGGGCTAGCTGGGAGAAAACTTTATTCATTGACTGAATTATTAAAGCAACTATGGATTAATGCATGGCTGTTTGTCGCCGTTCATCCCCCAGAGAGAGGGAGACTGGGAGAGAGAGATGATCTCCAATTATTGGCCCTCTCTTGTTTGCTCTGCTGCTTTGCAGGCAGGCAGATAGTAGTAGTACAGCTAATGTCGATTGGCAACCACTACATTATGTCCCTCCGTTTTGTTGATCTCTACAATCAGACATTGAATCTGATGTCAGCAAGTAGAGTACACATAACCTCAAGACCGAAGACAGTAGTGTACAGATACGAACTGTATATCTGAATGCGTGTACGTCTGAAGATGTCTCGTTTTCTTTTGTTCTGACTAGAACTGAAGATTAATACAACCTCCTTATCGAATTTAAGTTGATCAAGGCCAAACTACATGGATTATAACCAAATTTATAGAAAAATGTACCAACATTTACACCATCAAATTATTTTTTCACTAAATTTATAATTAAATATATTTTTATTGTATATTTGTTTTGCGTTAAAAATATTACTACTTTTCTCAACATACTTTGGTCAAAATTACTTATAATCCGAATGAGAGGGAGCAATAATTAGGCAAATGTGAATTGCAAGTGAGATTAGTACATTGGTTACATACACAAGGCAGGCGGCTAGGCGCCAAACAGGGTGTTGTCTGAATCTGGTCAAAGATGGTGGAGATCAGAGCCAGAGAGGAGAGGCCGCATCTGTCTGACTGTGTGCGTGTCTGCGAGCACATGAGTGCGTGATGGGCCCAAATCAACGTGCGACTGGGCCTCCACACCACCTCACCTCACTGCTGCCGGTCGGTCCAACCCGTGCTCCCATCCAAATCAATCGCTGGTGCGAAATGCAGGAGAGATGAACAGTGATCGACACGAGAGATGAGGGGAACTGATGATCGCATCATTGCGATCGACGACCGAGTGAATTTTGAGCCCCAATGAGACGTCCAATTTTCGTTAATTTTGAACAAGAATCGATAAAATTTAGAATGTTGAACCATTCCAGATATGCGGAACCTTTCCGAAGCCAAAAACCGTGGTTCATCGTAAATCGAAAAGCAACGGTCAATTTGTGTTATAATTAGAGGTTGAAAATAGCTAAACAGATATACACAAAACAAGATAGATAATAAGTGATGATTAACTATATATTAAAAAATCCTTTTGAAAGTAACTTTCGTATATAAACTTTTGTTCGAATCACAATACTTACTAATTTAGAAAACATGCTAATGAAAAATAAAGAAGGTGCGAAATGAGCGCAACTCAAATGATTAGATACCCAACGGGGGAATTTGCTCATCCGGGTTTAACTTCTTTGTGGCCAACAAGGGTCATGGCCCCTTCAACTTTTCTTCATTTGTCATACAAAATACAACTATATTTTGTTAGCTTTTGTATCAAGTAGCCCCTTACTTGTGTAATTAATCTTTATGGCCGTCCCTGTTAATTGGTTCGAGCTCCGCCCCTGTGCCCAATGAATCGAAAATGCGCTAAAAATTAGCAAGCGCGCGAAGGAACGCTAGAGCTAGATAAAGCTGGCTAGTACGGAGTAGTAGTAGAGTGGCGCCAGTACTGGGCGCGGCGCGCGCGTGCACACAGTGAAGCGATAAGGTAGTGGGGCCGGGGGGCCAGCTGGGCATCAACGTGTTATGTCGCCGGTGCCGAGGAAGACGACGACGCACGCTACTGGCTCATCCCGACCGCCCGTCTCGCGCCAGCTCGATCGATCGATCTCTCTCGCCGGTGCGCGCGACGGGGACCCAACCCGATTTCGTCGTCGTCGTACCTACCTACCTACGCCGCTATACGCGCGTGCGCGTGCGCATCGACATCGACGGTGGTGTATGTATGCTGCTGCTTTGACCGATCCATCCATCCATCTGCCTCAACCACGACGATGACTGGTCTCTCTTCCCCACGCATTTTTTACCATCATGCCCCTGTTTCCTCTCCCACACCCGAGGGCAAAATGGTCATTCCCCTGCAACGTCGTCTTCCTCCCCCTCGGCCTATTTATTCTCCACCTCATCGTTTCAAACACACACACACACACACACTTATTCTTCAGTTCGATTGAGTTGAGATCGATCGGTTGATCCATCCGTCCATTCATGGAGCTCTCATCGTCCGCCTCCTCCGTCTGCTCTGCTTACCGCCACCTGTCCTCGTCGCCGATGCCGCCGCCACCACGGCGGCGGAGATCAGGGAAGGTCGGCGGAGTGGGGCTCGCCGGGAGGTGCAACGCGGTGCTGAAAGAGCACAAGACGAGGCTCTACATCCTCGGGAGATGCGTCTCCATGCTCCTCTGCTGGCACCACCACTCCGACTGATCCATGAGTGACCCTGCTAGTTGCTGTTCTTGGCCATGTCCCATGCATGTTCCATCGTCTGATCAAACAAGAGCATACATACAGAAAGTGATCGGCATCAGTGAGGCGATAGGATGCGCAATGTGATCGATGAGATGATTATTAGTCGCTGGATTAGTTACTCGGTTAGTAGGTGACGTGATTGTGAGACTCAACACAAGTGTACATGAACGACTCAAACTATATATAATATACTGGGAAACTCTTCTTCATTTATCGTGTTACAGATACATTGCAAGCAATTGACTGTGTGCACTTAGTTTGCTTGATTAATCTTTTTGAGGGAACTTTATATATGCTTAAGTAATTGATCTGCCAGTTTTTGCCTGTTGCCTTTTCTGTTACTGTTGATGTGCATATATACACAGGGGACAAGTTTGCATGAGTTGTCATTTTCAATGTGCTGTGATATAATTATGCCCAGCCAACGGTGCAGGGTTACCTTGTGGGGTACTGACAAACAGTTCGCTTATGCCTTCTGTCCGCACGAAAAATTTTCATTTTTGGTTCCAGGGATCAGTTCCTCTTTCAACCGATCTGCTTGGTGTAGGAGTAGCCAGTAATCAGGGAACTGCACATTGAGATGATGTCAAATGCCTCTGTTCTTTGCATCATTTTTATAGAAAACCGTGATAGGAGTAGGTATAACAAATAAAATCAGTCCAAATTAAAAAAAGTTAAGTCATGTTTAAGTACTTTTAATAATAAAGTAAGTCACGAATAAAATAAATAATATTTTCATAATATTTTTAATGAGACGAATGGATAAATGTTATAAACAAAATATAAAAATGTATGAAATGGAGGGGAATAACAAACAGCTTAGAGGCAGTTGTTCCGAAAGAGTGAAAGAAATGTATTTCAAGGTCTGCAGTACAACGTGGATGTACTTCCGTTTGTTCAAATGAACATAGACTTCCATACAAAATTGATGGAAAGGAGAAGGTAGTCAATCGCTCCATGACCAAAAAAACAACTCCCACTGGCGATGTTTTGTTCCATATGTGTTTTATTAATGTTGGTTCTTGGAATCTTGATCCGATTCTTGTGGCGGTCAAAGGCTAAACCAATAGGAACCTACTGATCCTGAAGTAAATGAAGGGAGTCAGAAGGATCAACCAATTAAGCCAGAGACTGGACACTATCTGACAAAAGGATTACCCAGCCAGAAGCTGCTCCTGTAGTCCTCCGTAACGCAGGAAAGAGATAACATCTTTTATATATTCGACCATTTTTTTTTATCAGATGAGCTAGTACTATACTCTATGTGCTGAACAATCGAATACAACCCTGATTTTCTAATCATGAATGTTAGTATATTCTTTTTAACATAATCATGCACGTTATCTGGTCTTGTTTTATGCTGAGAACATATAGTTTTGTTTTAGTCGCTGCAGAGGAACTAGGCGTTGCTGATTGTTTTGCTGAAGATAAATTTGTTCCTTTTTATTAGAATTTTAATTATGCCATCTAACAAACTGAACTGTTGATGTGTAATGTGTATATTCAGAATAATTCATTGGTAGAACTTTTCTTTTTCTTTCTTTCTTTTGTTTTTTCTTTTCGAGGAGGTAGAACAGATTCTTGATTGCGCTGGCGACGACACACAAACATACGACAACTTCGCAATGGTCAGTGGCGCTGGCGGCTGTTATGGTGCGGATCATTTTTATTCCGTATTTAACACGTGAGCCAAACATGAGGAAATGGTTGGCGGGAAAGAAGGCAATTCAGCTGGTTCCTTTCTGGAACTTGTTTGAGTGAAACTTGACAGAAATTTCAGTGTGCCGGACACTGTATGAGTTTTTCATAAGCAATTCATTTCATGGCAGTAGATATGAGAATCATATTCCTAATCAAGAACGCAGCCAGCGAGCTGAGTGTAAGTGTGCAACTGTGAAGAGAGTGCAGACCTAGTTTCTGCAGACAGTTTAGCTGACAGATTTCATTTGTAAAGAACTCATCTCTTGAGGCATGTGATTCAGTGAGTATGGCAGCCTGCTGCTGCTCGTCAGCTTAAGATTTTGCTAAGTGTTTAATACTAAGCCCACTTGGAAAAGAAAACCAAGGAGACCAGTTGAACTGACAGTTCATCAGAAGGGGAAAAAAATGATTCAGTCAGATTGGATTCTGCCCACTAAACCTGGAGTCAAATGAAAGAGGCAATCAAGACCTAATAACATGCATGCTGTTCTTTTTGTCTTAACGCACGCTTGCATCTGCATGCCAGCTGATCTCACGCAGTAGCTGATGATTGAGCATATGAAGAATGGTGCAACTGAAGTCTGAAGATCTACGAAACTCTGAAAGTCTGAATCTCCCTGTGACAACAGTGACTGACAAGAGAATATCTGCTGCTATGTCCCATGTTTCACAGGAGGGTAACAATAATTCAGACAATGTCCGAAACACATTCAAAAATTGACACCAAATGCAACCCAAATTCAATTGAATGGATGAACCAAAACTCCCCCCTGTTTTCAGGAGCTGAGCTGCTTATTTTCAGTCTTACAAGTTACATGACACCACACTCCACCACAAGCATCCATCCATCCGTATTAATTAATCCAACCCAATAGGACCAATTCAGTTACCAACCCCACTTAATCACACAACGACCACACATCTAATCATCACTAGTAGTAGAGTACCACTTAATCCCCCACCTAATCAATCTCCGGCGATCGAGGCCTTTGACTCGTCTTCTCCATCTCCGGCGACTTCCTTTTCATCTTCAGTTTCAGTTCATGTCGAGGAGGCCCTGGTGAAACGCGGCGACGCGATCGGGAGTAACACACTGTGTGATGAGCCGTGCCCCTGGCTTGTGGGCCCAGGGCCTGACGAGGATACACGTGGCGATATAGTCAAGGTTGGTCAACGGAACGACGTGGGCCGGTGGGCCCCACCCGTAGTCCACCTCAGCGAAGCCCAGCCGCGTCCAGTCGGAGACCAGCAGCGTCCGGTAGTCGGAGGTGATCTGGTAGGGATCAACGACTCCGGCGAACTCTCCGGCGGCCCACCGCGCGAACTCCGACGGCATCCGCCGCTTCCCGTCCTTGATGATCCGCACGATCTCCGCCACCGGCGACCGGGCCACCTTCCCGGCGAGCGCGGAGACGCGCATGATGTAGTAGCAGTTGCCGTAGAACCCGGCGCCGCCGCGGGGGAGGGAGGCGGCGAGGAGGGGCCGCGCGTTCATGGCGAAGCAGAGGTGCACGGTGGTCCCCGGATCGAACCCCGCCGCGCGCGTCCTGCTCTGCCACGCCTTCGCGATCAGCACCTCGAACGCCGAGCACCTCGCCGCCCCGATTCCGCCGGCGCCGGCGCCGGCGCCGGCGTTGTATTGGGATTTGAAGTGGTCGATGTAGTCGGCGGAGATGTCGACGGCGAGGTATTCGAGCCGCTTCGCGCCGGCGGCGGTGGGGAGGCTGCCGATTAGGGCGGAGGTGGGATTGGGGAGGGTTTCGCGGCCCCAGACGGGGTCGACGGAGAGGGAATCTGATCCGCGGGCAAGGTCGCCGACGGCGGACATGAATTGGGCGGCGCCGGGGCCGTCGGCGACGGCGTGGCTGAAGCGGAATCCGACGACGAAGCCGCCGCAGGCGAAGGTGGTGACCTGGACGAGGAGCACCAGCTGGCGCTCGTCTTCGCCCGGCGGAGTCGGAGGAAGCAGCTCGTCCTTGGAGACCATCATCGGATACTCTAGATAGTCCACGTCTTCAAGGGTGAAGCTCGCCTCCGCCTCCGTGAACCAGACTCCGGCGTTGGCGCAGTCGACCTGCGCCTCACCGGAGTCGGAGGAGGAGGAGAGGCGGCCCGCAAGAGGGTAGTAGTGTACCAAGGCCTTCGCCAAGGCCCGCTCGATCATTCGAGCGGGTCCCATTGATGCCACATCATTGCCGCTGATAGCTGGCTTGAACACGTGGAGCGACTCGATCAACGCCATCTGGGTGGGATACCGGTCGAGCCACGATAGACGGAGTGGGCCGTCTGGGGTTGGCTCGGCCGGCACCACCCGGTGTTGCCCGAGCCGCTCGACGGACTTGGTAGCTGCCATTGCTAACAAAATGCAATAAAATGGTGTTGCTGAAAGGAAGAACCGAAGACACTGAGATGGGGAGAGGACAGTGGGTTGTTGCTCCTAGCTTCTTGCTTGCTCCCTCCCTCGTGTAGGTTTGAAATGGTTGGTGTTTGCTTGATGGATTGACTTGCAGTACAAGGGGGAGTGGTATTTATAGGTGTGCAACGTGTGTTGGATTGGGTCATTGGTGGAACGGACGCGGTGACGAGGATGGGAGTCGGATGGAGAGGAAGAAGTCGGATAGGGCCCACCTGTCTGACTAAGATTTCTGCTCGCGTGAGTTCCTATGTCGTGGTCAAAGGTAGGGGAAGATGTGCTTTCCAAGCTAGCTCCTCGTGAGCACGTCCAGGGTCCATAGACCCTGGATTGTATCTCCAAATCAATTTATTTTTCTTAAAAAATGTATATAAAGTTGAATTATGTTTTTTTTTCTCATAAGTACGGGTAAAGGCTTACTTTTTTTGGTGTGAAAGGTAGCAGCTATTTCAGATATAGCATGACAAAAAGATTTCACATTTTACAGTAAAAATGTGCAAATGATAAAAAAATGAACTCTGACATGTTCTCTATTTGTAACCATTTGCATATATACTGCTATGCTGCAAATGATAAAAATTGATTGTCCAGTAGTAAAAGAGGGGGTAAATTTACATTTATTTCTCCATCATATGTATCACTTAAACATTCCAAGGAAATTTCTCAATCAGCTAATAATTCAGAACATACTAACAGAAACGCGTTCCGAGGTTTGTACGTCATGCTCCCTCCCAGTGAGGCACGAAAGCTACCAGGTCCATGGACATGGTCCAAATCAAATCGATCTAATTAGCGATTTAATCACCCGGAAAAGGCTAGTAGCGATGAACACGACTGACCGACATCTGATTACTTGATTATACAACTGGACATTGGCAGGTTGCGAATTAGTTACTCCTAATCAAATATCGAGAGAGCCAACAAACAACTTGTTTTACTAATTTAAAACGAAAATGAGATCAGCGTGAGAGATTAGCTGTAGTACTCATACGCTGCATGCTCATAGTAATCTTTTGCAGCTTGATAAGCTCGAGTGACCGACAGCGAAATTAAATTGATGGATTAATTAACTATAGTTCTCATAAACATCCTGTCTGCATGCTGTGGGCGTATCTTTGAGAGAATTCTTTTACATCTAAAATATTACTCAGGATTCTTTGTATTTCACATGTCTTTTAATTATACCTAAATTATTACTCAGGATTCTTTTAATTATTCTCTCTAGACAAGATATATACCATGCTTAAAGTGATCCGGCCCACTCCACGAAATTAGATATTGCCGATATAATTCTTCGGGGTTCAATTAGCCACTGGACATGATTAAATGTCTGGCATGTCCTACATATACAGAGATACCTGACTGATTTTGCAGCAGTATTTATACACACATGCAGCAAGAGATGTGACTTATTTTTTATCATTAATTGTTGTCTATAATCATATTTTCCTATGATTAGTACAATAATTTTATCAATTCTGATAGCTTGCAGTATCTCTTAATTATTACCTATCAAATAAATTAACATAGAAAGCAATGATTAATACATATGGGAGGAGCACCACTGATGCGATGGAGTCATGGTTCGTGTGTGTATGATTCCACCCACCAAGAATTGACGCCAGCAAATATGCTAGCTAGCTCTTTTTAGTTGGTGCAAATTAAAGGCTAGAAGTTATAATTTCATTGTCAATTAAAATTGCTAGGTAGCTCTTTTTAATTAGTACCTATCAACCATGCGAAGAGGAAACGAAACTACAAAGGGAATGTTGAACAGAAAGTTCGGTAGATGGAGCCCATCACCATCTATAGCTTTTTTGGATCAAGAAACCTCTCACTTGTCTTTCGATGAAGCATGTACAAAGCTTTCCCTGAAAGTGGTTCGATGGACAGACAAACACACTTACACACACGCCCTACTCGTTCTCAGATAATATGCATGCATCTAATAAGTGTCAGCGTTGAACAAACTAGCTCTAGAAAGAATGCAGACAACGTCTGGGCCGGAAAGAAATAAAGCAAACAAGACTAAAGATTTTGGTTTCTCACTCATTTCTGTCATATTCAGGCTTTTTTTTTCAGCTTTCAGGTCCAAACTGATTTTAGTAGTAGTCCCATGACTATATTGTCGTCGTAGCTAGGCTGCATAGTCAATTAGTCATTCTAAATATATGACCTTCCATATATTTGTAGTAGTAGTGATTAGTTAGCCTTTAGTCACAAAATTAACTGCTGGAGTAATCTCTACATATTCAGATCAACGACATTTTTGTTTTTGGCATAACCAAATATTATATGTTAGCACGAACATGTTGCTAGCTAGTAATGTATTGGTCGAACAAATCTTGATTGCGCTGATGACGATGATGACGCGACGTACAAACATATGACAACTTCCCAATGATAAGTGGCGCTGGCGGCTGCTATTACAAGCTAAGGGTCAAGATGCGGATCTTTCTCCTTTTTTTTTTTCATATTTAACACGTGAGCCAAACATGAGGAAATGGTTGTTGGGAGATGGCAAATTGGCAATGCAGCTGCAGCCATCCCTGAAATGATGGCGCGCCTGAATAAACGATAATCTAACTCTTTGTAATTAATAAATAGCCAGGTAGCGTTTACGTTTAGCTTAAGTTTCGCAGATATCAGTGTATAGAAGTTCACCTTTCTTTTCTTAATTTTCATCATGAAGTGTAGGTGTGTAGTGCTTGCCATCTGATCAGCTGGATAAACAAATCCACGGCATGATCCTTCGTTAGTTCATTTCACACTTTTAGAACACTTTTTCATTGTTAACACTGCAAATTTGCAACTCGAGAGAAATGTGATTTGGACGAGCTATCGACCATTAATGAATAGATATTGCAGTTTGCAGACGAGTAGTAGCAGTTGCCAAGAAAGATCTACTACTTATCAATCTCCCACGGCAAAAAGGGTCAACTATCTACTCTTATCAGCCATTCACTTTATTATCCACCCCACTAACTAATTAAAATCTCAAGCTAGCTACTGATCACTTTATAATTTAACAGATGGATGCATGCATGGGAGAGGATGCTAATGGAGCCAGCACAAACATAGGAGTGCCCAAGTGGAGTAACATTGTTTGACATTAGAAGATTTGGGCTCAAATTCAGTGTATGCAATTGTGCATGCATATATATCATCTGAAATTTGTATGGTGAATAGTGATGTAAGGCATCGAGAGGCTTATTCATGCATGTGTTCATTGTTCTGAATTCACAATTTGGCTCCTTTGATATTGAAGAAGGTTTGCTAATGTGGACAAAAATGGTGATAACATTTAGCCTGGAAGTTAGATATAGCTACTTGGCTCCTGACGATCATGACTCATGAGATGGCTTTATGCTTTCTGCCTACTGATGACGTATATGCCATGCAGTATGTATCGTTGTGTTTATATTTGGATGGATTGCTGCCTACCCAACTAGCGATTAGCTGTGTTCAATTAAAAGCAGCCGCTCTTCATAAAAAGGGTAAACAAGCTTGCCCCTTTCACAGGGACTCCATATCCTCATTCTAGTCTTAGACTGAACTTGATCAACAGAGTCAAATGTATTCACTTGTACAGTCAAAAGTTTCAGGCCTAATGTGTAATTAGTCAAATGATTATTCGTTTCAATATTTTAGAGCTTATAAGTTTGTGTTTTGGCATGGCAAAGTAGGAGTATGACCGGGAAATATGAATGCAGTGCTGAATTTTGATGGGCTGAAATTATGTGGCACTCAAGATTGGCGACAATGCATTGGTTTGGTCCCCTCTTATGTTGGGCCATTAAGCCCATTATTTACTCGATATAGGCCTTTTGGTCCCAAATGGGCTTTTCGTTTGGTCTGCCAGGAAAGCAGGCCAATGGCCCATTCTTAGTCTCAAGGTGTAAATCATTTGCATCATCTCCGGGCCAGGCCCAAATAATGAGTAAATTTCACAAAACTACGAGTATTTTACACAGTCTATCATAAAACTACAGATTTAAGAACTTATTTCACAAACTACATATTTAGTGTCTTCGTGTATCACAAAATCACAGATTTCAGGATTTGTTTTACAAAACTACAGATTTAATGTCTCTATTATCACAAGACTACAAGTTTAGTGTTCCAATTATCACAAAATTACAGGTTTAGCAATACATTATCATAAAATTACATATTTTAGTATTGCTTAAACCTATAGTTTTATGATAATAAAAACACTAAATCTGTAGTTTTATGAAGCAAATTTTTAAATCTATAGTTTTGTGATACATGAAGACGCTAAATCTGTAGTTTTGTGATACATGAAGACACTAAATCTTTAGTTTTGTGATACATGAAGACACTAAATCTGTATTTTTATGAGACAAGATTTTAAATCTGTAGTGTTTTAAAATTTACTCCCAAATAATTCAAGAAAATAGTTGAAATAGTTCTATGCCATAAAAAAATAAGTAAAATGTATAGGATGCTGTACCACGGATTTTTCAAGCGGCAAACAGGGTAATGTAACAAATTGTATTTTGCACATGCTCTGATATAGACTAATCGAATCCCATGGAATCCCAAAATGTCCCCATATTACATATTTATTTCACTATATAAATGTTGGAAGTACCATTTGATTTATGAAATTTTAGACATCCTTCACAGCATATGGATTTGTTTTTAGATTAATTTTATAGTAATACCAGTTCATTTTTCCTTGAAAAAAACCCAAGTTTCAAACAAGGTCTACAAAATTCACAATTCCGGTTCCAAACAAGAATTGTTCTAGTGATTATACTTTTAATAGCTACATCAAATAATAAATTCGCTCCAAAATATAAATGATACCGTCTTACTGTAGTAATCCCTCCATTCTCAAATAGATATTCATCCGCTTTGATTTATAAGGTAACTAATGTAAGACATTTTTATTTTTTCATATAATGTTTGATAATTTGTCTTATTTAAAAATTTATAAAATTATCATTTATTTTGTTTGTGACTTAATTTATTATAAAAATACTTTAAGCATGACATGATATTTTTTTTATATCTGCACAAATATTTAGAATAAGACGAATGACCAAACATTGAAAGCAAAAAGTCAAAATGTTTTACATTATGAAACAAAGGCAATATTAACCATTAATATATTCCATGCGATATTATCAAATGATATTAATCTTACATCATATGATAGCACATTAAATTACAAATCTAGTGATGTCAAATGCATAACACTAAACATGCTAGTTTAATTACTACTTAGGACTTTTTTTAAATACTCAGTTTGCGGACGTCTTATATTCTAGGGCGGTTGAAATATTGTTTTAGAAAATGTGCAATAATTAATTAATCAATTACTCCTATACAAAACATTAGTATTTGGCATGAGAAAATGATATTTGTTAGATTTTTCATGAAAAAACACCTATACCTTCAATAGCTTTTCAAAACATGTACACCATCCGTCTCATAATATAATTCACTTGCAATGTTTTAATCATTCATCATTTCGTCTTGTTCAAAAATTCAGTACAAACATAAAAATTAATAAGCCATACATAAAATACTCTTGATAATAAAGTAAATAATAAATAAAATAGATAATATTTCTAATTTTTTAATAAGACGAGTGGTCAAACATTGCAACTAAAAAGTTAAAAAACGTTTATAATATTGGGCAGAGAGAGTAGTTAGAAAAGATTTTGATAAAATATACTCCCTTTAGTCTAAAAATAATAGATGACTTGGACAAGACACAATATCCAAAAAAATATATTTGACCATGCCTTTCTATACTAATATATATAAACATCAATAAATATATGATTATATTAAAGTATTTTTCAAGATGAATATATATATATATGGTTTTCATGTTTCTAAACCAAATATTTATAAAATTATTTGTAGTTAAAGTTTCAAAATTTTATAGAACTGGAGGGGGGGTATATACATGATGTGAAGAAAAACAAAGCAATAAATTTATCTATGTTTCGATTTCCATCTCTATATTTTAGGGACATCACTCCTACCTCGGCCCGAAGTCTTCCTCCCCACCCCGGCAACCGACGCCCCCAAATCATCGTCAACCCGCAAAGAAAACAACTCGTTTACTCCCTTCTCCCCCAAATTTCCAGCGCGATCTCCCCCTTCCATCCCCTTCCCACCAAATCACGTTCCCCTCTTCCTTCTCCTTCCTCCTCCGCCTCCGCGTGCTTCCTCGACTCGACCCGCCACCCACCCACCTCCGAGATCCAGATCCAGATCCGCCTCCCCCCACCTCACCGGCGGCCGCCATGAACCCGACGCGGGCCGCGCCGGCGTCGTTCCGCGACCGCACCAGCGAGTTCCGCGCCGCCGTCGAGACCGCGGCGCGCCACCACGCCTCCTCCTCCTCCGCCGCCGCCGAGAGCAGCGGCTATGGCGGCGCCGGCCCGCTCGGCGCGTCGAGGGGGGCCGCGTCGGCGAGCTCCGAGTTCTCCGCGCGCGCGGCGAAGATCGGGCTCGGGATCCACCACACCTCGCAGAAGCTCGCCAGGCTCGCCAAGAGTACGCCCCTCCACCTCCTCCCGTTCCATCGGTTTCATAACCTCTCCGTTGATCGATTCGGCTCCCGATCTCGAGATGCGCTCGCTGTAGATAGATCTCGTCCTTTTGATTGAATCCTAACCTAGGGAGTTCCTACCGTGTATGGAATATGGATGATTAGATGCCATGAGGGTTGCCGATGATTGCTAGCCTCCTCTGTTTGCAGTAGGACTAATTAACTTAGATGCCCTAACTATATGCTTGTTTGTAACTATGTGATATTTCGATCACGTCTCTCTCTGCTATGGTAATTGATCTTCTGGTATCCAAGTACTAGAGGCTATCAATAATGTTTTCTGCTTGATTCATTACCTGTCCTGAAGAAGCGAACATGAGCATTCTTTCTTCTCATTTAAACTGGATGCGCATGTAGTGTGCATGTGGAATGGGGGTACAGCAATATTCGCTGTTCAACGTGAACTCGTCATATGTGCTCAAACTTATGGTGCGCGCTGGTGGTTGGTTAGAGCTCTTGTAATAATGATTTGTCACTTTGAGGGTGAAGCTGGTAGCAACTGTCTTCATACTTTCCTTAGCTGGTGTTTTAGTGCTTCCATGGACTGAATCAGTGGATAAACCAACCACTATGAAATATAAACTATTATATTTACATGCACTGCCTGTTTGCTTTCTGCTTATCTGTTAAATTGTGTGTGGCTTGGTTATCCACTTAAATAATTATAATGGAGGTTTGCATTTTAGCCTTTTTAGGAGATCTAGCCACTAGTTATTGCACTTGTGATGCAATATTGGAAATGACAAAATTTACAATTTTGATCAGTTCCCTGCGCAAATATCTACTGATACACATGACTTGTTGATACATTGTGGATTGTGCGAATAATACAAACTAGTAGGAGTAGCATCCAATTCATGTAACCCCTTATCGTTTGGCAATTATATGTTGTTGCCTTCGCTGTATTCGATAACCATCTAGGCATCTACAGAATTTGGCTCAGCTATTTTTCTACCTTGACTTCTTGAGATTTAGTTAAGCGCATATGTATTATTAGCGCTGTACGCTATATCTTCATTACCAGAAAATTTCAAGAACGACCTAATATATGATCTCAATGCTTCACTAATAATTGAATCAACATAACTTTTGATGGATATAGGCATGTGCCTAAATTCTTGCACATCCAAACATTATTTTAATGCTTTGCTTATGGTACTTCCTTTTAACACTGTGGGTGTTAGTTACTGATATGACTTGTATGGTTTGCAGTGGCAAAGAGGACGTCTGTTTTTGATGACCCCACAAAAGATATACAAGAGCTGACTGCAGTTATCAAGCAAGAAATCACTGTTTTGAATTCTGCCGTCGTAGACTTACAGGTTCTGTGCAATTCACAAAATGAGAGTGGGAATCTTTCCAAGGATAAAACAACTCATTCCACTACAATTGTGGACAATCTCAAAAATCGCCTGATGAGCGCAACAAAAGAATTCAAGGAAGTTCTTACCATGCGGACAGAGGTGAAATATCAATTGCTAGACACATGCATGATTTAAATTTATGCCTTCCTGTTTCTTTTTGCAGTCTTCAGTAAAAATAGACTACTAATCTTTTGGTTAATGCGCAGAACTTGAAAGTTCATGAAAACAGAAGGCAAATGTTCTCCTCGTCAGCTGCAAATGCATCAAATCCATTCATGCGCCAACGCCCCCTTGTTACCAGAGATGTGCCTGAATCCTCTGTGCCTCCGGCACCATGGGCCAGTGATTCTGCCTCTACTCCATTGTTTCAAAGGTATAAAACTCACTCGTATTAGCACATTGTTCGACCATTAAAGTTCTGCTTAGGGGGATGTGTTCATACCCAACAGGAAGCCACAGTAGCCATATAACCTACTTTCATGTTTAGCTAGCTTTTGATAACCAATCTGGGCTAGTAAAAGCAGTTAGCAGTTACATGCAAATACACAGTATATTGCACATATTTCCCTCAAACGGCTTGTTGCACGGGGCTACTCAATAAGAACAATTCAAACAGTTAGCACAATGCTACTCATTAAGAACAATTCAACGATACTCAGCAGAGTTCAGTTGGCACTGTACTTTTGATCATTTTCTAATTTCTTTTCTGTGCTTCTGTTCAACAGGAAGAAGACTAATGGAGATGGGGCATCATCATCATCTTCGCAGCCAGTCATGCAGCAGCAGTTAGTACAACAAGACAGTTACATGCAGAGTAGAGCAGAGGCTCTTCAAAATGTCGAATCAACCATCCATGAGCTGAGTAACATTTTTACACAGCTAGCAACTATGGTTTCTCAGCAGGGAGAGCTAGCAATCAGGTGAACACTCTTCTATTAAATGCGGTTCAATTGAACTCATGTGTTGACTATCTTACTATTCTGGTCAAATCCATATCATTACTCTGAATAATTGTTAGGAGCTACAAGATATGATGTGATCCCTTTGCAGAGAGATTTTCATTGCGTCCTAATTAGATGTTTTCCAAAATTCAGTGATAAAACATGGGCTGTTTTGCATGCACCTGGTGTTAAAATTATCAAACTCCATAAGTGGATTTTGCATTTTAGAAAAAAATGATTTACAGCAATGATTTTCCAAACTCTAGAAGTAGATTTTCCATATATGTACCAATTATGGTCACTGGCAATTTCTTAGTTTTCAGAATTTTGTCTGCTCTATGTTGATCTCTATGTACACTTCCATTTGGTTTCATGCGTGAGTTGGGAGGAACTGGCCCATGATGGGAATTATTTCAGATTGTTAATATCCTTACAAAATTCAATTTGTATTTCCGAGATTACATTGGGTTTAAAATTTGCACTATCTCTGGCAGAATTGATGAGAACATGGATGACACACTAGCTAATGTTGAGGGAGCTCAGGGCCAACTATTGAAGTATCTCAACAGCATTTCATCAAACAGGTGGCTGATGATGAAGATATTCTTTGTGCTAATGGTTTTCCTCATGATCTTTATATTCTTTGTTGCTTGATCTCCCTGCCATGTTTTGCATAGCTGTGTGCTATGCGTATATTCTTTGAATTTTTACCAACTATACCATGTATACAATTTTCACTCGGATGATAAGCAGCCGTCTAGCCTTTTGTGGTCATGTAAATTGGGAGAAGCTCCAGAACTGATCTGTTATGACATGTTTGATGTATCATTTGAGCACACGTTGGTACTTGGGAGCAATGTCGAAGAACAACCTGTCACCATGTGTCAGATGACCCACCGTTTCTGAACTTACTATGGACGATTTTCTTTTGCTTGGTTTTTATTTGCGTGTCCCTGTAGGTATCTGTTTCTGAACTTACTATGGCCAATTTCTTTTGCTTGTTTTTTATTTGCGTGCCCCTATAGGTATAACGGGAGTATTCTGCACCAACAATATATGCACTAGTAGCAATTGTTTTGCCATGGTTCGGGAAGTACATCATCCAGATTAACTGAAAGTTTGAAAGCCCAACCGACAAAAAGGAACTCTACCCATGATAAAGCTACAGTAGTAATCCCTTCAGTTTCAAGTACACGGTCTAAAAAAATAATTTTAATTATATTTTTCTATTATAATACATATAGAAATATGGTTTTGTTGAAATAATTTTCAAGATTAATTTATACAGATGATCTTCATGTTGCTAAATAAATATTTCTAAATTTATTAGTACTTAGTTTTGAAAAGTTTGGCTTCAATATAGCCCGAAATGTCAAGTATTATTAATCTGGAGGGTTATTCAGCTACTAGTTAGTTATTCAGCTCCTAGACGCAATAAGGGTGTGTTTGGTTGGGCTTCCAACCTACTTTTGCTTTTGCAAAAATCCAAAGCCAACCAAAGGGCAAAACACAGACAAATGCTTTTAGCCCAGAACAGCTTTTAGTGCAGTTCAAATCCAAAAGCAGGGGTAGGGGCTGCTTCTACTGGCTTTTGGGAAAAAATTACCCACCACTGCCATTAAAAAAAATGATTGGCGTGTTCTACTTTTTTTTCCCCACTCGTCTTCTTTCCCTACCGGCGCCGCTTTTTCTTCTCTCCCTCCTCGGCGCCGCCGCTCTTCTCCCCTCCCCGGCGGCGCTGCCAATCCCCTTCTCCCTTAGCCGGAGCAG
>CM002476.1:3275388-3323893 GCA_000325765.3 Leersia perrieri
CGCACGGAAGCAGATCCGCCGCGGCCTCGCCGGCTCGCGGGAGCAGCGCCGTCGCGTCCTCGTCGGCGAGCGGGAGCGGCTCGGGGGAGTAGATTCGCCGCGTCCTCGTCGGCGAGCGACGTCGGTGCGCGGGAGCGACGCACGGTAAGAGGAAGGAGGAGGAAATATGTGTGTATGTGACATGTGGGTCCCGCTTGTAAGGGAGACGATTATTTCAAAAGTTACGGTCGTCGAACAAAACGAGCTTTTTCAAAAACCACAGCCCAAATTTCACAGCTGCTTTTCCTAAAGTCACAGCCCACAGCAGCTTTTCCAAAAGCCACAGCCCAACCAAACACACCCTAAGTAATGATACATTTCCTTTCTATCCACGAGCATCGTCGCAATTTAGCACCATAAGTAATAGATATATTTTCCTTATCATTGCAAAAATGGAGGAATAGGAGAAACACAAAATTTGCAAACACATGAAAATTTAAGGTATTGACTATTTAATATTTAATAGTATCGTAAAAAAAACGCATGAAGTAGATGAGATATAGATTCATAGAAATATTTCTATGAGATTAGGCCTCATATTAAGACTACTCCAAACCTTAAATAGATCGTCACATTCCCTATGAATTTTATAGGATCTAATCCTTTGAATAAAGGGCTCTTTAGGGAAAAATCCTATGTAATTGGAAGCTTTTGTTTTTTCTTCAATTCAAGGGGGCCTAAGTAATGTTCTTATTACCCATAAGCATGGGACAACCAGTTGGATGAGTGTTTGTCTGATTATCCTTTTTTAAAGTTAAGTTCATCCCTATTATTGACGCTACGTACACAAGAGATCAGAGAGAGCGGCACATCTCTATTATTTTGCTCCTTGCAACACAAATAACACACCGAGCAAAACGTCAACATCGCTCATTGCAACACAAAGCAAACACTGAGAGAGCGAGCGACACATGCCTGACCAAGTCAACGTAGCAGGGAAGGTTTGCATGCGGGACAAGAAAATTGTTCATTTGACGCCCCCAAAGAAGCCGCTTAGTCGACTTGACACTCCAAAGAATTGATTTGCCAAAATGACACTGCATATATTCTTTTTATTTGTGCGATATTCCCCACTAAGAAAATATATTTTTTTTCCTTTTTGTCTATTTTGGTGCGCGAAATGTTCAGAATGCCCACACCTTTTTTTCCTCTCTTCCCGGACCGAGCCCACGAGTTCGCGCTGCCGCCGTCATAGATGCACTGGTCGGTGCTCACGCTCGATGCCGCTGCTGCTTATTGCCACACACACTATGCTGCTGCTCACGCTGCCACCACATCACGTGGTCCCCCTCCTACTTCTACTCCACCAAATAAAGAAATGGTAGGATATTACGCAGATTTTTTTTTGCCGTGAGAGAAGAAAAAATATTTTTTTAATGAATAATGCCACATTTATACGAAAAGTTAAGTGAAACCATTGTTTGGACTGGAGTGTCGAATAATCAAAGGCTCTTCCTTGCCGTGTCAAATTAGGACATGTTCAGATTGTTGACATTCTCAACCATTCTAAAATTTGAAATTACCAAAATTTGGCAAGTCAAGAATTAGTTACCAAATAATGGTAATTCTAGAATCTTCTTCTCTTATTTTTTTTTTCAAAATTTGTAAGCTATCAAAAAACCATTTTACTAATTTTTTGCATTACGAAAATTTGAAAAGCTATTCTTTTTTACCAGAAACTGAACAGGCTAATTTTTCTCGTGCGGGACGACGGTGACACCACACCAGTAGTCCAGTACGCATCCGCGCCGCGCACGGCTCGCGGATAGGTAGGTTTTCTCGCCCAACTTCCCAACCCGCGACCTCCTCCCCCTTCCGCCGCCTCCACCCAACACAACACTGTAACAAACCAGAAAAAAAAAACCCGCAACGCAAGCACACACGCACGCGGCGGCGTCTCCTCTCCCACATCCCCATCTCATCCCAACCAAAACCCTAGCCTCTTCCCCCGCCGCAAACCCAATTCCTCTTCCCCTGCCGCCGCCGCCGCGATCACCAATCGCCGCGTCCTCCGCCTCGCTCCGTAGATCGGCGGCGGCCTGGGCCGGGCGGGGGCTTCCTCCCCAGATTCAGATTCCGGTGAGTGGGGTTCGGATTCGCGTCCTTCTTCTCGGGAGGGGAGGGGATTATGGTGGGAGGAGGAGGGAGGAGGGGAGGAGCGGCGGGGTCGGACGAGATGAAGCTGAACACTGGGAACGTGTTCGCCGCGCTCGAGTCGCTCAAGAAGAAGAAGAAGGGCGGCGACAAGGCCAAGTCGGGCTCGTCTTCGTCGACCGGGAGGAAGAAGGATTCGTCGCAGCAGTCGCAGCAGCAGCAGAAGGAGGTCTTCTGGGCGCCCGCGCCACTCACCACCAAGTCCTGGGCAGACGTCGAGGACGACGACGACGATGACTACTTCGCCACCACCGCTCCTCCGCGTCCCGTGTGGGGCACAGGTCAGGGGGACGATGCGGCAAAGGAGGAAGAGGAGGAGGACGATGCCGTGCACGCCGCCCTGCAGGAGGTATATGCCTCTGCATGACCCTTTTTGCTTTGATTAAATGCGCCGTTTTTGTTTCCGCAGCGTTTCGGTATATAGTCGAGAATAGATTCCGCACACGTCTAGGCGAGGAATTGTCGGATTGAGGTAGGAGATTTCAGGCTATAGTGGTAATGTGACGTCTGCAGGTTTAATTTTGCACGATTATTTTTGTCAACTGCTCACAGCATGCTTGGTGGACATGTATTTATGTGTGGATATCGAAACTGTAGTCTGTGGTTGAGGTTGGAATGTGTTAGGTATACTTGTGATTCTATAGTTAGTTTTACCTGCTACGTATCTGTCTCTATGAAACGGTAAGCAAGAGACAAGGGAATACATCAGGTGCATTTATATCTGCATGATTAGTTCTTAAAACAGGCTGTACATACGCGAACACTGAAGTGCGACGGAGCATCATAGTTGTATTTATTATTGCATTATTGATTGTCTGTTGGTGAGAATAATTTCCTTTTTTGTCACAAAGTGCAATACTGTCGAATAATAATCTAACATTAGAAATGTAGCCACAATTGATTACTTGATATAAGAGCGCGTCTGGTAGGCCTATTTATACTTGTAAGGTTTTTTTTTCTGCCAATGATATATTGCTTATTGTCAGACAGTGAATGCTTAGCTGATAAATTGGGATGGTGCTACTTGTAGCATTGTATTATTGAGTCAATGTTGCAAATAAAAGCACACTCTATTTGTTGATGGATCGCTTCGCTGTTGAACATGAAAATGCTATAAAATTTTTCATATAATTTAGTTAAAAAGAAAATTGTGTGCATTTAGATTTCTTTTCCTCTCACAGGTCTGTAGTTCTCTACATGGTTAGTGTTGTTGAGAGAGGCGCATAATAGTTGCTAAAGAACATGTCAAATAATTGACTGATGTTGATTACAAATAAAATTTAACACAAAATCTGGGTGTCACATGTTCGACTGTTGCCTCTTTATGCCTCATTGGTAGTATTCTTATATGTGTTTGCCTCTATGCTCTGCAGGAAATAGAGAGTGAAGATGAAGACCTCGATGATGAGGTTGATGATGGTGCTGCTGATGAACCTGAGCATGAAGTGGACGATGCCTCTGCTGAACCTGCTGGTAAGAAAGCTGCAGTTCCAGTTGCACCGCCTAAAGATACAGAGAGGCAGCTGTCCAAAAAGGAGTTGAAAAAGAAGGAACTGGCTGAACTTGATGCTGTGTTGGCTGAGTTGGGAATTTCTGGTGGTTCAAGCAATGTTGCGCAGGATGAAAACTATGGTAATCACTACAGTACATCCTGTTCATTTCTTCTGCTTTCTTTATGGTGCTGAAATTATACTTGATGGTTGTTTGTGTGCTCCTTTGCATGTCTCTCTGTGGTTGGGATAATATGGTATTTGTTTTTTTACATGCTTTGTTTTCTTGCAGCTGAGAAGAAAGGTTCAAACCAAACTGGTGATGGAGAGAAAAAGGAAGATGCACCAGCGCCTTCAGAGAGCAAGAGTTCTAAGAAGAAGAAAAACAAGAAAGCAAAGGAGGCTAAGGAAACACAAGAACCAGTTGATGAGACAGAAGAGACTGCCAGTGCAGAACCTGATGAAGACACAACCTCTGTTGATGTGAAGGAACGCCTAAAGAAGATGGCTTCAATGAAGAAAAAGAAATCTGGCAAAGAGGGAGACACAGCTGCAAAAATTGCTGCCGCTGAGGCTGCAGCAAGGAGCGCTAGGCTTGCGGCAGCCAAGAAGAAAGAGAAGAACCATTACAACCAGCAACCTGTGCGGTAAATGGCCGCCAAAGTTTTGAAAATGTTCTGAGTTTGAAAGATCCCCTTGTTCGTTTTGGACTCACAATAAACTTTTTGAGTTGTATTTATGACCTTGAAGCGCCTTTCTGAGATTCATTTCGAATTCTTGAAGGCCTTCCTGGTCTCAAAACGGTCATGTAATTGTGTTTTGAATTGTTGACCCGGTGGAACTTAATGGACGGCATGGCCAGTGGGGGCTAATTGGATACTCGTTCTCTTTTTCCCTCTTCTCTGTGGCTCTCTTGTGTTGAGACTGACCAACAATGATTGCTCTTATGTTCTTCCATTATTATCTTTTTTTTTTTCTTGTAGTAGAGAATGCTCCATGAAATCTGTCAACCCTGGTTTGTTTGGGTGCATAATGTTAATGCTGGTTTCGGCATGTTGGTGTAAGCACCGTTACAAGCAGTTATGTTTATGCTGGTTTGGGAAAGTTGTTTCTCAGTGTTTATACTCGGATGGGAAGAGTAATCTTGGAAGCTATTATGTGACAGTTTCCTCTTTAGCGCCAAGAAGTTCAAAACATTATCTCGCTGGAGTTGTCCCTGAGTAGCAGAATTAGCTGATTATCTGGTTACTTGTGGGTTACTTGTGGTTCTCTCAGTGATAATGAACCCTGCTTTCTAGGTGGACTGTTATCACTAGAAATACCCGGTCATCGTGTGGCCTCTACTCTTGTAACAACTTTAGAGCTCAGGAGCTCTACGAAGAACGACGAGACTGCAAGCTAAAGAAACACATGAAGCAGCTGATGGTAGGCTGCCAGTGCATGATGAGAAAGATGGCTTCAGTAGTTCAGTGAAGACAAAAATATCGAGCAAAGAGACAGACCGCCAAGGAGAAAATCATTACAACCAGTAGTAGTGAGCGTCCACTGTCCACCAGAGTTTTGAACGCTTGGGAGTTTGAAATTCGCTCGTTCGTTTCGAACTCAAAATAAACCTCGAGTTTATCATCCTGTGTGAAGCCTGCTTCATGGAACAATACCAATGTAGACTTTTTATTTAGAGTTATCATATTTTCCTATTGTTAATTGTATTGTTTATCAGTAGTAGTTATATACTTGCAATATTATTAGAAAGATATTACCGATTATAACGATCGAAAATCAGATTTGCTATTGTTCAGGTGACCGTTCCACAGATGCATGTGTATTTGTTTTCCAAAAAGAGACGTGTGGTCAAATTTGTTTGAGAATACCCGTAGTATAGTGTCAAATAACAATATATATAGTATTTTTTTTGTCTGTGATTAATCAAAAACCCACTGAAATCACGAGCAGAAAGAAAGCCCCTCCTTCCTTCGAGAAGTCGAAGACAAAAACAAAGCAAAGACAAACAACAAAAAAGAGAGAACAAACCCAACTCGAAACGATTCCCCGGCGAAAGCCAAGCAATCCCTCGCCGCACGCAACGCCAAACCAAATGGTCACCTAGGCCGCCGCCGCCGCTCGCCGCCGCAATGCCCCACTGACCACACCCAAACCCCCACCCCACTCGTCGCGCGCGCCCGCCTCGACCCGCCGCCGCTTCTCCGCCTCAAGGTCTCCGACTCCAGCGACTGCCCTTCCTCCCCACAAAATCCCCTCCTCCTTCTCCCGCAACCGCCGCAACCGCCGACGACGAATCCACCGCCTCCTCACGCCTTCCTCGCCTCCCTCGCGCCGCTATGGCGGGAGGGGCTCTTCCTCGTCCGCTGCTCCGTCTTCGCCGCGGCGCTCTCCGTGGCCGCGGCGCTCTCCTGGTACGCGCAGCTCCGCGCCCGCTCCTTCGTCGAGTCGCGCCTCCTCCCCGCGGCCTCCGCCGCCCTCGGGGAGGTTCTCCAGCGGGAGGTCCATCTCGGGAGGGTTCGCAGCGTGTCGCCGCTCGGGATCACGCTCCAGACTTGCTCCGTTGGCCCGCACGCGGAGGAGTTCTCCTGCGGCGAGGTGCCCGTGATGAGGATTAGGGTGAGGCCGTTCGCGAGCCTGAGGCGTGGGAGGGTCGTCGTCGACGCCGTGCTGTCTGAGCCGTCGGTGATGGTGGCGCAGAGGAGGGATTTCTCATGGTTAGGGATCCCCGCGCCGTCGGAGGGGTCGGCGAAGCGGCATTCCGGTGAGGAGGGGATCGATTACCGGACCAAGACGAGGAGGGTTGCGAGGGAGAAGGCTGCGGGGGAGTGGTATGAGGAGAGGGATAAGGCTGCGAGGGAGGCTGCTGAATCGGGCTATGTTGTTCCTAGTGCGCAATCGGTTTCTCCGTCGTCGGTTGATGAGATGTTGGATGATGATGAACCTATGGGTAATGGGAAATCTAGCCCGCCGCACTTGTGTGCTGATGAAATGCACAGGAAGGATCATCACATTGATCCTGCGGGGATTGAATCTGGCTCCAAACACGCGGATTTAGAGAGGACCTTTGGCGTGAAAGCTCGTATTCCAGGGATCAGCTTCTGGTCTAGGATGATTCAGAACCCTAGCAGGCGCCGGTACAGGAGGAAGGCTAACGTCAAGTTGATGTCGGACGTTGACAACTCTTCTCAGCAAAGGATCCTTAAGCGTAGCGCGTACGCTGCTGTTGCATACTTCCGGAACAAGTCTAGTGGTAATCCAGATGAATCGTCGTCTGGTCCTGGTAAAAGCTCATCGGATGGAGGTCATACAAATGCTGGCAGTGAGACGACATCTACAGATTATGGTGAATTACCTCCAGAGGAAGACAATCTCGTGAGTACAATGTCAACTTGTAATACAGATCTGAATGAATCTTATCGTAATCAACAACCTAGTCAGCTTGGTTCACATACTTCGGATGATGACGGGCGATTATCCCAAGCCCATGTGTTGGAGAAACATAAAAATGTATACGAAGATCACCGGGAAGAATTCGATTTCGGGGCTTTTGGATCATGCACATATGCTCACAACTGGGCATCATTTTGGCCCTTCCAAGTGAAGGGGTTCCCTGTCAGGCTCAATGCGCCATCAGCTTCTCTGAATGATCAAATCCAGAAGTTGAAGTTGCTATTTGCTATTGGTCCGGAAGACGTTTCTGCCGAACTTTCGCAAGGGGTTGATCAGATCCATCCTGGCGGTGTTCAACAAAGTCTCCCTATCACCCTGGATACTGTCTATATCAATGGAGGGAACCTGATGCTTCTGGGATATGGTGACCAAGAACCAAGGTTTGGCCTCGTAATTCTCCATTTCCATTAAAAATACTGAAACACTTCCTATTCGTTATGCTTTAATATGCCTATCATATGGGCCACAAAAGTAATGTTATGATTTTCTTTTGACCATTTGCCTCGGCCCATAAATTCACTGCATTCCCTAGCAATCGACCTTCAGCATGACAAATTATAAAATATTCTTATATTTGGTTTTCCTACACATAATATTCAATCTCATCTTTTCATCTTACAGTCCCCACAATTTTAGTAACAATGACTATCTGTAACATAAATGATTGCAGTAATTCGATTAGACCTATTGCCTTCCATTTGTAGGGAAATGAAACATGCTAATGGACACATCAAGTTCAAAAACTGCTATAATCGTGTACATGTGCATGTCACTGGAAATTGCATGGAATGGAGGCAAGATCGAACTTCTCAAGGAGGGGGTTATCTTTCTACTGATGTTTTTGTTGATATAGCTGAGCAAACATGGCATGCTAATCTAAACGTGGTCAATGCGTTTGCTCCGGTAATATGACCGTTTTCTGTTGCTGGTTTGTTTTTTTTACTAGACTTCTCTTTGACTCAAATAAGGATGTTGATTTTTCTCTGTCTTAGTCTTGAAAGGGAGTTTTCATGTGCAGCTGTTTGAGCGGATCCTCGAAATACCAGTTGTTTGGCATAAAGGAAGAGCTACTGGCGAGGTGATCTTCTAAACTTGATCTCTTACATGCTATTTTTCCACTACTTGTATGGTCACACATGCATGTTTCTGAAGACAAATTTTGAGTTGTGACTTCCGTATGCACTTAATTACTGGACTCATCAGGGCTTTATTGCAAGCTTTATCAAATCATCCATGTCCCAAGGAAACCTTTTCTTTGTTGGTCTGTCTTGAAGCCTTGATCATATAAATATACTTACATTAACGTTTCACCTTGTTGTTCCTTCAGGTGCATCTCTGTATGTCGAAAGGCGATAGTTTCCCGAGCATTCATGGCCAGCTTGATGTGAAAGGCCTAGCTTTTCAGATATTAGATGCTCCATCATCATTTTCAGTATGTTTGTGCTTAACTCAATAATATGTTTTCTCCAACTCTGCATATCTGAGATACTTAGGGGGTCTTTGCTAGTGAATCATAGATTCCTTATTTATCTCAAGTTACGATACATACTAGCATGGTTTGATGCTTTCTTGGTAATTTACTATAACCCGGGCCTACCAATACTTCTATTTCGTCATTGTCATTTTTTCCTTTCTTACATTTCCAATAAACGCTGATATTTGTGTTGAGAAGTGAAAAATGGCCACCACTTCTGAGTTATGACTTTGGGAGAAAAAAGAGCAGTGGGGATACATTTTCAGAACATGTAGGACTTCAATAGAAGCTGATCGGAATTTGAATTTCAAGATCTGAGAAACAATTGGGTGCACTCGATTATAAGAAACATACTGCAGTTAGGGTTTACAGAGTCTTAAGTTTTCATCGACTTTGGTTGTGATAATTTTTTTGCATACATTGGGCCAGAGTGGGTTTAAACAGAACATAAAGAACACGATGTGCATATTAATGGTTATTAGTGTCATCAAGTGAGTGCTGTCCAATTGCCTATCTGCAATGATCCAAGAAATGGAGTGGTCATTAGCATTTCAAGGCAACACTTGTAATTATGGAAATAGTAAGCTTAAGAACGAGGTGTGGGGAACAGTTATATCCCAGGAAATGGATTGTCCAATAATGATTCTAAGCACCTTTTATTTTTTACGGACACTAATATCTTTTTTGTGGAATATAGCTAGGTCTCATGCTGACATGCTCTATTCTGATTTTCCATACTTAGAAAACTAGGCTGGTAGAACATTTGTGATGTGTTACATACTTACATGCAAAAGTTTATTCTTGATTGTGAATCCATGGGTTGGCATTCATTGTACTTTTTCGAAGTGTTAGTGTGTGGAACCTTTGTGAGCGATTATTACTTTTTTAACTAAAGCCTGAACACATTCAGGATATAGTGGCAACTCTATCTTTTCGCGGTCAAAGAGTATTTCTGCATAATGCAAGTGGTTGGTTTGGTGATGCTCCAGTAGAAGCTTCTGGTGATTTTGGTCTAAATCCTGAGGATGGAGAGTTTCATCTAATGTGCCAGGTATCTTTAAACTTTCTAAGTGCATATTTGAGTTATCAGTTCAACTATTCCCTTATTAACAGTGGTTAAACGTGATAATTTTGATCCTTTTTCCAGGTTCCATCAGTTGAAGTTAATGCACTTATGAAAACAATGAAAATGCGACCCCTAATGTTCCCGGTAAAAAATACTGTGCCTTTCATATTTAGTTGCTGCATTCCTTCTCTGGACTAGAGATACTAGGTTCCTTCATACATTTTGGGTTGGTTTGTTTTCACATAATTTGCATAAAGGCTGGACAATACGTGGACATACCACAGATGTTTTAACATTTTAACTATACTTCACTAGGAGAAAAATTTTGTATTCGTGTTAATGAAAAAAGGGTGAAGAGATTGCTGTTTAGAAACCTCTATCTGATTTGTAGCCAGAAATAGCTACATTTTGGGATGGTGGTGCTAAAAAAGAACAATGTATTTCACTTAGTTTTTATAATACTGTCTGATTCAGTGGAATATAATCTATCGGAAGTTCTGAAGCTGTTAGTAGAATTCTATATTGAATTCATACTTGTTGTGCAATGAAAAATAGTTTCGATTTTTTTTATATAGGATGCATTTTTATATGGTTGCTCTCTATATGGAAATACATACTCCCACCATCTCAAAATATAGCAACTTCTATCATTCAAAATTTGTCCCAAAATATAGCAACTTCTAGGTTCTGAAGTACACCTTCTGTAGTATATAGTACCTATAATGCCCCTGGTGCTCACCACTCATTTACATCCTCCCACGTCTCAAGACATTTAATGGAAGGCCATTAAGTATTTTTACCCTTCTCCTTAGTAGCCATGCCACCTTCTACAAGTTGCTATATTTTTGGGACGGAGGGAGTAGTTAACTGGCTAATCTATTTAGGCGCATTATTATGGCTAATGAAGGTGTGATGTGTGCTAAAACACCTTTATGGTTTATACCCTTCATGTTCATCTTTTAAGACCTGGTTTTAATACGATAACTTAATTCGTTCAGTTGGCTGGTTCTGTTACTGCCGTATTCAACTGTCAAGGGCCTCTTGATGCTCCTGTTTTTGTTGGAAGTGGGATCGTCTCAAGGAAGTCTCTTTCAATATCTGGTATGCTTCCATCAGCAGCTTCTGAAGCTGTGATGCAAAATAAAGAGGCTGGTGCAGTGGCCGCTTTTGATCATATTCCCTTCACTCATGTGTCAGCAAATTTCACTTTCAACCTTGATAACTGCGTGAGCACAAATATAGTCACCATTATTTCCTAGTCTATGAATGTTCTGCAATGATTCTCTCTTACTATTTTGTATTTTCACTGGCTACAGGTTGCTGATTTATATGGCATTAGAGCATGCCTTTTGGATGGTGGAGAAATTCGAGGAGCTGGTAATGCTTGGATTTGCCCAGAGGTACTGTTGATATTGATTGCCATCCCTGTCATTCATGCCTTCTCATCTGTATTAAACTTAAGCATTTGTTATTTGCACTTTTGCCATAGTGTGTTCATTTTGTTTTGCATTGCCTAAGCTTTATTGAATGCTCACTCTATATTGAGAATAAACTGGAGGATTTTGTATCATGATGAGTACAAAGTAGATGTATATAGTCACATTAGTAATTTTTCAAATGAAAATTAATAGTCATTTCTTCCATATCCTTTATTCACTGCTGTTCACAGCATTCTTTATGCACAGATATGGCTGAAACATATTGGAGGTATTGGATTGTTCGTTTCTGTGGGCTTACAGCAGTTTTTATTGTTGAGGGCCCTGCTAATAGCCAACTAATTCCTATTCTTCTGAGCCATTAAAGTTCATAACAAATGCAAGAATGGGCCTAAGTACCTATGCAATTTTACACAATACCAATCCAATAAATAGCTTGCCATTCTAAACCTACCAGTTTCTATTCCATTGAAAGTATGCTCACATACACATTGGGCCTTATTGGGCATGCATGCGATAAATCTCTGCTTAAGTATATACACTTAATTAATTAATACCTTTTGCATGTATAATTTATACTTAGATCTCTGCAGGGGGAAGGTGATGATTCTGCTATGGATATTAATTTGTCTGGGAGCATTTTACTTGACAAGGTTTTGCAACGTTACATTCCTGGAGGCATCCAGTTGATTCCTCTCAAAATTGGAGAGCTAAATGGAGAAACTAGACTTTCTGGCTCCCTTATTAGGCCGTGAGTAGAACCTGTACCATCTTAGTGGGCTGACTCTTTTTTCGTGATCTAACTTTGGATAATGTCTGACAGGAAATTTGATATCAAATGGGCTGCACCAAACGCTGAAGATTCTTTTTCTGATGCGCGTGGCAATATTGTTATCGCACATGATTATATTATGGTTAACTCATCATCAGTTTCCTTTGATTTAAATACTCGTATTCAGACATCATACATTGATGACTATCTGCTGCACAAGGAGATGTACCAAATGAAAAAAATCATGCCACTTATTGTGGAGGGTGTGGATTTGGATTTACGCATGCGAGGATTTGAGTTTGCTCATATAGCTTCTTCGATACCTTTTGATTCACCACGGCCTTTACATTTGAAAGCATCAGGAAGGTTTAGATTTCAAGGAAAAGTGGTTAAATATAGCCAGTTAGTTGATGAGAAGAATTATGGTGCTTTACAAGGTATCATTGACCAAAATAAGCTTGAGAGCGATGTATCAAGGCTTGTTGGTGAGATTTCTTTGTCAGGAATTAAACTTAATCAACTTATGCTGGCACCACAATCTACTGGTTTTCTTTCCATATCGCCAGATTCTGTAATGGTAATTTGTTATGAAATGCTTTTTCCCTTTTCCTACCCTTATTTATTTCATTTTCTTTACTTAATTGTGATTTTGTAGTGTTATCATGTTCTGTTTGTGTAAATTTCTTGGTTGCACACTCAGCACAACTCGCAAAAGCGGTTGTTTCTGAAGTCAGACCTTGGTCTGTATGGAGGATTTTTTATTTAATTAAAACACTCCCTACATTTAACCTTTTCGAACACTGAAGGTATCTTTCCATTATCATTTGTCTTTTAACTAAGGCTTGAGGTTCATGTATGCACAAAAGGTGTGTTTATACTTCTTTAACAGGCTTCATTTCGATGATAACATACTAAACAAATTACAATAAAATTGCACACATGCATTTAGTATTAAAGTTGTATTTCAGTATTGTACATGTATGGACTCCACTTTGTGCTCTCTTTTCATTTTTCTCTTCTACTCCATGGCCAAACAGTTAAATGCTACCGGCAGACCCGATGAAAATTTCTCCATAGAAGTGAATGGGCCATTATTTTTTGGCACACAAGAGGCCATTGAAGATGAAAGGCTTCTGTCAATTTTTCTCCAAAAGGGACAGCTGAGATCTAATATCTGCTACCACCCAGGAAATTTGACTAGTTTGGAGGTATTCTACTGACATGCTTGCATGTACTTGCAGACAGATCTTTCTAGAGTATTGTTAATTTCTGAGTGGCAATGTCTAATTTTATCGATCCTTTGTTTCCTCATTGTAAAGGTTCGGAATTTACCACTTGATGAGCTGGAGTTTGCTTCATTACGTGGGTTTGTTCAGAAGGTAACACTGCCCTAGATAAGAACAGTATGTACTGTGATTTTAAATTTATTTTAGCTCGTTGAGTGCACATTTTGCACCACAGTTTTGTTTTTTATCCGTATATAGCTCTCTCTGGTTGATTCTACTATGTCCCATGTATTGTATAAGTTTTAATTACTCCTGATGCTTTTATATATATAAGTTTACATGTGGATCTATTGATGTTACAGGCAGAACTCCAGCTTAATTTCCAGAAAAGAAGAGGTCATGGTTTGTTGTCAGTTATCCGTCCCAAATTTAGTGGCATGCTTGGCGAATCACTTGATATAGCTGCTCGATGGAGTGGTGATGTTGTGAGTTTCTCTTTTTCATATATTCTTTTCATGTTTGCTGAGGTTACAGTCATATGCCATGGTTAGCACTTTATTATGGAACTAGCCAAGAGCTTGTGCGTTGCCACGGATTGTATTAGTAATCATAAAAAACTATATCAGTAGATATAATCCAGCGCACCAGGCAAACATTAAAAAAAAATACTCAACACGTAATTAATATGCCAATTTCACAACCATAGTTCACCTTATAATAATGTAATCACACGAGTGAGTGGACCAGGGTTCTTTCATATTTTTCTTAAATTTCCAAAGTCCTATGTGCAAAAATGGCATGCACTGCAGTGCATAGCTTGGTATGAAGTTAGCTAGCACAGGAGAGGATGGGGATGAATGATGGGCCCCACTGGTGGTGGGAGGCAGGCTGACCACCACCGACTACCACCACTAGGAATGTTTAAAGGAGTATAGATATAAGAGTGGTTGTGAGGATACTTTGCTCCACATCTACAATTTACAAGTTATTTATGTTTCTAGCAGACTAACTTTGCTCTGTGCCATCCAAACTGTCCTGATGATGGTAAGTGCTGTCCTGAAAATACTGGAATTATAATGCCATGCCAAACACAAAAGGAGAAAAAATAACTCCTGTAAGATTGTAGCTAATGTCCATCCATTAGAAAGAAAATTCCTAGATTTTCCAATTCACCCCTTGGTTACTCTAGGGAACTGTGGACTGGAGGAAGGAAGAGTATAGGGTGAATGCCAGATGTTTTTATTTTATTTTTATTCTTTGCTATGGCATTTTCCTACTGATGTTTATGATTGTATTTTGCTACTTCGGTGGTGATCTACTGATCTTGGTGGCACTGAGGAAATTTATTCTTTCTAGTACCTCCAACATTTGCTTTTTCTATTAGAAAATTAGAAATTAATCCACAGGTGTCTGTATGTCCATGCATTTCTTTTTTCCTGCCATTGATTATATATTCAGAGTGAGGTTCTTACTTGAGCCATTCTTTTGTATATCTTTTCAACACCCAGATCACTATGGAAAAATCAGTCCTAGAGCAAGCTAATAGCAGATATGAACTTCAAGGGGAGTATGTTTTTCCTGGAACACGTGATAGATTTCCTATGGAAAGTCAGACTAATGGTTTCATAGAGAAAGCAATGGGAGGGCATCTTGGTAGCATCATGTCTTCGATGGGCAGGTGGAGGATGAGATTAGAAGTCCCCGGTGCCGAAGTAGCTGAAATGCTTCCCTTGGCAAGACTTCTATCACGAAGTACGGATCCAGCTATTCGTTCCAGATCAAAGGTGCAGTTTTGGTTAAACATTTGTCATTCCCTTTGGAGGGACAAAATATTATCTTGATATTTATGGTCTTAGATGACAACCATCTGATCATCTTTTCAGGAACTTTTTATGCAATCTTTGCTTTCTGTTGGATTCAATGCTGAAAGTCTTCATGACCAGCTAAAGGTACTGTACTGAAGCAAACCATGTTATGAAAATGGAAGCAAATGCATAAAATTTACCATTATATACAATGTTATACTTTTTAAATAATGTTATATTATTGCCTTACCGTTATTGCTACGATTAACATCATTTGCTACTTTATATCAAACTAATACCCCATTGCTTGCACCAGGCAATAGAAATGTATCCTGATTGGTTGGATGATGATATGATTGAGGATATAACTCTTCCTGGCTTAGCTGAACTGAGGGGTTATTGGCGTGGCTCTCTTGATGCCAGCGGTGGAGGGAATGGTGATACTATGGTAAGCATTTCAGGAAGTAATTATTGATGACTCCCTTAATAGTGGACTTTCTGTTAAGACATTTAGAACAGTTGTGAATAGGCTTATAGGCTTGATCATACATTCATCTTTTTAGCTGCATTGACCTCCTTGTATGTTTCTTCAACTTTATTCACTTTGTTTGTCCCTGACATTGTGCAGTATTTAAGTTAGCAGTTAGTTCCATTGCATTCTTTGTTATGTCTTGAAGAACAACTTACAGAAGCTTGAAATTCCAATGAAACTATCAGCACGACAATCTTGCGTGAAAGCCAAATATATGCCTCATATATTTGAACTTGACTGTAATACTCTAATGTTCTACAGGCTGATTTCGATTTCAATGGTGAAGATTGGGAGTGGGGCACTTATAAGACACAGCGTGTTCTGGCATCTGGTTTATACAGCAATAATGATGGTTTGCGTCTTGATAAGTTATTTATTCAGAAGGAAAATGCCACCCTTCATGCTGATGGATCAATTCTTGGCCCACTAACAAATCTTCACTTTGCTGTGCTTAATTTCCCAGTTGGTCTTATACCAGCATTAGTCCAGGCTCTAGAATCATCAACCACAGACTCAATTCATTTTCTGAGGCAATGGTTGACACCAATTAAAGGTATTTTACACATGGAGGGGGATTTGAAAGGTACTCTAGCAAAACCAGAATGTGATGTTCAAATAAGACTTCTTGATGGCACTATTGGAGGCATTGATCTTGGAAGAGCTGAAGTATTAGCTTCTGTAACCCCGACAAGCCGTTTTGTTTTTGATGCAAACTTCGAACCGACCATACAAAGTGGGCATGTCAACATTCAAGGTAGCGTCCCTGTTACTTATGTAGATAGCAACTCCATAGAGGAAGAGCTGGAAGTGGGAGATAGTAAACAAGGTATAATAAGAATCCCAGTCTGGGCGAAAGACAGAGGATTGCCAAATGACGTCAGTGAAACAAGAATCATGAGAGACAAACCTGAGGAGGGTTGGGATTTTCAATTAGCTGAAAGTCTAAAGGGTTTAAGCTGGAATATGCTAGAACCAGGTGAAGTGAGGATAAATGCAGATATAAAGGATGGGGGTATGACGTTGATAACGGCACTGAGTCCTTACTCAAACTGGCTTCAAGGTTATGCTGATGTTCTTCTCCAGGTGCCCTTCTTTAATCCCAGTTCCATTAAGGAAACATAGATAGCATAGGTTTACTCATTTTCACTTTTTCAATAGCATTAATTTGGATGGATGAAAATGTATGATGAACTCGAATTATTAAGCATCGATTTCAGTTTAAATGGCTAGTTCTTTTGTTAAACCTGTGCATTCAGTAGAGATGACTTCCCCCTCTGTCTTTTATTTGGATGCAAGGTTAAAGGCACTGTTGATCAGCCTGTTGTTGATGGATCTGCCTCATTTCACCGAGCAACTGTAGCGTCTCCTTTCCTTCGGACACCATTGACAAATTTCGCTGGTAATGTTCATGTTATATCCAACAGACTGTGCATCAGTTCCATGGAAAGCAGAGTTGGGAGGAAAGGGAGATTGTCAATGAAAGGGACTCTACCTCTCCAGAATAGTGAGCCATCAACTGATGACAAGATTGAATTGAAATGTGACGTTCTGGACATTCGAGCAAAAAATATCTTGAGGTCATTACCTGTACCTTATCCTTATATTTTGAAACTTTATGTTCTGCAGATTTGCTAACCAGTGGCCTGTGGGTGTTGGTGTGGCCTGGTTGATTGCCTCCTAAGATTGTTCTTTTTCTAATTATATTACATTTCTTAGCAGAAGTATGCTCACTTGAACAGCATAAATTAATAATGACAATATAATGTGTAGGACTAGGACCCCATATTATAATTTCTTAGTGTAAGATGTTTTTTTTGTTGACTTATGCAGTGGCCAAGTAGACAGCCAGCTGCAGGTTACAGGCTCAATATTGAGGCCAGATGTCTCTGGAATGATCCGATTAAGCCATGGCGAAGCATATTTGCCTCATGATAAAGGCAATGGTGCTGTTGCCACCAGGTTGGCTTCAAAAAAGTCCAGCTCTTTTCCTGCTGGTTTTGACCAAAGAACAGCCTCACAAGATGTCTCACACTTTCTAGGATCACTATCAACTAGACCAGATGGTGAGTACACCATTTATTTGTTCTTCACTACTATTTAGCAAGTCCATATTACCATTTAGTGGTATCATGCCACAATTTTTTTTCCTTTACTCTTCTCTTTCCTATACTTTTGCCTATTTCCTTCATAAGCCAACTGGAGCATTCAACTTAATGTGTTAGGTCAACAATCAGAAACTGAAAGGACTCTTGAGCATGGTAGTTTTAAGCCAAACATTGATGCCCGACTCAATGATCTGAAGCTCACGTTTGGACCTGAATTAAGGATTGTTTATCCTTTAATTTTGAATTTTGCTGTGAGTGGTGACCTCGAGCTTAATGGTATGGTTCATCCGAAGTACATAAGACCTAAGGGTGCCTTAACATTTGAAAATGGTGAGGTCAACTTGGTTGCTACCCAGGTAAGTGTAATAAAGGCTTTGTGACGCATATCTTATCTTCGATTTTACATAAAATATGCATTATCATGGTTGCTGTGGTTTATATTTTTGTACTTATTATGCAGGTAAGACTTAAAAATGATCATTTGAATGTAGCAAAGTTTGAGCCAGATCTCGGTTTGGATCCGATTCTGGATCTCGTTCTTGTTGGATCCGAGTGGCAATTTAAAATCCAAAGTCGAGCAAGCATGTGGCAAGATAATCTTGTTGTAACCTCTACACGCTCTGTGGACCAGGATGTTCTTTCACCTAGTGAGGTGAGGCACTTCTACTATGAATTCTAGCTAAGCTTTACTTTATGTCTGATAGTTTCTTGGTTTTTTTTTGTGTACTCTTCTCCATAATTTTACTATTGTAAAATACGGTGCAACTGCCTGGCGAACAGTTTGCTGGTTGATTGCCAGCACTTAACCCAAGACATGCATATGAATGTTAAACAATTGGTTGACTGTGTGCTTCTCCCATCAAGCCTAACTTTTTAAGATCATTTTGTATTTTGCTATTTACAGGCTGCAAAGGTTTTTGAGTCGCAACTTGCGGAATCATTATTAGAAGGTGATGGACAGCTTGCATTCAAGAAGCTTGCAACCGCAACACTCGAAACTTTGATGCCAAGGATTGAAGGCAAGGGTGAATTTGGCCAAGCACGGTGGCGACTGGTCTATGCTCCGCAGATTCCGAGTTTACTATCTGTAGATCCAACAGTTGATCCGCTTAAATCACTGGCAAACAATATCTCTTTTGCTACAGAGGTTGAAGTGCAACTTGGAAAACGCCTTCAGGTATAGGCTTTTAAAATTTGAAAAGCTTACTATCACAATTCTGTATGAATAGCATCTGACCTGAATTGCTTCTATCGTTCTGTAGGCCTCTGTTGTTAGGCAGATGAAAGATTCAGAAATGGCGATGCAGTGGTCACTCATATATCAGCTCACTAGTAGGCTCCGTGTTCTCTTCCAATCTACACCATCCAATCGACTTCTCTTTGAGTACTCTGCAACATCCCAGGATTGATTCATTTCTGCCACTACACAAAGCAAGGCTGTGGAATGGCAGCTGGTCTGTACAAAGACGTGGTGCCCCGATACCGATCAATTGTTCTTGTAGATAATGGAAGTTTTGACTGGCAGTTGTACATGTTCACTTGCTCTATTTTTGCTCTTTGTTATATCTACATTCTTTTTCTCGGAAACAAAGTTTCTGGGGTTGTACATAGGTAGCAAGTTTAGCACCTTTAGCGAGTTAACTTGAGATGTAAAGAACCACCTGCATAACTTATATAGTATTTCCAGCCTCCTGGAGTTGATCATGTGTGGAATGAACTGTCACGATCCGTGTGGTGAAAGCATTCAAATGGTGGATACACGGCTTCATTTGGTATTGCAGTAAATTGTAATCATTACATAATTTGACTGAACTATTTGTCTTTTAATCTGTGTTGAAAAGGTTATGTTAAAAAATATAGAACAAAGTACATATGATAGGTGGGTAACATATTTTTTCCAAACCTTAATTTAATTTATAGACCAAACTACACCGATTATAACATTTTATTTCCTCGACAACAATAAAAATAAGAGCAATGCAGTAGAAGACATTAATCACACACTTAGACTTGTAGTACCAAACGGTGGAGTACAAAGTTTAGTAGGGTTTCGATAGAGGTCATTGGGACAGGCAGATGGATGAACGGGTAGGATAAATTGTTGTACTAGGGATCTTACCTCTTTTATGGGCGGGACATATTTTCAAATCCCAATTTTACATTTTTATGGGTATGGCATATCTTCAATTCCAATCATACCCTCTTATGTGTGGGACACTTTATCAATTTATTTTACCGGACGTGTATAGTACTCTAATGTAAGGTCTCGTTTGTACCATAATCAATATTCTAACTTTTTGGTGGTATTTGGCCTATTTTTAAATCATAACGCATGATTGGCAACTAAGTGTGAGAAAGAATAGGACGGCAAGACCCAATTTTTCAGTGTAAGAATTAAATGGGAGCCAAATGGCTATTTCCCGATAGCACTTTCTTTTTCCTTGATTTCTCCGTTTGCTCCTAAATAGCGCTGCCTCAAACACCATTATCATATAAAACCTCTAGTGTGTTAATTGGTCGAGGCGCTCCCTAACTCCCTTGCTCCTTAAATCATGGAGGCCAAGGGCAGACGTCACAAAGGATTACCTTTCCTTGCCAAGATCTCTCTACAGGTTGTCAAAATACCCCTGCCAATGAGCTTACATGTGATTTTTTGTCATCTCGTTGTTCACACCTATGGATTGAGCTCCTTGCACTCACGATGTCTTCTTCTTGATCTCTACACTTCCAGATCTACAGGTGCAAGCTTCCTTCTTTGTCTCTATGCTTCGATCTATACTTTTCTTTTCTTCCAAATTTCTCGGTTTACGATGCTTTTCATTGATGTGCTCTCGTTGTGCATAGATCTGGCTGTCGCGGCAATGGTGGATATCGGGTGGATCCGACAACAAGGGTGGTGGATCGCGGTCTATGTGCAGATCCGGCGGTGGCGACAACAACACTCATGGCCAAATCTGGTAGTGGCGGCGGTTCTTAGAAACTCTTATTGGACGACGACAGCTCCCGTGGGTGGATTCAACGACGGGAGGTCCGTGCCTTTGGTTTGCTCCTCACCTTGTTCCCCTTTTCCCATGGCGGCAAGCAACTGGATCGGACAAGAGATGGAGTAGCACTAGTAGTAGCATGACAGAGGGAAGAGTGATTGGATTTTTTTATTCCTTATGTGTGTTCCTTATACACACGACTAGCTTACCAAAGAAATTCTATAAGGACTCCTCCTCCCAAGGTGTATAAGACCCAATCTAGATCCCTAAGACGTCTTTATGGCTACATTGTGGATACCCTTATAATAGTGCTTTTTAAGATAAATTTACTATACATCTTTTTAAAAAAATAGCATTTGAGAAACATTGATGTTTAGAGTTTGAAAATTTTAATTAAATTTTGTTATAGAATACCAAATATCTATAACAAGAGGGAATACAATACAAGACCTACCAATTAAACAAATTAAAGAAGTTGAATACATGACCTTCCAATTAGGCAAATTAAAGAAGTTGACGTCACATGATAAAAGCCACTAAAAGTATGTGTAGGATTTTTAATAGATTCAATTATTATAGAAACTTTTTCTTCATATCTATCTAGCTAGGAAATTTTCTTTGGAGTCATTCCTATCCTCCACTTGTTGGAGGATTTTAAACATGGGCTCAAGCCTCGCGTATTTGATTTCAATCTAAGCCAATTTTTTTTATCTCCTCCCTGCTGTATTCTACAATGAGTAATGTTTGATTCTTGTTTCTTCCAATTCTTATATGCATACTTATTTAATGACATCGGATACTGTATTTTCTCTATATTTACGGGTTTTTAAATTCATATGTTTCAAAGAAACCATGAAACATGTACTACTTCTACTTCCGTAAAAGAAAATACAATTCTAACATTCATCCAACCATATGATGCACAACAAAATTGTACTCCTTTTGAAATGGTTGTGGTATACACCGAGACATATTGGGCCTGTTTGGGGGAGCTTCTGCCAGCTGCAGTTGGCAGAAGCTGTCCCAAACGGTTCACAGCTTCTAAGAAGATGTAGTTACAGATTCTGAAAAATGAACTAAGAAGTCAGAAGCTGGGTTTCAGAGCTTTTCCAGATTCTCAGAAGCTGACTACCAGACAGCTGCTTCTCAGAATCTTAAGCTCCCCAAATAGGGCCATCATAGTTGCAGCCCAACCTATAAGAAGCTTCTTGCTGGATGACAACCCAAAAGCACAAGAAAAAAAATTAAAGTTGCTTCAGTTGCACCCTTCCTATTTTTTCCACAAAGAAAAAGCCAACACAAGCCACCCCAAATTTCCTTGCACAAACAAACGCATTTGCTTCGCTCAGTACCGTGCCTCGAAGCCCGCCCAAACCTCGGACGGAAGCAGCCACCGCTCGTCACGTCCGTCCGATCCAGATCGGACGGCCCAAGATCCCGCAACTCACGCACCGTCTCGCCATTCATGCATCCACCGCTCCACTTAGCTGTGTCCCACCACTCCACCTCTCCTCCTCCTCAACCCGCAAAAGAAAAATCAAAACGTCCCCAAAAAAGAAGAAAAAAAGAGGAGGAAAAAAAAAGGGAGGAGCAAACTGGCGATTGCCCCCGCTAGATCGGGCTTGGCCCGTGGGATCATCTCGCCGTCGCCGTCGCCGCCGCACATCGATCTCCTCCGCCGCGAGCGAGGGGAGTTCGCCCGCCTCCGCCCATCGATCTCCTCCACCCCGAGTTGAGCAGGGGCCGGGCCGCCGTCCTGCTGCTTCCGTCGCATCGATCCTCCTTCTCCGGTGAGCATCCAATCCGTTCCAATCCGTTAGAGATCGAAGGAAGATCATTCTCTTTGTCATCTCTCTGATCCACGCACGCACGCACACGCTTAATACCTCAAATTTGATTGCTTTAACCCTAGATTAGCTTCTATTCTAGATCTGGAACTTTTGTCTTAATTTGCCTTAACCTAATAAGAGTTATTCATTTTAAAAGTTTGGGGGTTCAACTGAACCCCCATGTCCCACGTCAGATCCGCCCCTGATGAGAGGGCATCGGTTGGAGCATCACAGGATGGGAATGGGAGTGTGAAGGAGGAGCCTTCAAGCAGTTCAACTTCATCGGCAGGGAGTAAGAGGAAGCGTTCTACTGGCTTGAGTTCTGATACAGTGGATGATGAACTTTATGGGCCAGAGGCGGCGAGAACCAGCTCAGGTGATTCCACATGGACCGATGATAGTTTCAATGGTCGTCGTCGCGTGGCACCAGCACATTCATTATCAAGAAATAAAGATCGACACTTTGAGCTTGAAGTTAATTCAGGTGGAGTTGCAGTGATCAGGCAGCCTCGTGGTGTATTGAGGTTAAGGAAGCTGGCTCAGAATGTCAGTACCAAGAGTAGTACTGGAGGTAGCAAGGTTCTGCGATCCAATGGCATTACAAAAGCTACTCAGGTCCGAAGGAGAAACAAGCGGGGGAAATCACAGACTCTTAAGGAGAACAGAGTTGGTGGTAATGACCCTATCAGTTGCTTGAAAGTTGAGAATGGCACTTGTGGTCAGGACAACAGTACAAACTTCTGTTCTGAAAATGATGTCGCAGCCGAAAAACAGCCAACTGTTTCAGGTGAACCGTCAAAACATGTTCATCCTGTCAAGAAAAACTCTGTGCATGTTCAAGAGGAGGAAAATGTTAATTTGGAAGAAAATGCTGCTAGGATGCTCTGTTCTCTGTCAGGTGATAAATGTGCTAGCTCACTGAGGAAGAGTGCAAAATCGCTGAATAGATCGTCAAAGGGATACTTTGTTCAGCGTTCAGACCATTTGAAGGATTCATGCATCAAAGGCGAGGACATGGCAGGTCCTGCTAGGTCGTTACGTAATCGTGATGGCAAAGTGTCGTCCAAGAAGCGTCGCCCACGCCGTCATTTTTATGAAGTCAGCCCTCATGATGTGGATCCATTTTGCATTGTAAAAGAGAGGATCCGGGTGTTTTGGCCTCTTGATGAGACTTGGTACTTTGGCCTGGTTAAGGAATATGATCCCATGACAAGGTTGCATCATGTCAGATATGATGATAAAGATGAGGAATGGATCAATCTTCAAAATGAGAGGATTAAGCTCCTCCTTTTGCCAAGTGAAGCTCACCAGAAATCTAATCGTCATAATTCAAGGTCAATATATAAGAAGTATGATGAGAGGGAAGACATGGATAGAAACAGCACAGGAAGTTCTGAGTCTGGCCCCATCATCTCCTTGCTGTCTAGATCAAACCATTCAAGATCTGCTACATCTAGTAATACGAATAAGCAGAATCACACTCATTCAGATGTTGCTCCTACTTTACCTGGCAGTTCACATGCAAATGGGAGTGCTGAGATCCTAGAAGATAGATCTACCCTTGTGGATAGCAGATTTCGCTTTGTTTATTCGAGGAAGCGACCTTACAGGAGAAAGAATAGAGTTCTCAACATTTCAGAACAAGATTCTGATCTTAACAGAAAGGTCATTGGTGCGTTGTTTGCTTCAGTTTCTGGCAGATGGTATGGCACTGAAAATGTTACTTCGAAAAGACATGGCATATTAGTACTGAGCCAGCCATTGAAATCTCTTTATAAGATCATGTCTGAAGCATGCCATATCTGGCTTCTCAATACCCTCATTCTCCTTCAGCATGGTGCACTGGTTGCCTTGTGGCCTTCTGTACATCTGGACATACTTCTTGTTGACAATACTTTAGGATTGAAACACTTGCTTCTTGAGACTTGCTTAAGATCAGCTGTATCTTTTTTCTGTTCAATTGTTGGAAGTTTCAATTCATATTCCAAGCAGAGTAAACACAATGAGTCGAAAATGCCATGTACCTCAGTCAGAGTTCAGATATCTGGTTTGGATGGTAGAAGCCAAGTAGTTTTTGTGATGTTCAGCTTTGCGGGGATACAGTACCCCAAATGGAAGAGCCTGCAAGGACAACTGCAACATAACTGTATGAAAAAGGGGCTATCCAAAGTTAATTGCACATGTGCTAACATAAAACAACTCACGAATGGAACCGATCAAAGAGTTCATACTTCAATGGAACACTTTCCAAAGGTACCACACCCACCTTACCTATGCAGATTGAATCAATCTTGTAGTTTTTATTGTTGACTCTGGTTTCTGTGTGTTGGATGTTTTTTTTATACATACAGAACATGACTTGCAACTCTTGGTTGGTACAATAGTACTATTAGTAAACTTACTATATATCTGCAGTGCTATATGGTTAGATCTAATTGTGTTTGTCAATTTATACTCTGAAGAGATCTCTAATCCATTATTTTACTGATTGAATATTATTATTAGGCCCTGCTTGGATCCTTTGAGTGCATCATTAGGTGTTGAATTGCTTTCTTGTCAATCAATATTCTTATGAAATCCTTTAGTCCCAATGGGCTTGGATCATTGGATGAGGGGGCCTTTTGTGAATTGTTGAGATTCAGTTTAATTTTGAGCTAAATTTTTTAGAATTTGAAAGTGTGCTCAGGCTGGTCATTGCATTATGAGAGTCTCAATGTGGTCGTGTATTTAGATAAATTGGATGAAACCACCTCACTGAACCAGCCTTTTGTTTTCTAGAACAGCAACACAATAGACTTGTTCCTTCTTGGAAGTGCTACTAGAAGTAGAACCTATAATGTTTTTTCTCATGATCAAAGGATAGTTAGAAGTTAATCTTATTTGAATTTTTTCTCTTTGTAAGAATACTATTTTTTAATAGTTTCAGTTTTTTTATGTGCTTGATTCAATTCATTTTTCATACTACCTTGTCTATGTAACTACATAGGCAAAAGCCCTTGTATTTGTGGACGGGGGTAGTACTCCTATTTATTAACCATATAACTTAAGTAAACCTTCTGAAGTATCCAACACTAGATCTAGACTTAACCTTTTTTTGACTACCCTATGGATTGTTTTTGTTGCATCACTACTGTTGAAACAGTATCCTAAAATACAATGATCTTAGTTATTCACATTTTTATCTGTCTCATGGGACTTCCTATGGCAAACTAAGTACTGGATGTTGTCAGAGGTGAATAATCATTTGTGCCATTTCTTGATCTGTGATTTCTTCTGTGGGATATTCTGCACACAAGTATTTATCCAGCAATTTTACAACTTCATGCACAAATATAATTTTCTGGAGATGCCTATTTTTATTTCTGTTACATTTATCTGCACTGAGAATCCTATATTTGTACTATTGAAATAAACAGACTATCTGGAGTGCTAGTAACTTGTTCATCTGTCCCTTCTTGATCAATCCATTATTAGCTTTGGTTATCTACTTTATGATTTTTACATATTGAATGCATCAGTGCAAAACATATTGTGCCAAAATATAGGATTATAGATTTTTTTCTAATTACTGATAAGTTAATTTTCTGTTAACTAGGGTCTACCAGTCGATGCTCAGGACTATCTGTTTTTCACAGACGATATTGACCCTGTCATATTTTGTCTTGATGAGCGAAGTGAATCTGTTCAAAATCATCTGGATGTGGCAGCTGCACCTTCACTACTGTTTTTTCACCACTTCAAATTGTGCGATGAAAGCAACTTGGCCTCTAATGGTCTTCCAGAGGCCGTGCCATATGATCTGGTTCATCTAGCTGCTCCTGCTTCTGAAGCTTGTTCTGTTTGTGTTAGTCCATCCAATGCTGGTCCCTTGAGCATGGGTACTGCTGGTTGCATAAATCATTCTGGTTCTGCTTGCAGCAAACCCAATACTGCTGAAAGGTCTATAAATCTGGAGCGTAATTGCAGCAGTATTGGCGGTGCCAACATGACAAGCAGGACAATTTGCCTTCCGCAGAAGTCTCAAGAGAGGTGTTCTTCTGTAATTATTCCTCAAGATAGAACATCAGATCCACCAGATAAGTTACTTAATAAAGATGAAAAGGTTACACAGCCTACATCTGACTTGATCCAGGAACTGAATCATCCAATTGGTCGTGCTACACCAACTGCCCCTAGGACTACCTCCCATCGGAGCCGATTTACATCCATATCACGCACTTTTGGAGATGGTTCAAAATTATGGCAAGAAGATGTTATGATGACTGGCTTTGCTGGCTCTAAGAAGCCACGGACTCAGGTTTCATACTCGGTTTCTCCTAGAAGTGATGACCCGGGCTTGAAACACAAAGGACATTTCCGCAAGATACAGTCTCATAGCTGTGCTAAGACAAACGATGCAAAGAGGCTTCATGATAATTCAAGAAACGAACAGAGCAGTCCTGAGTCGCTGACTTGTGTTGCAAATGTTCTAGTTACAGTTGGTGATAGAGGATGGAGAGAGTATGATACTCAAATCATGATTGACTCTGATGGGCAGAGTGAACGGAGGATTTGTGTGAAGCTTGCAGAAGGAACTAGGTATGCTCACAAAGTTTGTCAAGTTTTGCAGCCTGGGGCAACAAACCGCTATACACATGCAATGATATGGAAAGGGGGGACAGAGTGGTGCTTAGAATTTCCTGACAGAAGTCAGTGGTTGATTTTTAAGCTAATGCATGATGAGTGTTATAGTCATAACATTAGAGCTGCATGTGTTAAAAATATTCCAATTCCTGGTGTTGCTGAAACTAATGATGATCATGATGCTGCTCCCTTTGTACGCTCTGAAGATTATATCAGACATATTGGAACAGATGTTGAAATGGCACTTGATGAATCCCGTGTGATATATGACATGGACAGTGATGATGAAGCGTGGGTTTCAAGTTGTAGTAAAGTAGGCAAGGACAGCACCTCAGGCAAGTTGACAGATGATTTGTTTGTAAGGATCTTGGACAAATTCGAGAAATTTGCTTATAGCCACAACTGCAATGAACTCAGTATTGATCAGATGAAGGAGCTGGATTGTGATAACATACCACTGGACACCATTAAAGTGGTACATGATTATTGGCAGGACAAGAGGAAGAAAAAGGGGATGGCACTAATTCGACACTTTCAGGTGAATATATATTGCCATCTTCTGATTTTAGCATTGCTGCTGATAGCTTTGTATCAGTCATTGTGCGTGAGAAAAAAGAGTGGAGCTTGTAGTCAGGTCCTATTGAATTGTTGGACAGTTTGCAATCTAGTTAGGTTACTAGTAGATTATTTTTTGGTGGACAGCTTTGTCTCCACGGTCCAAGCTTTAAATTACATTTCAGTGAGTTTTATTCTTAGGTAGTTTTATTGTCATGTTTATTTATTTTTGCTATGTGAAAGGTGGAGCAATGTGCTTAACATAATTTATTCTCAGCTTTAAGAGCACCAATTAATTAAAGTAAAACGTTTTACTTTGAATGAAGATGGATTGCCACCTTAAGTTTTTTTTTCCCTCCAGAGTATTGGATGGCATTGAGTAGTCGTATTAATAGATGACTCGTATTATCGTGGGATCTCAATTTTCTGGTAGCTATGTGCCGTGGAACTAGACACACAATATCTTTTTGGGATATGGTCATAATAAGAGTGGCTGTAGAGCACGTGTCTGGTCATGAATTATCCTATGCTCAATGAAATATGAATTATATTGAACTGCTGATGCATCTGGGCAAATGTTTGGTTTTGTGCTTTTCAGTTACTATGTTTGATTTTGAATATAACAAAACAGATAAAGTGCAGAGCATAAAAAATGTTAGTACAAAAGGCCCTCTAATCTTGCATTTGTATCATTTTCAGTCTGCCATGTGGAAGATCTATGAGAAGCAGCTACAGGAATGGGAGTCAACAGTATTCAGAATACATGGTTCATCAAATGGGTACCAAGAGAAGCTGCCTTCAAAGCCTGCCCTGTTCGCCTTCTGTTTGAGGCCTCGAGGACTCCAACCCCAAATACCGTACAAGGGACCGAAGCAGCGTTCCCATAAAAAACTCATGTCCTCAGGATGTCACAGCTTTCCAAGAGAGCAAGATGGCTTTTACCGACCAGGTTCATTTCCTTAATTTCTTGTCTTTCAAATTATTGATTGAGTGGTATGTTTTTGTCATTATTTTGCTGATATGAGTTTTTGTTTCTGTCAAATATCAGGGAGAAAATACAGTGAACATGCTGGGGATGGAAGGGCATGTGAATCCTATGACGGTGGTTCTATTTATTCACCAACAGGGTACTCTCCCAGGCTCTCTGTGAGAACAGAATCCCCTTGCTCATTTGATGGTTCGGAAAGAAGTCCTACACCAAGGTTTCTAAGAATAAACAGTGTCAAAAGGACTGCAAGCTTTGCATTCTCTGAGGATCACCAGCCATCACCTTCCTTTCGGCATCAGAGAGTGAAGCGAGGCGCGCCTGATCATTGGAACACAGTCATCCATGACTGGCAGAGCTCAAAGCACCTGTTTCCAGGTGCATCCCAGAGCCCCCGTGTCGACATAGAGGAGCTCAAGCAGCGAGATGCCTCCAGTGCGGCACAGCATGCGGCAGCTATGGCCAAGCTCAAGAGAGAAAGGGCCCACCTGCTGATGCACAAAGCTGACCTTGCTCTCCACAAGGCCACAGTTGCCCTCATGATGGCTGACGCAATCAAAACATCCAGCAGGGACTCTTCCCGGGATGGGAGAAGAGATTTGAGGGACGACGAGCGCTGACTGACAACAATGTTTTTTCCGGCTTGAGCCGATGCAGAATTACCCATCTTTTTGTTGATAGAAAGGAGCTCATCTGCTCCATCCGATCAAGTTAGTAGATAGCATCCTGCCCTCTTTTTTCCCTTTTTCTTTTCTTCATTTGTACATATGTTGATTCTTTTCTCTTTTCCCCCCTCTTATCTAGACTTCTATGTCAGCGTATTGTTGGGGAAAATGGGCCAAAATGATAGGCGGCTGTTGGTGCAGCCCGGCATTTTCTGCATAACGATGATGTATCAGTGTCTTCTCATTGTGGTGACGTTTGAGAGCCTGGTCCGGGGAAGAAGGCGACAGATTCTCTGCCGCCTGAAAAAATTGAAAAGAAAAGAAAGAAGTGGTACATAATGAGCTAAGGAGCCTGACAATTGGGTCCCATTTTGTTATCCATGGCTGTTTGTGTGGCTGTATTGCCTTCTGGTTTGAATTTTGTATAGTGATTGTGCTCCAAGCAAAATAATGTCATGCAGATGTTGGCACGCACACTGCAGACTCGTGAAACCACGTATATACGCAGATGGTTTTCCTACAGACCGTTGTTTGGTTTCAGGCAAGATTTGGCCGTGCAAAGTACAAGTTGCAAGCATGTCATTCCAAGGCACCAAGCCTATAAAAGGGGACCAAATTTTGAGCTTGCAAAACAGCCACCTCAATTTTGTCTTTGCTCACAAAGAGACCAAACACACCGTTTTTGTCAGGGACTTGGCCATTGCGTTTTTGTCAGGGACTTGGCCATTGCTCGGTTGCAATTCACGCGGTCACTTCTATACTGTACATCCTGGTCAGTAATATTTTCTCAAAAAATTGCTTTCATCGTCTACTTGTTACCGTATTAGTTATAGCCAAAATTTAAGTCTTTAAACTGTTAGATTTAATTTGGGTTTTTTACTAGAGTTTATTTTCAGCATTGACATTAAAACCACTGATAATACAAACTCCCTCCATTCCAAAATATGGTACATTTGACATTTTCTAATACTAATCTGTATAAGTTTTAAAAATTCAATATATTAGAACGAAGATGGTGTAAATTGCTCATACCTTGGGACAGAGGGGGTATAAGTTCTACTCGATTGATTTTGGGTTGATTCCTCAAATTTTCCATGCTAGCGATGCTCTCCAAGTCACATGGCAACACCATCTGTTTGGTTCTTGTCTATGTCGGTGTATTCAAGGCAACTAAACTCCATGAATCCTACTGGCTACTCTGCATAGACAGCTTTCTTCACAAGTTTAGTCTATGCTGTTGTTGATGTGCCGTATACTGTTTGTCGATGTTTTCCATTGCCCGGTAACTTGAATGCATCATCTGCAAGTCGATGATGAAATTCAATCTAGACTATACGCCAAGAAAATGACGTGAACCAAAACACATCCATCACGAGGATTGCGAGATTTCGTCCTTATCTAGTCCCTGCAAACCTGATGATTTTGCTGCCAATAGGAGTTCATAGCTTTGATGCACACATGCCAGTATATATTGTAGGACTTGATTTGATCGTGTGAATGTACTCAAGAGTTGAGAGAGCACTAGTCCAGAGTGAACAGTGCAAATTAACGAACTTCTGAATACTTAGATGAATTACAAATACCTCGCAAAAAAATGAATTACAGATATGCATTAAGCTCACTTGAGGTTATAACATATCACCCTAAAAATATAACTGCTGAATAATTCCTATATCATTTCCATGGGATTGGTCTACACCAAAATGAAACACAAATACGTCGCAAAAAAAAAATGAATTACAAATATGCATTAGCATATGCTACTATTTCATCTAGCTCCCTGAAATGGAACACCATCTCAATTCAAACCCAACAAGACCCCCAAGTCTAGTTGGCGCCAACCTTCCCAACAAACGCCCTCAGGTTCATCTCCGACGATCCGCCGTCCGCCACCGCCGCCCGCGCCTTCTCCCTCCACGCCGCCGCGTTCCCCCTCACCGCCTCCGACGTCACTACGTCGATGCACCGCGCCAGCTCATCGGCCTCGAGCACGCCGTCTTCCCTGCTCACCGCCGCCCTGACGCCGACGCCGAGCCGCTCAACGACGATCCACGCGTTCGTCCCCTGGTCCGTCCACTGCGGCACGCACACCGTCGGCACGCCGCTCGCCACCGCCTCCAGCGTCGAGTTCCACCCGCAGTGCGTCACGAAGCACCCCACCGACGGGTGGGCCAGCACCTTGACCTGGTCACACCACTCCACCACCACGCCACGCCGCTCGCCGCCATCGGCGGCGAACGTGGCGGCGGCGAGGCTGGCGTCGTCGTCCTCGCCGCGGTTGTCCTTGCGGAGAACCCAGAGAAAGGGGTGGTCGCCGTCGGCCATGGCGCGGGACACCTCCCTGATCTGGCGGCGGCTCATCGTCGATAGGCTTCCGAACGAGATGTACACCACCGACCTCGCCGGCATCGTGTCGAGCCAGTCTAGGTATGACGACGCGTCGTCGTGCTTGAACAGATCGGCCTTGCCGGCGCCGGCGGTGACGTCGCCGTCGCCGGCGTCGAGGAAGGAGAGGACGGGGCCGATGGGGATGACGTCGACGCCGTGCCGCCGCAGCGACGCCACCGCCTCGGGCTCCATGGCGTCGAACGTATTTGCGAGAACGGCCGGCGCGCTCTCGCCGGCGGCGAGAACGTCGACGATGTCACGGAACGAATCGAGCACGAACGCGTAGGGGTCGTCGTCGCCGTCCGCGACGGTGATGAACGACGGGAGGTCACGGAGCCGGAGCGGCGGGAGCCCGGGGACACTCACGATCCCCATCCGGTCGCGCCTCGCCGCAGCCGCCGCGACGGCGCGGCGCGCGCCGTCGGTGTCGCGGAAGTAGTGGAAGTAGGCGGCGAGCACGGACGCCGGCTGGATCCAGTAAAGCGCCGACGGCACGCCGTGTTCCCGCGCGACGCCGGAGACCCACGTCAGCAGGAGCGTGTACACGACCCGCGTCACCGGCCGCCCCTCGCCGCGGAGGCGGTCGAGCACGCCGGCGAGCGTGCGCGCGCCGACGAGACGCACGTTCGTCATGTAGGTGGCGCTGTCGTGCACGTTGCGGTCGAACCCGTCGTCGTACCCGTCGGAGTATGGCGCGTACCGCACGCCGGCGCCGTCGACGAATTCGCCCTCGGGCATTTCGCCGAACATCTTGCGGACGGCGGAGACGGCGGTGGAGAGTGTGACGCGGGCGCCGGTGGCGCGCATGAGGCGGAGAGCGAGGTGGCGCGCCGGGTTGATGTGGCCCTGCGCCGGGTACGTCACCACCAGGAAGTGCGGCGGGTTGTTCATCTCCTCGCCGGAATTCGCCATCGCCGCCGCCGGCATTGTGAACGGATTGCGGCGAGGGAGGCGGCGGGCGAGTGGTTGGGAGTTTGTTGCAGTGGTGGTGTTGAGATGAGTGATGATGGTTATGTAGGGGGAGGGGGAAGGACGGCGGTGACGTAAGCGATGAGGCGAGACGAGGATGCATGCATGCGTGGACACACTGGCTACAGTTTTTGTGTGGTCACCTGATTGCCTTGGCCAGCTCAGATACCAGATCTGCCCGTATGTTGTGAGGAGAATTAATAAAATAGCATATTCGATCATTTTTATTATTATACCACACTAAACTTGCACGCTCAAAGAGACAAAAACTAGCTAGCGTAAAATTCTCGATTGCACTAAACTCATTTTGAAAGTGCACTAATTAAAACGGAACCTACTTCAATGTGAACAATATTTCCCTTCGTGTGTGAGAACCGTGAGGTCATACACCTACGACTCGATCTATTGTCACACCACTAGTGACTCTCCTACTAACATAATCATTTCTTTTGTGACTACACAGATGGTGTATACGCACATACAGGAGCACACACTTAACACCATATGGACACACCCACGTACAGTATATCCTAACATACGCTTAAAGAGATGCTCACATCTTTAATTCAGTTATTGCATTCCCAAGCGTTTGAAGAGACCGAGACCGACAAGTAAGTTCCTGACCTCGCTAAAATCTTACTGAAACTGTATCCATGTGTATATGATATTTAAATCCTGGTGAATGAAGTCATATACCCACTTTTTAAGAAGAAAAGCTATATATTTATTTACTACACTATTGCTACCTCTAGAAAATACATATAAAAGGCTCGTACCTCCTTGATGATATTGTCCCAACAACCGGTAATTATATATATACACAAGTGAAAATGATGTGATATTTTGGTAAACTAAAATGCATATATATATTTCTAAATTGGAGGTGTATAAAACACACCATCATCACCAGCGCGCTCCTCTTTTTAAGGAATATATAATACATATTTCACGGTAGTACCTTATCTAGTTAAGACCTTCATCGACCTGGCTTCACCTTAACTAATTAATTGTATAACTTATGGGTTCTAGTACCAAGTACTACTAGTGTTTATGATATGGTATCAGGGCGCGATTAATCTGTCGATTGAAAATACGTAGGTTCGGTTGGAATCTGGAGAGAAGAGACATACGTTGATGCCCTGATGGAACCTAACATGTGATAGATGGCTAACCTACCAGTATTAAGTGATAAAACTGGCCTTATTTAGTAAATCCCACTAATTGTTTTGAGTATAGTTCGTTCTTCGATGAAATATTCAATGCGTTCACACTCTAGAGTATCTGGGTCCTCACACAGTTTTGGACCCTGTATATATGTTAACGGACACATGTGGCCACTGGTGCACGTGTATTGATGAGCTTGGAGTGGCATGCCCGCAATTCTACTCTTAAAAATGAGATCCTTTCACCAAAAGAGTTTTATTAATCTTACCCAATCTCATTCGGTGCTGTGGAAAACGGCTAGTTCGTGTTTGGCAGGCCACATATGTACGGAAACAGAAACATACTGGACGAAGTGAACATAGCTCAACTAATTACGTATCTAGTGGAAGAATATGTCGTCAACGGCGTACCACTTGTGTCAGTAATGTGTTTCTTAAAATAAAAACATGACAGTTGTTCATGTTTTGTTACATCTTTAAAATGTTTTATTTATCCAATATGAACCAAAAGATGTCATTGTTTGGTATACAACCGTAAGCGTCAGAAACCATGCATATTAATGTTACATTACTGCTGTTCAATTTGAAAGTAGCATGAGCATATTCGATTTATATTTGCACACATTTAAATCTCCGATTAATGGTATATTATTTTAAGTATGTACATTTATATTTACAGTCGGCAAATTTTCATGTACTTCATTGACGATACTCTCTTAGTTTATCCAACATCCACATTTCGTTTTTCACAACACTGGCAAAACGGATAAGCTAAACAGGCCTAGAGCCCAAATCTATGTGCCAAACAAAGAATGATGAAGTGTGGCATTGGTATGTCCCAAACCAATCATTCATGCACAATCCCGGTTGCAAATTGCACTCGCTCTCGATCGATAGATATGATCGATGTGACTGGCTGGTGGGCTCGACAATTGCAACTGCATCACAGCCACAAGTGACAAGAGAACCAAACTGATTGGATTCAGTTCTTGTGCAGGCAGGTCTGAAACTCTGACGTGCGCCATGACGAAGAAGCATGCTTGGAAGTATACTTGGCTTGTCATTATAGTGGTACTCAACTTAGACGGCGCTACAACGACAGATCGAATGAAGAGTACTAGTTGGTTACATGCTTAGTCAAATATTTTGCCAAATATTTTGAGCTAAGTTGTGGCAACCCACAACTTTTGTGGCTAAGAAATTGTTAGCCACATGTTAGGCAAGCTTTGGCTAGGAATTGTATCTATGACAAGTGGGGACATTTATTTGATTTTTGTGGCATGCCAAATGTGTGACATCAAACCAAACACTATACTAAGTTGGTCAAACTTCCATGCCAAAATTGTGGCAAAATGTGACCATGAACCAAACAGCCTAAGCCTCATGGTTTGGCCTGCACACACGCTCCAGCTCACTGCAACAGCACAGGAGATAAATAATTGGAGTTCTTCTGAAACATATCCCTGGCCGACCTGATCAGGTATTCAGATCCAGACACATGAGATCTCATCACAATCTCACTGACACCAGATATGTTATAATTTTCTCCAAGATTGTTAGCCCAATATGCCATCATATCCTACTTAAATCTTCTAATCTTGATGTGAACCAATGAGAGTATTCAGGGAACTGAAACCCAACATACAGTGTCAAATGACAGAAATTAGTCGCTGCTGTGTGTTTCAAAGGTTGCTTTCTTTTGCATGTTCAACAGCAGTTATCATTAATGCTTGTTGATCCAATGCATTTGCATTGCCTATAACAACAGAAAGATCTAGCTAGCTTAAGCTTAGCTACACTCGTATGGACATGGATGCAATTGCATGCCTCTGCATGATGCAGCAGCTGCAACAAAAGCAAAACTGTTCTTCTCCTTCTTGTATATACACTCCCTGATCATGCAGCTGCTACTCATGCTACGTACGTGTATAACTGACCAAGTATTTCTCACTTCGTCATCAGTTCATCAATTTCTCAGTTTCCTTCACTCATGTGCATTCCGGCGATGAGCTGACTTGCCTTCCTTTCCAGACAACCGGAGCAATCACCATCCATACTGCAATTGCAACCGCCGTTTTGTCAGTAAATACAGTAACTAGTACTAGCTAGTGTAGATGTGTAATTCTATCATGAATTGCAATCTGAATTTCCCGCGCAATTGTGCGGTTAGATGTTGTGAACTTGCAATACATTTTATTCACTTGTAATACATTTTATCTGAAAAATATACAATTTTTCCACTTACTGTACACGATGGCCGCGAGCCATTCGTTGACGACGCGGACCCAGGTGCTCGCCCAGCCGACATCAATCGTCCATCTGACACAATCAATTAATCAGATTATGATCAATTGTGATTAATTATCATATCATGGTTAATTGATCTCCTCTAGACTCTAGTGATTAATAAAGTTAGGCGAAATGTTAGCAGTAAGGCGAATTACCTTTCCATTCTTTGATTAGCATTCCAGCTGACGAAGAGCATGGCGAAGTACATGGCCCCCATGGCGAAAACGAAGTGGAAGAATCCAAACCCATACGGGATGTCGTCGTCTTCGGGCTGCTCACTCTCGGCCTTCTTGAACTGTTGCATATGTTTTTGACCAAATTCAGCCTCAATTAGTCAATTGCGATATGGTTCGTATTATGATCACTGTTCAGTTCAGTGAAGCTGGCAGCAGTTAGTGACAGACCTGAAAGCACTTGGAATCAATCCCCGTGGCGAACGTCGCCGTGACGATGACGATGACCCCGATCACAAAGCTCTATAGATGTGGACATGCCATTCTTCAGATTTGTTGTAATCCCTCCGTTTCATAATGCAAGAGAATTCGTTTCTGCTGAAATGGAATTGAACAAAATTTGTTTGGAAGCTTACAGCGATGTTGACCCAGTCTGCACTCGTTGCAACCTCTGCTCTCTTGTTGCAAATCTCTGTGTGAGGCTCACTGTTCGTATCCAAAAGAGAAAGAAAGAAACTTGAATTATGAAATGGTTCGATGGCTAGTACAAATCATGATCGATATCTGATTTCCGGGTATATGAAATTCACCTTCTGATCGCTGTCCAGCAGAGGAACACGATGTAAACCCCCATCAGCCCAGGCGCCAGGTAGCCAGCCTTAACCTGAACCCAGTTCAAGAACAGAGAGAGCAATTCAGATTCAGTGATTCGATAATGCAGATTACTCGGATATTCTATCAGATGTAGAAGTAGTGTTTGTTCATATTGTTGCCATTTTGAACCATTCCATTATTTAGCAAACTTACGAAGTTTGGATCATTTAGTTCGCTACCAAATATTGGCAATGCCTACGAAATTTAGCAAAGTCTATAAACTTCTCATAAACTTATACCAACATTTGTTAAGTTGTCAAACTAAACAGTACCACTACATTTTTCAACTTGTCAAAATTTTGGCATTGCCAAATTTTGACTTTCGCAACAAATGGGAAGGTTAGCTTTGGCAATAAATTGAACAGGTCATAGTACATGTCAATCTACAATGATCCAGAGAGAGAGGGGGGATTAATAATGAGAGATCGATCGACCTTGGAGCTGAGGGAGATGGCGGTCATGAGCTGCACGAGGACGAGAGTGACAGTGATGAAGAGGATGTTGAGCTTGCAGGTCGGCCGCGGCGCGTACCAGACGTACATGAGCACCACGCCCAGGATGGACCCCACGTAGGCGCCGATCGACACCACCTGAACCTGCATGTGGCTGCACCACACCATAAACCTCGACGAAGTCAGATGCCATCGATGGATGAACGCATCATAGCATCAGAATTCAGAATCTCTGATGAAGCTGATCACTGCAGATTAACCTCACCATCTCTTCAGGTTGGTCTCTGACCGGCAGCAGTCGTTCAGCCATGTGATGAACCGGGTCACACTGACCAGTTGGATCACCAGAAACGCCCTGTGAAAATTTAATTACGCATGTAATCCATCAGCTTAACCTGATAAATGACACCCCGATTTAACGGGATGCTTTTAAAAAATGGTTTTACGGTGCTCTCAAATTACAGTAATCCATGGCCGAAATATGTATTGGTCATTTGGTTGTGTGAAGTTAGAGAGCACAGTTAAGAAGCTCCATATGACCATATGGCTTGTGTGTGTAAAATGTGTGCTTACCCTGCTCCAAAATGTGCAACCTTTCCTGCAGAGAAAAAAGATAAATTTCAGACCAAAACCATGAGCAAGAGTCATCAAGAAATCGACAGGTGGGTGACAATGGAGGCAGTTAATTACAAGCACTGACCGTAGAGCTGGATGAGCTGCGACGGGAGGAAGAAAGGAACAACGGTGAACCCCATCCACAGCACGATCTTCGCCGGCCACCACTCGGAATGCCACGAGTTCCGGCGATCGTGCATCTTCCTCGTCCTCATCGTCGACAAGAACATCATGAAGAAGAACAGCTGCAGGTCGCTGTCGTCAAGGAAATCACAAAATTCACAATGCACTAACGCAGAAACCAAAACTGAGGCTACGTTCTTTTCAGCTAACAGTATTGGATTAGTTCTCATTTTCTGTAAGTACACTATATGGTACTCCTCTGTCTCAAACTATAAGATATATTTTATTTTATTAAGACAAAAGTTTGACCCATAATTTCTCTGTTAAAATACTATTATTGTGATTAAAAAATATAATCATAAGAAAACACTTTTGAATATAAATCTTAACAACATCAATTTTATGTCACAAAAATAACTTTTTAATAGATAACTTGTTGGTCAAACTATTATCCTGACCAGTCAAATTACGCCCTATAATTGAGGCATTTAACTATTTACCACTCTTACAGATGATACTTTAATAAGTCACTGACAAACGAGACCAGCTGAGTCACTGACAGCGGGTTTGGATGGCATTTCATATACCATCATATCCGTAAGAGTGACAGAAGATTAATTATTCCCCTGTAATTTAGAACGGATGGAGTAATTTTTTTAAAAGAAAATCATTCTGTAATTACCCGTCTAGTTTTGCCTTTTGCGTGTGGCTTATAATCTGAAACTCAAACTGAATCTGAAACTGTAAAACAGAAACTCTGAAGCTGAAACTGAAACTCTGAAACTGTAACCTAGTAATTTGAAACCTCTAAAACTGAAACTGAAACTGTAAAACAGAAACTCTGAAACTGCAACTGAAACTGAAACTCTGAGACTGAATTGCAAAGGATACGAAGCAGCCGAGGCTGACGCGAAGTACTCCCTCGGCGCCGAGGCAGAAGCCGGCGCCGCGGCAGCCGCGTAGTCGCCGGAGCTCGGAGAGGATTGGGTGCCCGAAGTCGCGAAGCGTCCACGCCAGCATGTTCGTCGCCAGGAACACGAACGCGTACACGTATCTCGCCATCATCGGGTTCGGCGGCCCAACCACCAGCTGCGCACACCCGCAGCACGCCTCCTCCACCACCACCGCCACACACCTCTCGCCGCCGCCGCCGACATCGCCGTCGCCGCCGCTCTCCGCCGCCGCCGGTGGTGGTGGCATCATGTCACCACCCAGCGTCATCGACAAGAAACGCTCACTCCTGCACACAATTCATCAACTGAATTAGGCAGGCAAGAAAGAAAGAATCAGATGATGCAGGATTAATGTTTGCGATTAATCGAGATCACACGCGATCCGTGAGCGCGAGATTGTTCGTCGAGCACGCATGATCGATGTCGGAGAGAGAAAGATTTGTTTTTTTTTGTGTGTTTCCTTTGCGCCAAAGACATGCGCTCCCAAAAAGAGAGTGTTTGTTTTTTTGTTCGACTCTTGCTTCGTAGGCAAGCTCACTGCTGCAAATGCAGCTTTCGCAATCTTTGACTCTCGTTGACCAAAAAGAAATGGGAATCCGTACGATTGAAATCATTAACTAACTGAATGATAACTAACTTATGTGGCCAGTTGTGCTAAGTTTGCAAGAAAAGAAAGGTGTGTTAATTAGTGGATCAGTTAATCTTACTCCTTCCATATATTTCATCTTCCTTTTTCCTTTCATCATTAGTTTTGGATAGTGTGTAAATCTGATCAAGAATCAACATCATTCTTAAAGGTTTCTTCCCAGGCCTTTGGACTGAAAAAAGGCTACGCATTTTGGTGTGCAATTTCCCTGTCTCGACATGGACAGGGGAGAAAATAAATAAAAATAGGTTAAAAAAGCATGAGGACAACATTGATGAATTGTTGATGACATGGTTGGCTTTAAAGGAGGATTAGGGGTTAAAGATGGAAAAAAGAAGCTCTCTTTAAGAGAGAGCTCCATGGACTGGACTCTAATGGAGAAGGACATATTGGCATGTTTCTCCTCCTGAATTTTGATGGCCAGCAGCAGCCTTGGATGTTTGTAGAAAAAGAGAAAAGGAGTAAAGATAGCAAAGCATATTATGATGTTGTGGAAGTAGGAAAGCGAAGGGGGCTGGTTGGCAGGATAAAATTCCCTGAGAAAAATGATAGACTGCTGGTACTGCATGCTTGTGAGACGTGTCAACTAAGAATCAATACTAACAATTTTCAGATATTTCATATAGCTGGTGCTAGTATCTTTCTATTCTGCCACATCCATTATGCTATATTTGCCGATCCGTTATGAACTTATGATCGGTCTTAAGGGGAATACTTTGCTAAGTCAATCTTTTTTTTAGGAGTACTAGAATTCTTTGTTTATTGCCCTCTGCTTCAATATTTGTGGCTGGCATGCATTTAGAGGTTGTTTGGATCTAGACTTTCTTTTAGTTCGTGTCATATCAGATCTTTGTACGTCAATTAGGAGTATTAAATATAGACTAGTAATAAAACTAATTGCATAAATAAAGGCTAATTCGCGAGATGATTTTTTAAGCCTAATTAATCCATGATTAGCAAATATTTACTGTAGCATCACATTCGCTAATCATGGACTAATTAGGCTCAATAGATTCGTCCCGCGAAATAGTCCAAAGTATGGGATGGGTTTTGTTAATAGTTTATATTTAATACTTTTAATTAGTGTCCAAACATCCGGTGTAACAGGGACTTAAAAAAAAAGTCTCTATATCCAAACAGGGTCTTAATTGTGAAACCCTTTCTTCTTTTTTGGGGAAGGGGCGATAGTACCGATAGTCATTTCATTTTTGTTTAATTAGTTGAAGTCAGTTTAGAATACCAGAATCATTTTTCTCGTTGGACCCACGATGCACATATATGGACTGATCATGAACTACAATGAAAACACTAAAAATCTAATATTAGAACTCGATAAATATCTAAGTTGAGCGTAATGAAGGATCGATATCATCCAGTTCTAATTTGCAGATAACTAACAAAATTGGCAAAGTGATGAGAGAGAAATAATTGTTCATCCATCCATCTCCTTAACATCTACATGCATATACATATCACAAAAGAACAGATTGATTGATGATTGTTTAAAAAGAAACTACCAGGAAGGGAAATTAAGGCAGCAAGCAAGAAAGACTCTAACGCAAGAAACGCACATCGCATGCAGCTCGCCTAGCTAGCTTGCAAGCGAAGGCCAGCAACAAATTAACTCACTAACTCCACACAGAAGCATAAGAGATCGAATCTACACCAATTAAATTCTTACTTCAAAGTTCAAACAATGAAAACAAAAAATCTAACCAAGAAAAGGAGAGAGAGAGAAACTGAAATAGCAATTACCTCGAACAATATATCCTACATGCATGCAGTAGCAGGATATATATGAACGCCGATCGACGAAGACGAAGAAGTTCAGGGTAAGTAGCTTAAGAATTTATCAACAAGGGCGCCGCAAATAGATGTGGCCGTACTGTTCTTGGGTGGCGCGCGCGGCCGCCATTGGTGTGGCAGTGTGGGTTTTATTCTGGCAGCAGCAGCATCCGCATATGTGCGATAATAATTTGGAGTGGAGGAAGAGGAGGACAAGGGAAGGAAGGAGATGGAGACTAGTGGAGGTGGAGGTGGCGCGCGGCTGCGCGGTGCGGTCTCTTTAATTTTTTCCCGCCGCAAGCAAGCAAAGCCAAGAGAGAAGCCCGGGAATTTACCTGGCGGGCGTGGCCTACTTGGCAAGGGCCGTCCGTCCCTCTCCACAAACCCACCCTTGTGCCCTCCTTGTCCATGCATAAATAAAATCTTTTAGTTCTTTTTTAGGTTCTTGAAAGGAGCTCTAGAAGATGATGTGAAATTCTATAGGCTCTAGCGCTACCACATGCAGTGTTGTGTAGTAGTATTACATTACGTGATGTTTTTGTACATTTGCGCACATATCCGAACAAAGTATGTGTACCGATTTCTTGTGTTGGATCATCATTCATCTGTTTAATTCGGATCGTCCATATTGTGATCTACGATCAATCTATAATCATGTCATTGGGAAAAAACAGTAATTTTCATCAAACACAGATTTTTTTAGACGAAATGTCTCAAAAAAAATCCCTTTATTTATGTAAAATATATATATCATGTTATAATATAAATTCGCATTGTTACACTCTTAAATACACATCTCACTTACCTACTTTATCTTCTTCCTCACTTTCGCATTGCACTATAAAAAATCAACTTAAACGCCACTATAATGATACGTTAACTGGTTAAATATACATATAAACAATCAAACTATCGATAATTGGCACGCGTTGAAAATGCAGGTAAGATGAGCATTTTAGAAAAATATCTCATACATTTTTTCTTACGATTATTATTGATCATATATTTAGTTAAATGAATGATATAAGCTGGAGTTTTTTAAAAACATTTTGAAATACATTGTAATACCTAGGGTTTTACATTCCAGATTCCTCGGACTTAGGGTTAAAATTTATTGTAAGTCCCCCTCTAAAACGCAGGAATAAAAAAAACATAGGAATAGGAAAACACGAGATTTTCGTATAAATGCATATGCAAAACAGAGGATTACAAAACATAGTAAAAACATAGGAATGACCGTTTGTTTGGACCGCAGGAAAAAAATACAGAAGAAATAGACTTAAAGAAAAATTTCCAAGAGGTTGGAGCTCTTGAAAAAATTTCTCCAAAACCCACATGCATTGAACAATTCCTAAGAAATTTCATAGGATTTTGAAATGTCCTTTTTTTATTGTTTAAAAGGATCATATAGGAAAAATTCCATAGAATTCAAATACTTCAAATTTTCTATGGTTTTTCTACAAATCACAGGGAGCCTAAAAAGGATTCGAGGAGTCCTCTGGCAATGTTGAACTTACATATTAATTGCTCCCGTCAGTCATAAATGTTTAACGTGCATTTAAGATAATTTGGTTAAATTTTTTAAACTCTACTAGTAACCGATAATCTCTTAAGTTGCTGGTTTTAAAACAAAATAAATTGTGTGCGCTTAGATTTTCCGTGATAAGTACTACTGAATATCATTGTGTGTGCGCTTAAAACATCAACCTTGCTTGGCTTTCACCAACGTACTGACAATGTTGGGTTGGGCAGAATGGTTGGCTGGACATCAGCCTGTCAGGTCAGTTGGAGCACTGACCTGCAGCCTGCAGCCAAATTGCACCCCCGGTCGCTAGCTTTCATACCTGCCACAACAGTTGGAAGATCTTTCAGTTCCATGTCACGTATGTACGCATGCATACAAATGGTACAAAATCTTGTGAGACTTTCTTGTGTGGCTCTCTTTCACAGCACAAGGTGAACCACACTTACGAATTAATTCCCGTCCGATAAATTTCACACGAAAACATAAAATTTTCAAAATTATCTCGTGTGCCAGACTCGAATATCGAGCTAGTTTGTGATACTGTGTTGTCCTCCTCGCTCGGTCTGAAAATATCAGCCTATGACTATTCGTCTCTCCAAGTATCATACAAACAGGACTCGGTCATATTTAGCAATGGAAAATTTTCATCCTCAAATAAACCTCGCGATTGTTTTGCCAGGTCGGCCGAAAGATTCGGCGACCAAATTTTATTAAGATTGAAAAAAAGGAGTTACAAAGTTACAATCGACATTAAACTGTCGAGTTTGGCCCCAAAAGAGGACCAAACAGAACTTAAAACTCAACTAAAGCTCTAATTACATTCTTTGAAGGTTCCTGCTTCTCCCCACACTGTTATTTCCTCCCGGATATATTCGAAGATCCTCATTGCTGTTTTGGACGTATTGTAACCTCGTGAATGTTAGAAATTAATTTTTTTTATTCGTATTGCAGTACTTACTTTCTCTGTGGGAATGGAGTTGAAAAATACGAGATGCTTTTCCCAGAAATACAGGCAAAAGGAAATGGAAGTATCACCAGTCAGCATATATCCTACATGTCTCACAATGGATCTCTGTCGACAAATTGCCATCACATAACGAATGAAAGAATGATATATGCTATGCTATCCTATCTTGCAGCCAACCAGATACTACTACACTTGTATCTCTGTGGCTAGCTAGCTATCCTGGAGTAGAAGCTAGCCAGCACAAGGCAGACACTAATGGCGTGAGCCGAACCGTATGTTCGTTGATGCTTGTCGGATAAAGCCGGTGAAGCTTGCAAACCAAGTTGACCCAACCCTGACCCCTGCAGAAAGCTACAGCCAAGCCAAGCAAAGCAATCAAGCAGAAAATTCAGAAGCATTAGGAGCAAATTCAGGAGGCCACTGAAGCTGTATAGCTATTAGCTAGTGGTGCCATCCTTATGGTCCATGAGCAAGCAAGCAACAACTCATCACTTGCAAGGAAGAAGAAATCATCAGACATGTACACGCAGCAACAAAGCTTCTCTTGCTTGCACTTTTGGACCACAATGTTTGCACTCTCTCCGTGTCTGTGACTGTGTTCCCTAACACGTCAAAGGAATGTCTCCTCAATCTGCTGCACAGTGCACTTTCTAGTTTATTGATTTAGAAGGAGGCAGATAATTTTGCCTCCTTGGAGAGAAAAAAAAAAAGGGCTAGAGAAATAGAGGGTGCTGTCAAATTTGACTATCACTTGGTTAACATCAGATGTGCGAGTGCGGTTAGTTGATGCAGACACACTCACATACCCACGAGTGCGCCTCTTGCACACGCCGAAATCTAAGGAGATGCACAGTGGTGTGATTTTGCACTCCTTATTGCCAGTAGACATTAGCTGCCAAGAGCCCAAGAGAGGCAGGCGCACTGTTGCATATATAAGCATGTGTTGACTATTGAAGCAACAAATTAGTTGTTTCCTGGTCTGGCTCTTTCCAAAAGACATGGGCAAATCTCAAACCTATATCTGATTTGATTATGATTGACATATATAGTTAAAATATTCCAAGAAGAATAGCTTAAAATATTCCAAGAAGAATAGCTTCAACTTGGGAACGAAGTGGAGCATCAATGAGACCATGAGTCATGTTCCACAAACTGAAGGCAAGACCAAGTTCAACTCTAACAATGTTGACTAGTAGTACACAAGAGTTTGGCTCAGATTCGCACCTAGAGTCCAAAACACCATGAGTCATTTTGTTCGGTCTATGTGGAAAAACAAAACACCACCGAACGTGTAACAAATCCCTCCAGTTTGTCTCTCAAGTGCAAATTCAGGTGGAGATTTGTCGACAAAATAATGCTCGCGTGATCAGCTAAAAAGTCAGTGAACGGAATGAACTTATTTTGAAAAGAGAGAGAGAGGATGCAGAAGAGTAGGCATTCGACCCTTTTTTGTTTAGAACACTTGGCATAATCATCTAAGCAACCAATTTTGACAAATATCAATTTGTAAAATTGATGTTCTTGCCACTGATTTATGTACAATACAGAGCAAAGTTTCAGTCAGCAGCAGTCAGTTAGTTAATCACGATCACAACGTATGCATAATGGATGGAAATTGATGATAATGTAGGCCCATGTGGAAGATGACCTGACCTCGCCGGCGCACAAACTTACGGCGGCGGCGGCGCATCCGATGGAAGATCGCGGCTGTGGCTGGAGGAGCAGGAACTCGCCGAGTAGGAGTCGCCTCGCCTCGATTCGATGCATCGAGGCTTGGGATTTCGTTAGGAGAGGATACGGTCAAATTCGGTTTCAGATGCGGCGCTCCTCGGCGAACCCATCCGCGGCGGCCGTTGCCGTCGCCGGCGGAAGAGGAGGGAACCTGATTGCGAAAATAATCCCGTAAAAAGGGGTTTTGTGTAAAGATACCGGATCGGCGGTAACTGTATTGATCCCAAAAAGAACAGGGATCGATCTGCAAAAGTTGCAGAGGCCTCGCAATGATCAGTTGAGTGGGCCATAATGGGCTCTAATTGGGCCCTGATGGCCTCGATTCCTCCAAGGAGAAAGCGAGTTTCACGCCTAAATTCATCCGCTATGTGCAAGTGCAAGCGACAATCTCGCCGGTGAAATGCGAGCATAGAAACAAGTGGCGCGCATGTTCATGGGAGACACAAGAAGAATCAACAACAGATAGTGGGTTTGATCACTATTGGTATACAGCATACAGCATACTGCTACTAAAGATATCGTGTATCTTCCTTTTATCTTATTCAGGTCACTGGCCAACTTGAAAGGCTCCACTGAACTGAAATATACGTCCAGTGTCCACCGTCCAATTTCAGTTATCGCTACTACATAAAATTTTGAGCAAAGGAGGCAACAAATATATCAGGAAAACGGCAGAGAGAATGTTTAAATTTTGAGGCAACATGTGGGAGGGGTTGTTTCTAAGCATTGTTTTAAAACAATCCAAATGCTTGAAATTTACTCCCTGTATGTCTAACTGCTTAAAAATTTGAGAAGAACTAGGGGAACACAGTAGAAGAACAGGCGTGCTAGCAGCTAAAGTAGTGAAAAGGTGCATAACGGTCATCTCGGACACAAAGCAAGCGAGATCAGATTCATCATCTCACTTTTTTCACCTCAAAAGAACCAAAGGGTGACCGACCAGTGTGTGTAGTGCCACTAATCACCATTCACCACAGGTTCCGGGAAGAACTAATTTAATCTTAGCCAAAGCTACTACTACGAGTGAAGACCACCACTCCCAGCTTCCCAAATGCAGAAAGGTTAAACTAAACAACATCACACAATCACAACTTCACAAGCTCTTTTCAGCAAACAATGGTTTGCTTAAACAGATTTTTTGGACTAAGAATCTCTGCTCCTTCTGATACCAGCAGATATTCCAACTGAGTGACCAACCAATCAATGAACTATTCGAAAGTATTATATTTTTTTTTACGAAGAAGGTAGATAATTATCTACCAGGTATTGTTATAAATTTATTGGTTAATACTGTTGGTCTCTGAACATCACAAGTTCACAGCGCAGGAGAGTTCATCTCTTGCAGATCTGCAGTATTAAACATCATGATTACTAGCAGGAACCCTTCTAGAATAATTCTAACAGGATCAGAAAATGTTCTTCGAATAGATCACATTCCTAGCTGAATTCTTCAGAAGCAAGCAAGCACATGGCAAGAAAGCCAGGATATCAGCACCACGACTATGCCTTATCAAGACACAGACGCTGAAAATCCTAAAGAAAGTTGCACCATCCTCACATACTTTTAGCTTTGATAGATTCACTTATAGTCTTACGTGCATTTTCAAAAATTAATTTGAAATTTGCATTTCTTGTTCTGCCATTCTGCTACCATTCTACATACAAAGTAACTATATTGAATTGGAAGGTATATGATTTAGGCAGTGTATATTTTGTTCTAGGCTTGATTTTAGAGAGTAATTCATCAGTTTAGTGGCATATCCTTCAAAATGCCAACCACAACATGCTAAATTAGACAGAAAATCTTTATGCGACAGAATTCTATCAGAAGCCATTGGAACTTCAGACAGAACATGTGGTTCCCCAGTTATTCAGGTTGATGGAATGAAGAAAGCAGGTCAAAGTATAAAATGACAAGCAAAAACCAGAATATGTTTCTGACCTTTAATCTTTATACCCTGCAAAGTGCAACATTCGACAAACCACTAGCAGCAATTCACATGGCAAAACATAAAAGAGCAGGAGGAAAGAAAGAAAGTCATTGATTGAACTAGGAGGATCACAACACTAACATGTTACTAGCAAGTGGAGAACAAATCAAATCCAATACAACACAGAAGAACAACAATTCTTAAGAATCCATACTAAATAATATAAGAATTGAATAGGTAGAAGTAGCTGTGATACAGAAGGAAGAAATGACACATAATCCTTTTGTTCTAAACTTATGTCTTACTGAATTTAACTGAACTGAACTCATACTTCTCTCTCTATACAACCACACATATATCCCTGCACCTACAATCCTCTGCCAAATCCTCCTGTCCCTCTCAAACCTTTTCTTATTATTCACAACCCAATTAGCCATCAATCATATGTTCCCAAATCCTCCAAATCCTCACCCTTACCGCCTCCAATCCATTTCAAAACCACAGCAACACAAACTGTTTCGTTGCGCCAATCGACAGACACCGACAAAACCACCATAATCAAGAAAATTTTGTGCCCCTTACTACTCTCATCACGCCTGTAGTCATCAACCAAGAACACTAGTAACAGTAACTAAGCATGATAATGACCACATAAGTATTCTTGCGTGCGCGTGAATTCACCATTGTCGATTGCCGGAGACGAAGAGAGCAGAACAAGCATCATTCAGACATTCTTGTATCAATGCAGTGGAGGAGGTGGTGGTGATCCATATTGTACTCCATGGACTGGTGGCCATGATACTGCAGGATGTTGCTGAGGAGGTGGTGGTGGTGGTGATCCATATGGTACTGGGTAGACTGGTGGCAATGGGCCGGGGTAATACGGCGGCGGCGGTGGCGGCAATGCTGGTGTTTGGCTGCAGGGCGGCGGTGATGGCGGCGGCGGCG
>CM002476.1:3323993-3342944 GCA_000325765.3 Leersia perrieri
GGCGGCGATGGTGGCGACGGCGAGGGAGGCGGCAGGGCAGGGAGGAACGGCTTGCAATGGAAGGCGTCGCAGTTGACGGGAGGACGCGCGTAGAACGCGGCGCACTGCTGCGGCGAGCGCTGGTCGGGGCGGTTCGTGAGGCAGTTCCTCCTCTCGCCGGCGCCGCCCGGCACGACGCGCGCGCACGACGGCGACTCGCCGCCGGAGAGAAAGTTGTACGCGAAGGTGAAGTTCCTCAGCCGCGGGAGCCCGCACACCGCCGCCGGGATCTCACCGGCGAGGAGGTTATGCGCGACGTCGAGCTGCTCCACCTTCCTCATCCCGGCCACCGCCGCCGGCAACGAACCAACAATCCTATTAAAGCTGACGTCAAACACCGTCACCTCCCTCAACAACCCAATCTCCGTCGGAAGGCACGAATTCAACCCGGAGTTGATGAGTACGATCTCGTTGAGCGTCCCCGACATGTTGCCGAGGCTCGCCGGGAGGCAACCGCCGAAGGAATTGTGCGCGAGCACCATCACGGACGCCGGCGAGTTGCCGAAATTGTCCGGGATTTCGAACCTGAATCGATTGTGGTTAAGGAAAATCGCGTCGAGAGGCCTATCGAAGAGCTCCCTCGGGACAGCGCCTTCGAATTCGTTGAACCGGAGGTCGAGGAATCGGAGCGAGGGCATGGCGAGGACGACGCGGGGGAAGGCGCCGACGAAGCGGTTGTTGCTGAGGTCGAGCTCGTGGAGGAGGCGGAGGCGGCGGAGGGTGGAGGGGACGACGCCGCAGAAGCGGTTGGAGTTGAGGTGGAGGAGCGCGAGGTCGGAGAGGAGGCCGAGCTCTGGGGGGAGGTAGCCGGCGATGTCGCCGTGGTTGAGGTCGACGCCGGCGACGGCGAGGACGCGGCGGTCGGAGGGGAGCGGGGCGCAGACCACGCCGGTGTAGTTGCAGACGTCGGGGCCCACCCAGTCGGCGGTGAGGTTTTGCGGGTCGGAGAAGATGGCGTCACGCTTCCACGTCTGCAGCGCCACGTAGGCGTCGCGCAGCCGCGAGCTCGGGAACCGCCATGTGGGGTCCACCCTCACCGCCGCCGACGTCCTCATCCCTTCCCCACCACCGCCGCCGCCGCCATCGCCGGAGAAATCGAGCGCCGCCGCCCCGCCGAACACGGCGACGGCGGAGCAGACAACGATGAGTATACACGCCGCGCTCCTCATCTCATCTCCGCCCTCGCAATGCCGAGATCGATCTCGCCGAGGAGCTCGCCGGCGGATAGAGAGAGAAAGAAGAGGAGGAGTGAGGTTTTTTAGAGAGAGAAAGGAGACGAGAGAGGAAGAGGAGGCAGCTATAAACACACGCGGACGCGGACGGACGCGGCTCAACTGTGGGTGGGGCCCACTGGTCAGAACTTTCTTTTTCTGTGTGCGGTTTTCGGTGTACGCGTAGCGGAGAGGGATATGTCAGTGGGGTAGGGCTGTCAGTGAGTGGGGCAGAGGAGTGGGGATGATACTAGGGGTCCCCCGCATTCGTCTCCTTGTTTGTGCCCAGAGTTTGACGCGTGTGTGGTTTCAAGTGTCCGCTTAACTAGTTCAAACTCCCAAGACCAAAAATGCATGGAGAAAGTGAGAGTGAAGTGTGAGCCACACAGGGTGATGACAGAGTGTGGGAAAAAAGTAGCAAAAGTAAACTGTAAAAGTGAAAAAGGGTGTTTCACACTGGATATTCCATGTTGATGGAGTTATAGCCAATAAACGTGTTTTTTTTACTCCACGGCAATCAGTTCAATTTCAGTAATTTAGGAGGAATTTCTAAAATATATACTGTACAGGTTTCACCTCTTTCTTGATTAATTAGTATCAAATGTATATTGTATTTATCAGTGCTGAGAAAATGGGAGCACACAAGCCAACCCTAAAATAGTTGTTTTGAACGACTTGAAGAAAAATAACTGTTTATTGATATTATTGTTATCTTTAAATAGAGAAAGCACAATGGAACTTGAAAATTACTATAACACAAGTTTAGGATAAAGCATATGTCTAGGATGTGGAGTAAGTAATGTTTTGTTATATGAATTTCTTTTCAAGCATTCTAGAGTCCAAAAATTTACTTAGAAAGTTTTTCTCTAGACTTAATTACTTTGTTTTTCCCACAAAGTATTGAATCTAGAGGGGTAATAAGGCATAACAAAGATAGGAAAAAAAACTCTGTATAAACCACAAAGAGGATCTGGAATACCGCATGCGGCATGCTACTCTCTTCGAAGTAAAGCAACACAAAAAAAGTTACAAGGAAAAAAAGGAGAATAAAATACTAGGAGTAACAGTATAGTATGTCGTACGTTTGTTAAATGGTTCTATACTGTACAGTGTACAGTGGACTAACTGACACAACGACACTGCTCCGGCTTCTTCTGTGCTGCATTGGTCAAAAGAAGAATTAAGAGAGGTCACGGGGAATCATAAACTAAGCCAGTACGTTACCTATCCAAAGTACTCCCAACCAACCATATTGACAGTACTACTCTAATGGCTAATGATATAATTATGTCACAACATTATAAACTAACCTATCCTTATTTGATCATGTGCATTTGTTTGACTTGTAGTACGTTTGTTCTCTTGTCTTGAATTAAATAAAAATACTCATAGTAGAATGCATGGGAGAGATGGAACAATCCGAGCTATGCTATAGCCTTAAACCGTTCGTTTGCCTATATGCTTTGATGAGAAATACACGTCACGTAATAATATTATTAAAAAATATTAGCTGTAATTTCGAAGATTCCGTGTTAAATATAAGATTTAAACCTAGGTGTACATGTTTCCTCACCAAATACTTGACCAACTGAGCTACTTTCAACCAAACGAATCCAGTATTAGGGCTTATTTGGATCACAGGATAGGAAAAACGTAGGATAGGAAAATGATAGGAAAAGTATAGGAATGAATGAGTAAAACAGAGGATTGAAAACATACGAATATAAAGGTATAGTGTATTCAGATTAGAGGAAAGAAATAGAAAGGTTTTGTACTTGACAGACTCACTCTTGTAAAGGAAATGAAAAAATGAGCTTTGAGTGGATGTTTTTTCCTTTGGTTTTCCTTTGACAATAGTGCAAAAGGAAATTTTCCCTTAGTTTTTCTATGCCAAGTTTGTTTGCACCGGATGAAAGGATAGCAAATATTCCTATGCAATAGTATCCCTCCAAAATTCCTTTGATAATCCTTGGAAACGAATAAGCCCTTAAAAAGTTAAAAAGGTGATTTAGAAAACTGTACGAAATACTGAAGATTTTGTAAGAAAAAAATCGTATTTCCAATTTAAGTTGGTAGGGGCATTTTCGGTAATAGGGCGGTGTCATTTTCCATGCAAGATTACGCGAGATAATACGCAGCGTTGGCCATTTGCGACTGACGCCGACTGGAGCCGCGTCGTTGGCTCGTTGCGTTGCGTTTCTGCTTTCGTGAGCACGTTCTCTCCGGGTCCCCACAGTCCAGTGACACCGAGCGACGGACACAGCCGGGTGCGGGCCCCACCAAAGCGGTCGGACGGCGTCGGATCTCGCAGGCACTGCACCGGTGCGCTGCCACTGCAGGTGGGCCCCACCGGGCGGGCGGATTTTCCGTGGCCACGTACGTACGCATCGCCGCTCGTTGGGGGCTTGATGAGCTAGCCGACGACGGGAACGCAATGTGGTTCGCCATTAATGACGGATTAAATTACAGAATCAAGCTGCGGACATGTAGGATACATAGAAATAAAGAGCAGTTAAAATTAAGTTAGCCAGTTGGATGCTAATGAGTAATGCATGGCTAATCTAATCTAGTTAGCCAGTTAGGTAGAGTTAATCACGTCATCTCATTTAAGCTTGCTTAGGGGCTAATTAGCTTGCTTCGTCCACACCAGACCACCGGCCGGCAGAGAGCCACAACTCAGGGGTCAACTTTTCTGACGCCTCACAACAGTACATCTAGCTGAGTAATTGACGACGTGACAAGATAACCCGGACTCGATCTTTACGTACGTACAAACATGCATGTGCCAAGTTGATATACTCATTCCGTCTTCTCTTCTCTGGCTATATTCAATTAATTCTTCAGTGCTGATCCCAAATGTCATTAATACTAGTGATTAATTAGAGAAAGTAATTAATCTTGATGGTTTCGTAAACCAATTTAGGAGCCTAACGCGACGTACGCTAGCTGCAACCGAGATGCATAAAAGGCTGGAAAACAACACATCATCGATCGTTCCTTAATTTGCCAAAAGCGAAAAGGGGCAAAATGGAGTACAGAAAAGAAATCCTTGATTTCCCGCTAAAGCGAAAACACAGAATTAATGGAGAACGGAAAATTAAGAAAAGGAGAAAATTAATTAATTAATTAATAGTGAAAATGCGGCTATGTACGCGTACGTATACATACATATGTCCAATTAAGCAGAGATGGAGCCAGTGAACCATTAGCTGGAGCCCTACATGTGTATAACGAATATCACTTTCACCCAATTCCTCGTGTCTTTCTCGCCGTCGCTCTCTTATCACTTCATACGCATGCACGTACACATACGCCTATAGCTATCTAGCTAAGTATATGCTATAGCTATGTCCATTTATGCCCCTTTGATGATTTGGTGATCCTTGCCCACGCACAAATAACTTTCATTCAAGCTCCCTAGCTAGAAAAGTACTAGTATATGCGTACGTGTTGCTCGCAGCATATTGGTTTATCTAGAACAACAGCAATTCTTGCGGTAGCCACACATATATACATGGGGCTAGGAGCAAATAGAAGTGTTTTACTACTCTCTAAATGAGCATAGAAGTGGATTTTTTTTCATCGTTTTCTGTTAGCACGCTTCCCAAAATAATTATTTGTATGTTTTTTAAATGAAGTTTATATAAAACTTGTTTTAAAAAATCAGATAAATCCATTTTTCAAGTTTTTAATAGTAAATACTCAATTAATCACGTACTAATGGCTTATCTCGTTTTGCGTGCACAAATAATCCAAACCCGACAAGCAGAAACGAACGGGGCCTCTGTAAAAAAAAAAGCAGGATCCTTTTCTACAGATTAGACACAACTTAGGACAACGAATATAAACAAATCTAGACAGATTTGTTTGTTTTAAATTATGTCTTACACTTGCAAATGTTGTTATATTTTAGGACAAATATAGTAGACAAATACAAATACATAAACATGTAACGTTCCTGATTTCTTTTCCTCCCAACAAAATAAGGGCGACACGCTAATATCTCGCGCCTGCAGGAGTAGTTAAGCATGCACGTAGTAGTGCTCGCCTATTTAACTTTGCTGTGTGTTGTGTCGCTTTGGAGCTGGAGACAGATGAGACGAAACGAAGCAAATTAAAGGTGAGTGCATTCCGATTGCCTGTGGAGAAGGGCAAGTAGCCGCGCCAGCTTGTACGTCGTCGTAGCACATATCAACATACGCATCCATGCAGCGCTCTATCTCCAAACTGTAGTCAAACTTTGGCTGTAGTCAAAGTTGGCAATGGAAGGGGAAGGAGGAAGAAGGAAGAAGAGACCACGCGTGACGTGAACCAGAACAAACCAGCGGCTTCATCTCAAGAATCCAGCTAAAAATGCGGCCCTGCATTTAAGCAAAACTAGTATATACCAGCTTGACAAAATGCGTAGTACTCACTCCGTTTCAGATAGTAAGACGTCTTGTCTCTCTAGTAGAACGTCTTACATCTAAAACAGAGGGTAGTAGCAATCTAGCATACTGTACATCCATACCATGCATACTGCTAGTGCTAGGGCTACTAGTGGTTCCTGTACACTAACTAGATGTGTAACAGTGCTAACTGACTGCTACAGTGCTACCCAACGGAGGGCCAGCTAGCCAGGCGCGTCAGGCTTATACGCTGATTATTAATTATATAGTGATAGAAAAATGGGGTAGATAAATTAACACAAACGTAGCACGGTAAATTATTTCGCGAGTGAAACAACGGTGAGAATCCATTGGCAGCGGCGGTGGCACGCAGCGCAACGGCGGGGACACGCGTCGAGCGGAGGCGCTGGCGCACATGCAGATGCACACGCGTTGCAGAGAGAGAGTTAGCGGGCAAGCGGATCACGGTAGTTAGAAGGGCCGTGGCCCATGGGCCTACGTGTACGTGACGTGGATGACACTAGCCTGTGGTCGGCCTCGGTCCGCGCCATCGGCCGTGGAACACGGCGCTCGAGCCGTGGCTGGAACGGCACGAACGATGGTTTTGGCGTACGGAGAAATTAGAGACAAGTCACAGCCTCACAGGACACGAGAGAAAAACGAGGAGAGAGTTGCTGCCCGTGATAGTGACTAGTGAAAACCAGCACCAGGCCACCAACAGGTCACGGATTACCACTATTTTTAGCCTTGCTAATTTTAAATCACAAGTTTTGGACTTTGCCAAAATTTTATTAAGGTGTGTGTTTGAATTGTTGTCAAAAAAATATTGGCATAGGTGTCTAGCTAGCTATTTGTATTTTGTTGTTTTGGCTACGAAAGGGGTGCCAAAATTTTGGTTACAAACCAAATGAGGGTTAGACTTTTGGCAACCAATATTTTAGTATGGCTGATATTGGCGATAAACCGAGCACACACCACTAGAGTCACTAGATCATGCAACATTACGAGTACGTACTACGCTACCAACTCTGCTATACATACGGTCCAATTATACAACTGGTATATGACAAGAGCCATGCAACCATAGATTAATAAAAAGAATGATGCATGGTAGTCGTTGATTGAGCTCAGTCGTACGCGGGTCAAACAGATGGGTCGTATGCACAACAATTTCCCTACCCTACTTCCGATTTATTGCCATGGCTAATACTCAATCCTTTCCATACTTAATTCAGTTTTTAAAAATTAATTTTCTTTATAATTATACATCAACATCTCAAATAACATATGACTACTCTGTTAAGCTAGTGAATTCGATAAAAGAACTAATATAATTTGATACTATAGATATTGAGTGAATTTATTATAAACTTCATCAAAATTTGAGAAGTTGACTTGAAATAAAAACTTTCGCTGTATTTAGTTCCCCAAAAAAAAATTTGGCAAAAAAATCACATCAATCTTTGAACACATATTTAAAGTATTAAACGTAAACTAATAATAAAACAAATTACATATTCGGATTGTACACTGCGAGACGAATCTTTTTTTTTTTCTAAGCCAACTTATAAGCAACAAAGAGGGCCTAATTACCGTGAAAAACCTGTCATAGTCAAGCACGTCGTACCAACGCATTGGAGAAATAAGTTTAGCTCTACATGTTACTAGAACAAGACAAGGCAAGCACTTCAGTTGAGACTTCGGATCCGCCGAATGTGGGGAAGCGAGAGTAATGTGATGATGATGCTCCGGTGGCAAATGTGCGATGCAGTGTGATAGTGGCAAGATGATGCAGTTGCCGAGCAGGACGGAGGCAAGGGCAAGTAGGCAAAGGAACACGGATCCGGCGGCTCCAAATGAAAAGAGCCCGCTATTTAACTTGTTTCCCCACAAGTGATCTAGCGAGGTCCAGACAGGCAGCCCCGTGACTCCAGTCTCTCCTGAAGTCCTGGTGGAGGGCCGAGAACCAATCCATGGACTATTTTCTAAATATTTGTGAAAAATTGATGATTGGTCTAAAAAACCTGCCTTGGATTTGTATTAGTATGAATACTGTGGAAATTAGTGGTCAAGGTTATTATATTTTGAAGACAGTAACATGCCCAAGACGACTTATTTGCAAGAGACAAGTTCTAACGTAGTGGAGCAGAGTGGTTAGTACCTGTGCTGTGCGTAGGGGCAAGAGTGTTCAAAGCAGGCACGGGCCCGCGCCGTGAGACCCGCAGTAATTGAGGGCCGCAGACGCGCTAGAATAGCGCCATTAACTCTCGCGTTAGAATCTGATGCCACTGGAGTACTTTTCTTTCTCGATCGCATGGTGCTCTGCTTGCTCCCTTGTAACAATGGACAGCTTGGTGGGGGAGCTCTGGGACAAACCAGCTCTCCCAGAATGCAGGGACGTGCAGGGCTGTTGCTCTCCTGGGGATTATATGCTGGAAACCAGATGTAGATTTTGCAGCAATAAATACAGTTCCTCCAGAATCCTTGTGGGGGCAAACAAGAGATGCATGTTACCTGAATGTAGTAATGTATCATCGGATGTGGGAAATTGCAGGGTTTTGAAATACACAAGCGAGGCAACTGGATCTTTTAATTTCCTTTTTCCTCCTTTTCATTTCACCTCTTCTCCCGAAGGAGTACTGAATTTCGCCGGTGGATTGATCTTTCTTTCAACAAGCATATCTGACGAGAAGCAGGTTCAGAAGTCCAGCAGTGCAAATATAGATAGATAGACAGGTACTCAGTTGCGTTCACGAAACAAGTCAATAAGAACAAAATACAAGATCTCTATTGTTGGTGCCAACTGCGTATGATCATAGTATTGAAGATTGATGCCAAATTATGTAACTCTTGTCACCAAAACGAAGCAGCATAGGAAGTTCACTGCTTTTCAATAAGGGTAGCTATATCAATCTTAAAAATTCAAATTCAATAAGGCCCAACTACGGTGCATAGATGCAAAACAAATCAAGCAGTTTTGTAAATGAAGTGGGGTTAGGGAAGTGCAAGGAATGCTCAAATGTTGCGTGTAAACCTACTTAGACGCCCTGGACATGCCAAAAATATCTCAATCGATTGATCTGCATCAGGTGAATTTTGTGCAAACAAATTATGTCCATTGAAAACATAAACTGAACCAACTTTTATAGATTCAGGAACAATAGGATACCTATAGCAATTGAAATAATTTACTATCTGTGTGGCAGCTTAAGTTCGAGCGGTTGAGCAAATAGTAGATTCCTCAGGTTATAAAACCTATTTTAAGCAGGTTTATCAGGTTGGCAATTAATTTGCCCAAAGCAAACAATCTCGTATCTTAGATATCATCCTTATTATTCACAACAACTGAGAACATTCCATCAGTCATTTTCTATTGCATGTGTTAAGCATTAGCTGAATGTTCATGCATGGAATGCTTGACACATGGAAGCATGGAGACAAAAGCTCAATTATTAGAAGCAACAAAAAGTAGGCCAAGCCTAGGGAAATGGATTGATTTTGAGTCGTCCAACCTAACCTGGCAAGGCTGCCCCATCTACCAGCTATTTTCAAAGCCAGAGCACCACCGCAGTGTACTTTGGTTGTATGCCTCTTCAGCCTAGTCACAACGAGCCAATTAGTCTATCAGAACACAAATAGCATATCAAATGATTTGGTCACCTTCATTTGTTTGATGCATGTTTTATACCGGTGTACCATGGTTTCATATCATAAGCATGCATAACAGTGGCGAATGCTGATATAGTCCCCCTTTATTCAGGAGTATGTATGTGGCTTCTTCAAAATCACTGGGGCATCGCCAGCACAAATTTTTCACCACTACATGTTATACAAATAGGAGTATTATTTTGAGAAACTAATTTGATATAAATATGACAGTGAAGAACTATAGAATTATTATATTGCAAAAGTATTTAGCATTATAAATTAATTGATGATATCTCCACATGAAACCTACGCAGTCACATATATCAGTAGTCCAATATGGAGAAGTTTGACTGCACTTTCTAAAGTGGAAGATATTTTTAATGGAAGGGGTACCTCTTTAGCTCTTAGTGTTCTTTGTCAAACTCTTCCAAACTGGTTACTGCATAAAACACGATTCATACAAATGTAAATTAATTTAGGATGGTGATTTGTTTCAAAGGACCATGTAACAAAGGAGCTAAGGAAGCATTGGCACAACCTCAATACACCACTATGAAGTGAGGCATCTCTACCAGTCTACCCTCTTGGTTGGCGATCCTGGTGCAGCCCATTGAGTTATACAAATAAGGTGGTCCATATGAGTAATTAAATACTAAAAAAAATTATGAAGAGATAGAGCAGGGAAAACAAAGTCATTTTTGTATTGTACTAAAAACGCGTTGAAATCGTGAAATGCAGAACCACATGGATATAACGTTAAATCATTAATCACACTTTCAATGTTAAGCTGATGCAAAAGCAAATAAAACATGGAACATGCAAGTTATCAGCCAAGCCGATACAAGAAATAGAAAGCAGTGCCGTTCATGCAATGTTCAGGTGACTACAAAGCATAACAGCTAACTTGTCACTTGTCAGTATGCAATGATGCCCTGCCAGGTACTTTTTTTGGCCGGAATGGCCGAAGGAGGCCATTCAATGTTATTAAGATTGAGAGGAAGAGTGACAGTAAAATACAACGATAAGATGTTGTCGAGGTGGGGCATGCATCCAAGTGCATCACCACAACCAGGCACCACCAACACAACACAACCCTGCCAGGTACTAGGTGTCTAAATCATGTTTCCAAGAAATAAAATGGAAGAGTAACCAACAGTTCCAGTACCGCAATAAATGGCAAGTTGACAAACAACCATTGTGAGTAAAATTAAAATAAACAGGACAGAATGGCTCTTCATAAGTTCTTGTGGTATTGTGGGGAGAGAAAGAGACAGACTTACCACTTGACAACGTGGATTCCATAATCTGATCTCCCAGGAAACACAGATTTTTTTTTCAGCATATCAAGATGTGTACACCAAAATGTAGGATTACCTGAAGGCATACGAGGCATAAAGTAGGTAATGCTACTGTCTTTCAACATAAGCAATTTTTCTGAATAGAGTTAAGGGAAATTTTGATTCAGTTAAGATGACAAGCACATAAAATGATGTGCGAAGAACTCAGCACAAGCACAGATGGAAATATTTTTTCATGTTGATCCTCAAAATTTTTTCTGTACACATATTAGACCCTGATCCTCAACTTCCAAAACTCAACATGGGAATAACTAATGAATTGGAAGTTTCCACTGCAACAAAGAGGCAAATGGAAAGCATACTAAAATAGTTATGTTGCAGAGGCTGACAGTATAAAAAATGAAATTATCATCGGTGGACCAAACAGGAAGCAATGAAAGCAGATGATTCATTTCCTATCAATTTCCCAAGCACATTCATGTTGATTCACCACCTTTTCTTCTCCTAGTGATCTTCTTCGCAGCATATTGAGATCCAGCAGGAACTTTGCTGGTATTCTGATCATCATTCACAGGCTGCTCATTTGGAGGAGCCTGACTGACCTCCAGAGATGCACTTGTTCTTGGAAGAGTTTTTGCTTTCTGTGGTCTGCTTGTACTAATCTGCCTCCTTAGCCGCAATATCTCACCCTTTGCTAACGCCAACTCCTCTTCAAGATGTCTAGCCCTCATTTCAAAACTCTCCTTCTCAGTCTGAAGCCTAGAGATAAGATTCTGAGCATCCTCAGTGTTTTCATGAGCTTCAGTTGTGATCTTCTGTTGCTCAGCTAGAGCTTTTGATAACATTTCTTTCTCTGCTTCAAGAGTGTCCTTCCTAATATTAGTTTCCTCTAGCTCCTTTGATAGTGATAATGCACTCCTATTCATCTCGTCTAGTGATCTTGTGGCTTCATCCAGGTCTGCTTCTAGAGCCTTTCGTGCTTCAGAATCCATCTGTAGTTGTTTCACTAATGCCTCGAGCTCCCTGTTCAAAGTACTGACAGTTTTCCTTTCAGCAACAAGTTCTTGTGAGGTGGATTCCAAGTTCTTGTACACATCAAGCAATTCTTTCTTCAGGTTGTCACGAGCTTCCACGATGGATGCAAGCTCATTAGAAGTGGATTCAAGTTCTTCCTGTCCCTTGTGAACCATCTCCTTAACAGAGACCAGTTCATCTGACAGAGCTTTAGATATCGATTCTACCTCTCCTAGTTTATTGGTAAGACTTTCTTGCATTTCATTGAACTCATCCTGGAGTTTAGAAATCTGCAGTACCAGGTCCTGATTCATTCTATTTGCTTCGTCAAGTTCCTTTGAAAGTTTGGACACCTCACTTTGGGAATCTGCCAGTGCCTCTTCTGTGGATTGAAGTGACTCACTTAAGCTTTTAACTGCAGCAACTTCATTCTCTAGCATTCCTTTGGTGGCATCCAATTCCTTGTTCAGCACAGCGATGATTTCACGGTCTTTGATAGAATCGCTTAATGCATCAGAGAGTTTTCCATCAAGCTGTTTGATCATATTATCCTTTTCTAATAGTAGTTCAGAATCACGACTTTCTCTTGCTTCAGAAGAAGCATTAAGGTCCGCATAATCTTTTGATAACTCGCTTAGCTTTTTATCAGCTTCATTCTTTTCAGAGTTCAATGCTTGAAGTTTCTCATTCAATAAATCAATTGAGCATATCTTAGAAGAAAGATCGTCTCTAGTTCTTCGAACCTCATCCTCCAATTGCTGTATTTTTGCTTCTGCAAGTTCTAGGCTCTCTTTAGTTTGGTCAGACAAAGCACACAAATTATGGTAGCTTGCTTCCTTTGACGAAAGTAATGAGCTGAGTTCCCTGATGCGTATATCCTTACTATCGATTTCCTGGCTAAGCAAACTTGCTTTTTCCTGCAAAATGTTGGCATCATCCAGCTTTTCTTTCAGTTTGGCTTCAAGAACATCTTTGTCATCCCCAGCTTGTGCAAGACTACTCTCTAGTTGGTGTATTTCTTCCTTAAGCTTCTCAGCCAGTGTTTTCTCCCTTCTGAATTCTTCACTTAGAGAAGTTACAGTCTTTTTGGTTGAAGATAACTGATCTAAAAGAGAGGCTTCCTGCTCCTGAAACTTCATTGCTTGTTTCTTTTGCGCTGTTTGTTGATCAAGCAGCCTTTTCTCATAGTTTTCCCTCATCGAAGAGATTGCCACCTCATTCTCAGCCAATTTGATCTCCATCTGAACAAATTAGCAAAATAGATATGTCAGCCATCAAATAATTTGGTAGTGGCTTCTTAGATATAAACTGACTTAGTGTTACCAGGTTATACACTTGAGGGTGCAAAGATGCTCTAGATAAAAGAAAATAAAAGAACACATCTATGTAGTCACAAAATGTAGAACTCTTAAATGTGTATGTACTGCAAGGATGATTATTTTGGGGAAATTTTACTATAGAGGGATGTCACAGGCACTTTGAAAGAAGTAAAATACATAAAAGTAGTAATGGACACTAATACAGGTTTGCAGATGATTTACAGATGAGATGGCAGATTGCAGGGCCTTCTTTTCCTGTTGAGAGGTGCCATATAATCCAGCAAGAACACCGGAGGCAGCAACTGCAATTGCATTCAGAAGACCAGGAAGTGGGCTCCCAGGAGTTTGTTCTTGTGTGACGGGCAGGGATGGTTCTGGTTGTGAAGCTTCAGATAGAGGAGTTTCAACCTGAGTTTCTCCAGGCTGAGGTTCATCAGGCTTTGGGATATCCTTTGTCTCTACAGAGAAAAACAATATAAACTATTTATCCAAGTTTATTGAACCACCATAGAGACATAAACAAATAAATTGTAAATATGTACGTGTACTGAATATTTCCAAATTAGATTTAGTATGCAAACGCCAACATGGTATTTCCATTGTGATGGCAAGAAAGCACCACTAAAGGAATTCAAATGATATCACATGCTCAGGCTCCCCAGTACCGGTTCATAACAGCTTCATATAGCAAATCCAACACATTTATGTGGTTAAGACAGATCAAAAGAACTTTGCAGGCACACCTGAAAATATTCATGCCAGACAGCAAAAATAACACCACACATGATAGTAGACCTTGACAGGGTTCACTAACGTAGTCATAGACCTCATATTTAGTATGAGCTACTTGTATGAAGAGGGGATTCTGACCATCGAGCATAGCCTCATTAGGTCTACATATGACTTTATTACGTCCAATCTTGAAAGTTTTGTAGCAAGTCTGAGCTTGACGATCTATCCTCGGTAAATCAACCCCCTTTCTTCTAATAAATCCTTGGGGTAACGACATGCCATAAACTGCTGGAAAATGAAGAAAAAATGACATCTGATCACATGCCATAATCAAACTCAAAATTCACGGGATAAATTGTGAATAATGAGCATGCATGACTCCAGTTTATGTCTTTTTTATTGGAATGTGAAATTAATTTTCATTAAAACAACAAACTTCCATGCAAAGATCAGCCAAATTCATCTTGAAAATTTATCAAAGCACCCCTTATCCCAAATTTCCAAAATGCATAGGGAATCTGCATGGTGTACTAAGGATGCTTAACACATGGAATGGCGAACGTAAATCATCCACTGTCCTTAAATAACTTATTCCGTCTCTAAATTGGCCAACACTATGAACATTATTTTGTTTGCACAAAGCCTACACAAAAGGGTGCAAGGTGATAAATGATACACATTATGCGTAAAGTTTACTTAGATGAGTCATAAACAGCAAAGATCACCTTTATGCAAAAAATTCTTAGTATGTTAAGCATTTATATTTATGAGCAACTTTCTACCTTTTGCACCAGCAAAAGTGATGCACTGTGACACACGAAGTTCACCTTCCATCTGATAGTTTCAATCTAATGCTAATTTCCTAATTAAGGTATTATGAAGTAGAAGTTTTTTTAAAGACAAAAGGCCAGAGGCCCTGCTTTTTATAGAAAGCATATAATAGGATACTTATGTTTTCCAGGGGGCACAGTCGCCAAAACCCTGGAGGCAAGTGAGAATAGATATTTAAGCAGTTTTCCGGAACTGGGGCAGAACAGCGCCCTAACTGGGGCAGAGCAGCACCCTAACTAAGCAGGAAAAGAGGCAAAAAACCAGGGAAACTGTCATGAGGATGCTCAGCATCATTGCGCAGAAACATAGGTAAACCAGAATTGCATTAGCAAGTAGAAGTTCACATGGAATTGCATTAAACATCTGCACTTTTTCAGGAATTGTGGGAACTGTTATCCCCACCTCCTAATTCCTTTCCATCCACGCTTATCTGGATACCCCTGCTCAACACAAGCAACCATGCCTATGCCATACATACAGAATTGCTTAACAGCATTTTTTAGCATTTACATTCTAAACTCTTCTACCGTTAACTGAACATAAAGTTCAGAATTCTCATGGGGAGCTCTATCAGATACCTACAAATAAAGAGCTCACCACACATCTATATGATGCGACGTTGCACATTAGCAATAATGATCATTACACACTTGGAAATTACAGGGGGGGAAATTAAGCACGCCCTTAAATCCTCCAAATCGAACACAGATTGCATATGGTACTCCACAATGTAAGACAGGTTAGCCTCGAGGCTAAGAGAAACACCAAACGAGAACGGAATACAACCGATTCCTGGAAAGGACTGAGAATGGCGCTCACCAGTTGCGAGATCCCCGCCGCTGGGAGTGGCCACCGCGGCGGCCGCGGCTTCCCGGGCGCGGAGGAGCGGGAGCGCCGAGACGCCGAGGAGCACGGCCCGCCGCGCCAGCACGTAGGCCGCCGCCGGCGACGACGACGACGTGCCAGCATCACCGGAAGACGCCGACGACGAAGCGACGATGGACGCCGCGCCCCGCCGCTCGCGGCCGCTGGAGGGCTGGCACCGCAACGCCGTTGGCGGCGGCGACGGCGCGAGGAGGAGGAGGTACCCCATCCCGTCCCCCGCGACACCCCAAACCCTAAAACCCAATCTCCGGCCTCCTCGCTGACCCGGTCGCGCTACTCCTCCCCGCCGCGGTGGCGCTCGTCTCCTTCCAGCTCAGGAAGCGAAAATGGCGGAGGTGTACCACAGTCTACAGTTACTAGGGGATTAGGCGAAGGCGCAGGCGACGTCACACTCGCGTCACGACGGCCAGGAAACGGAAAACCTTTCCGGGCCAACGAAATGACTCTTTTGTCCTCTGACCCTTCCGATGAATCCTGGGCTCATGGCGGGCCGGATGGGAGGGCAGTTTCGGGAATCTCTTGCCTGGATGGTGGGGCCCAGTTGCCGTGGGTGTGGGACCCAGCAAAACGGGTGCTCTGCGTCCACGTGAGCCGCGAGTGCCTTTTCTGTTTGGGGATTTCGAACGGTCGGTGGGGACTGGGTCCGAGGAAGCGAGCTGATCCAGAGCGTGAGATGAGCATTACACCACGTGTAAGCGTGGGCCCGGCCCAGTAAGGTCAAGTCTAAATGGGCCATTTGTAGGCAATGCCGTATGGGCCTAAGAACAGGCTGCAGCTGAGCTGAACTACAGTTCCGGCCCAATTAAAATAGGCGCATGTACGCCAAATCCTAAGAAGGACCAATTACAATGGGCCGCATGTATTCCCCACTACAGATCCAAACTGTTCCAACTGCTACCGGGGTGTTGTGAAGTTTTCGTCTATACATTTTTATACATTTGATGTCAAATTTCCTACCCAAAAAATTGACAAATGTAATTCTAGTGTAATTTCTAAAAATTATGTTAGTGCGGTATACTTTGTTTCGTAGGACTAGATCCTCTCGCCCGTACGCGGCAATATAAATTTTGTTAATTCCCTATTTGCGTGATCTCGAAGGAAATCTAGACCTTCAAAGTTACTTGAAAGTACTACTGGTAGCTTTGTAGTTGTAAAAACTACACTATAACTATACATGTTTTTTTTGGTAAAAAAATTGACATCAAATATATAACAAATCTACTAGAAAATTCCGTGCTTTCTTGCTGGAATTCTAGTAAATGTCTGATTCAATTTTGAAACTGGATGGTTGGAAAATGGCAATAAGTTTTGCAGAAACACACAGATGGATCCAACGACCTCTGCCGACCAAAATAAACGATGCAAACGTTGCACTGCACCACCGTCCATAAAGTTGAGCAACGTATGGCCGGCTCTGAATCCAATACAAGGAGCTCCTCCCAAATGCAACCACTCTTCAGCTCTGCAATGCTTGTTTTCCTGACCAAACAGAGCCCATTTGTAGAACACAGGTGGAATTGCATTCACCGTCCTGAATATGCTGCAATAATCTGATCTGATCTGATCCTGAGTATCTGACCACGGATTTCAGTGGGAAAAAAAAAAAAGAAAACTTTCTTTAATTCTGTACCCTCTGCATCATTGGCACTGACCTTAGTCCAAAGATAAGATCCAACATTCAAATATCATCATTAACACTTCGCATTGGTAGCTAATCAGTCAGTTAAGTACTGAGATTATGTTTCACTTTCACATGCAATGCTCTTGCATATTTCTTCTTGGGCATGATGGTCAGTTTCCCTGTCTCCTAGACACTGCGTGATGATTTCAGTTTGTATGACTACAACTTTCTTGATACTACCTATCTATGCTCTGATAGGCCAAGGCAAAAGTTGCTGCCTTTAATTCCTAAAGTGCAATGAGCAAATCAGGTCAGTTAAACCATCATCTCCATTCATCATGTCATTTCATCAATACTGCTCAGAGTAAAAAGAGGAATGGAAATGACCTAAAGCAGCTCAATGTCATTATCTCACAACATAGTGTAGCAATATGCAGACATAGTCACTGCTGCCAAGGAGAAGAAAATGAAGAGAAAAAAAGGAGAAGAAAGAAAAAAGGATGTGGGCACTGGCCAGCCAAGCAGCCTTAGGATCAAAACTACACGACTAAAATCACTAAAGGCAGGCAGGCGACCACTCTTTTTCTCTAAAAAGCCCAGATCTCTGCAAGTTTCCAGGTCCAGTAAAAAAAGCTCATCACCTCAAGTGACAATGACCCACCAAGAACACCGTTTCTTCTTCAGTTTGCTGAATCAAAAACAGCAGACTGATCATACCAATCTGCATTGGTGATCGATCATCCATCCCCTGGTAGGACACCAAGGGGGAAAAATTGGAATGCTTGCGGAGGCCAGAACGGTGCATCGGTCGGGTCGAGGCCAAGGGTGAAGGTCATGTCGCGACGATCATGCCGGCCATGAAGATGTCCTCCTGGTAGGACGAGCAGGATGATCGAGGGGAGCCGATGGTAGTGTTGTTCTCGGCTTCCTCTTCGATCAGGATTTGTTGGTCCCGGCAATTGGCACTGCAAAATGCCTTCTCACCACTGCAACACAAACAGAAATGTTCAGTGCGCCTATTCTTTCTGATGATTCACATTGCAACTCATCTATGAAAATAATAGTAATGCACCCAGACAAAGAGGAATGGACACCATTGCAATATGATCATGTTCATTTTATCATTCTTTTTAGCAACCATCTCCAACAAAATAATTGGAACTAGCAATAATTCAGCATGCTGACCACATGTTCAGTTCAGTTTATTATATCATTTTGAAATCCCATAACATTCTTGATGAACAATACAGCAATTTGTTCAATGATTTAAGTCCACTCAGATCCTCCACCCAAAAAAGAAAATCTTGAACCAGAAATGCTTCTTCAAAAAATGAATCAATTATCGAAGCAGAAGAAGATGAATGCATGTACATACCGGTAAATGTAAATGTCATTCCCCTCCAGCTTCTTCTTGCAAATGAAGCAGGAGCTCAAGAAGTCATCGTCCTCGACGCCACCACCGCCGGCGGCGTCAGCGGCGGCGCACTTCACCACCCAGTAGGCCTCAGCGGCGGCTGCCGCTTCCGTCACATCCATGGCGGCGGCGGCGACGGCCTGGGGCTCCAAAATGCAGTCCCCAAAAATGTGGGTGGTCTTGGGATTCGGGCCACGAGCGATGATGCAAGTGTAGTCCTCCGACTGCTCGATCTCGCTCGCCGAAACCGAGCCGATGAACCCCCGCGCGCCGTCGCCGGCGATCGACGCCGGCAGAGACCCCGGCCCAGGGATCTTGCCGGCGCCGAGATCGAAAGAGCGGCTCTTGGCGTCATCGGATCGAGTGGCGGCGGCGGCATCAGGACCAGACTTCAGATCCCCGTGGAAGCGGAAGAACACGCCGCCACCGCCGGCGCACGGCACGGACATGCCACCGCCGCCGGCGACGGCGACGGCGGCGGAGGAGGAAGACATCGTCTTGGCGAGCTCCGGGCGGCGCGCGCGGCCGCAGTCTTGTGGGAGAGAGGCGTA
>CM002476.1:3343044-3372205 GCA_000325765.3 Leersia perrieri
GCCGCCAGCCCGACGAACAGCCGCGGCACGGCGAACATCACGCCGCCGCGAACCACCCTCCCCGCCTCGCCGCCGGCGGCGGCGGCGGAGTCCGGCGCCGGCTCAGACACCATCCGCCGCAGCATCTCGACGGAATCCGATCCAAAGATTCCGAATTTTCCCAATCCAATCCCCCTCCCGAAACAAAAACAACAACTCACAAACAACAGCTTCTAGAATCTTCACCCAGCAACGCAAGAAATAGGCGAAAGGGGAAGAAGAAGAAGATCACCACCTCACCTCGCCTTTTCCGCTTTCTTCACCTCTCTCGCTCGCTTGCTCACGCAGTCTGCAGGGAGAGGAGATGAGAGAAGCGAAGCAAGAGCAGAGAGGAGAGGAGGAGGGGAACACGGTTTCAGTGAAATCACACACTGTACTAGTCCTACTCGTACCACCACTGACGCGAGCTCACACTCTCTCTCCTCTCTCTCTCTCTCGTGCACTTGTGCGTGTCCTTTGCATGCATCAAAATCAGAGACGCAGCGATGGAAGAAATACAACACGCCACCCACCTCTCTTCTTCTCTCTCTCCTCAAGCTCAAACCCATTCATGGATGTCAGAGAAATGGAGGCAAAAGGCACCGCTACACTGTGTGTATGCTATACGGTCTACGCGTATAAATACGGGCACGTACGTACGTCGTAGGCGTAGCGGCGCAGTAGGTCGTGTACATATGTAGCTTGTCTTTTGAGGCTGCTTGGCTTGTCACTTCATTACCCTGGTGTCATGGTGTGTTGCAGAAGAGGTAGCAGTAGGGTATTTTTGTACAGCGATGCTGTTTCCGATTTCGTGTACGGATTACTAGCATATTCAGGTGGAAATGCACGAGATTTTGCCAAAGTTGTGGGATCTGTTCTGGAGAGTGGAAATGGAATTGGTACCAGATTCATTCAGTCTAGCACATATTTTTTACATTATTCATTTTATTCAATTCCATTTCACTCACTTGGACTTTGAAGTATAATGAAGTACTCCCATGAATATAAGATTTAGACCGAGAAATAACACGTATAACGAATCTAGACAGAACCGTCGGCTAGATTCATTGTACTATGATATACTATATCATATACAAAATGCTTATAAATTTGGGTTTGTACGTAACATATTCTAAATATTTTGTCCAGATTCATTGTCTTAGAATGTATCATATCCGTAAAAATAATATTTCTATTCTTAGACAGAAGGACTATATATTCGAGAAGGACTGTATATTCGAGACATATCTATATGTTCCGATTCATATATGAATAGACATTTATCCGGATGTGTAGGCATGATCCCGTATATATTTATGTATACAGCATATTGTATTTTGCGTTTACTTCGTCTATTTTAAAATATAACCATCTTGTAGCTAGTATAACGTACTACTGTACCGTGCGAGTGGCTTGAAGAGGAGTAGGTTCAACCGTTCGATGAATCAGGACGGTTTTCAGCAAACCATAAAATCACATCAGAGAAACAGAGAACTGCTTCCGTTTTTAAGTGGAAAATGACAAGAACAAAACAGTAGCACGGCCATGCGTCCATGCAGTCATCAGTAAGTTCAGTACATTGATGCAACCTTATTTTCTGTCCGGTGATTACATCTTTGCAAACTCATTAATTGGCATAATTATTGCCTTGCACATGAGAGGTTCCACCAATCTAACCTAAGAACAAGTTTGGGACCAAAAAATTTAAAATAATTAATTCTGCATCAAGATTCAATCAATCTTCATTATCATCCTACCTAATACTACTACCACTACATAATGATGATATACATCACCCCTCCCCGTGAATGATCATCCCTTCAGATTTCTTCTAGATATCATTAGTACATTGCAACATTGCATTAGGTAGGTATGCACAATCATTGGACTTTTAGGGTGTTTTCCTTTTTCTCTTCTTTTCTCGTGCTGTTCTGAAAAAAGAAAAGAAAACACCAGAGCGTAAGCTTTTCCCTTCTCTAATTTCCAAGCTGTTTCTGAATTATTACCACTGTTTGTAAAGGCATAAAGTGATTTGGCGAGCTATACACTCTCGTGGCAATTCATCTTTATATTTTTCACCCCCCCCCCCCCCAATATCTCTCTCTCTGTGTTCATCTCGTGAACTTGCTTTCTTAAAGCAGAGTGGCTTTGGCCTCTAGGGGAGGAGTGAATGACTTTGTTTTCACTGTTTACTGACTGACAACAATCTAGTGGTACTATGATACTACTACATCATCATTATGTATGTGTAGGTCCTAGCTATTTGTGCAACTTCCATAAGTTTACACTTGACAAAGTTGGCTTGTGTCCCTACATACAAACCGGGTTCAAACTCGTTCTCTAAAGTCCTCATTTCTTTATGGACCACTCTATACGAATTCTTTCTCTGAATCACTTCAGGACATTGTCAAACTATGATAAAAGGGATCCAGGTACAACACAGTAGACATTTACAGTAAAAACTAAAAACAAACACAATCACAATTCAATGTGTGTAAAATCAAATCTCGGTTGATATTGAAAAATGATGGTAATATTTTTTGACTTAATAAATGATGGTAATATGTTATAATTGTGTAGATAAGAAATGGGAGTTTCTAGGTTTTGGGCACCTGAAATTTTTAAAAATTCTAGCTTTCATCCCTTGGATAATAATCCATGGTTTTCATGTCATCGCTCTCCAACTACTTATTCAATTTGTTGGTAAATATAAGCATTTCTAACATATATAAACTTGGACACATATGTGTCTAGATTAATAGTTAAAATACCTATATTTATGGATGGATATAGTACTTCTCAATAATTTGAAAATAAAATATTGTAACATATAAAATTCAAAAAATACATAAAATAAAGTGTACCATATAAAACCTTTCAAAATTACATGAAAAATCTCAAACTTTCAAAATTACATGAAATGTCTCAAACTTTATATTACAGTTAAAATCAGTAGCACTGTAGTTCTAGGCTTAGAAATGCTATAAGTTTAAAGGGCCTCAAGTTTAGCGCATCCCATAAAATTTACAGTTGTTCAAATAGGAGTATGTTGTATCACATACGGGTGTTGACATCCTAACCAAAGCCAAATGGTTTTTTTTAAAAAAAATGTGCTCCAGTTAGTACCTGTAGGATGAGATGGAATCCCGAATCGAGGTGAAATCTCACGTAGAAACAAATCCTGCGCATGATTTTGTTACCTTTTGTTTTTAGTCGTGCATTTGCAGGAGGCAGCGGATGCAAAGCCCGACATATCGCTCAAATTTTGAGCAGATGCTCTGCGAAGTCCGATGACGAAACTCTGAACGCGTGTGCTCGGCAACCGATGCTTGGACGGTTAACTCCGTTGCCCCTCCTGGATTCTCTGCACTAGCTCGCCCATCTTTTTAAACACTAGTGTTTGCACAATTCTGCAAATAGATCATTTTAAGAAAAAAAAAACTAGGAAAAGAAGGGGGCATTTGTTACATCTGCATGTATTGTGGGAGTGTTCATTAGTGACTTATGGAACGCGAAATTGGCTGTAGCCATTTCCCTACACACATGGGCTATGATATTGCTTATATGACGATGAGTTTTGAGTTTTCTCCAAAGTCTAATTTTAGAATTATTTGCAAGTTTGATTTATTGGTAGATTTTGATGGCTTGTAAAAAACATTAATTAGTGTATGATACATGGGATGTAAGATTTTAAAATTTGTAATTTGTAAAAAAAAAACTACAGTTGTGAACAAATAACTACTACAAAAAAGTTAACAAAATATGTGATGAAACATCTTCTTCCGCAGCCATCATCGAAGAGCTACGGTTTTATAACAGGAGAAAAAATAAAATAACAAAAAGCTATGCCATTTGATTGACTTAAGATTAAGTTTAAAACTTAATTTTTTGATTGTCTCTTACTCTCTCTATTATAAAATAAATAAATATGACACTATCATATTTATATACGAAAAGTCGATTTATTTTTCTACAGAAGGGTATGGTCTCACTAGCGGCTACATACCATGTCAGGCATATTGATGTGCAGAAATTGATATATTTTGTGACGTAAGGGTAAGCTAAACAAGCGGCCACACGCGCCATGCCAGACTGAAGCGTACGTACACACAAATTACCAGCACAATGTATCCCGTGTGTTGTGGGGCCCTTGGTGCAGCGAGTGAGGAAGGTACGAAGCTGTGTCGTACCACTACACTTTTACGGGGACAGCGATGGCCCGGAATTGACAAAGCTGACCGACCCGACCCCACCTCAGACGGGGCCCACTACCACTAGATTCCGATTTTTCTTTACTTTCCCTACTCGTTTTGTCAGGTTTTTACCCTAAATTGGCTAACTGTCTCGGTAAAAATAAGCGAGATCATGTGGAGTTATTTTCGGGCCCTTTTAGGTTAGCTCCTACTCTAAACAGAAAGTAAAGCTGAGGAACTAAAAAACGTAGCTCCAATCTCATAGTGTAATTTTTAGGACTATAGCTACAACTTCAATCTATAGTGTAATCTTAAAAGCGTTTAGTATAGTTTTAGTTTCTCAAGACAAGAGTTTTGGAGTTAGAGCTTATACAGACAGAGTCTGAATGTGTGACCCGGTGATAGTCTACAGGTGACGGTGAGTTGGAGCATGACAAGTGGTGGCTTGAGGAATTAACACAAATATTTGTTTGTGGAGGAGTTTAACAGAAATGTTTGGAACCTTTAGTTAAAAAAAACCAACTGATTTGGTTTTTTACAATACAGAGAGAGTGAGAATGTACAATTACCTTTTTCAATCACCGAGAGCAAGTCGTTTTTCTCCATGCAGGGTCAATTCACTTTGACGTGCAAAACAAGCGTAGCTTAACTAGGGTTAGCCTCCCGACTGTAGAACCTAGCTGTTCATGTGGGTTCAAGTTTAATGTTTTCATTATTATAAAAATTATAGGTTTAAGCAATGCTAAGACATATACTAGTAGTAGTTTTGTAATGATGTATTGCTAAAATTTATAATTTAATAATAATTGAGACTCTAAACTTGTAGTTTTATGATAACAGAGACACCAAATCTATAGTTTTGTAAAATAAGTTCTTAAATTTATAGTTTTGTGATACACAAGGATACTGAATCTACAGTTTTATAAAACAAGTTATTAAATCTGTAGTCTATGATAAATTGTACAAAATACATGTTGTTTTGTGAAATTTACTTTAAAATTAAAATAACCAACGTTATATAGAAAGAAGCAAAGAGTACTAGTATTACAGAAATCACACGAAAAATTTAGAGATACATATAGACAAGTATTTTTTAAGATAAGGCATTTCCTAATATAATACATCTGAAAATAACGTCAAATCCTCATAAAAAACATATATATTTTAGAACGGAGATACTACCACGAGTATATTTTGAGATCGAGAGTAGGCATCATTGATACTACTTCGAAGAAAAGATGGAGGGATTTTCTAGGGGGTTTCATATCACGTAAATAGATCAGGATGACCGGAAAAAAAAAGTATAAAAGAGATATACTGACCCGAGACGCGCTCTGTCCTCGGAGTGAGTACTCGAGGCCTTTTTGTCCTTTTCCCGGGAGAGCCTATCTTTCCACGTGCACGCATCTCGAGGCAGCACATCTGACGGCCCAGCAGGAAGATCCGCCTGCCATCGTACGGCCCGAGAGAGTGGAGCGGGAGCCCCACCGCACGTGCTGCCGACACGTGACAAGCAAGCTGCTCCCCCTCTTTTCTTTTTTTTTACTTTACCCTCCGCATCCTTTTCTCTTTTCTTGACTTTTACTCCTATGGTACAATTGGCCTCATTTTTCTACTCTACCGACATGGGTTAAGCACACCCTAATTAAATTCCTTAACTAGATAAATCCACTTTTTCCGAGTTTGAAATTAATCTTCAAATTAACCCCCATATGGTATAAGGCATCCTCGTTCTTGCATATTGTGCTTCTTCCTGAAGTTGAAAAACACAAGCACTATAATAACCTTAATTAAATATGAGCGAATAATGTAGTATCTTGCTAATCTACTCACTCTAATTCTACATATATTGAGTTAAAAAAATGTAAATGCAGACAGTAAAAAACTACATATTTTTTTAGGGGAGGCAAAAAAAAACTCCACATATTGAAGCTCTTTTGTCTGCATTTGGCCATCTGAATTCTTAAACAGCAGCCACGCGAATCAGTAATTAAAAAATGAGTTTTGGCGCTGTAATGATGGCACATTAGCACTGTAGCAGCAGTAAGATGTGTGTGTTAGATCATGTACACACTTTTCCCATCAGGTGATACAGATTGAGCCAGGAAACAACAACCACTTTAGCTAAGGATAAAGCTAAAGATCTTTCACGTGCCATGCCATCGTAATATAATCGTACTAGATTGTCGTATGCAGATCGAACCACCCTAATGTCACAACTAAACCCTTGAAAAAGTCCAATTTATCCTCCCAAAGTACTGGTCACTGCAATTTGCACCCCCTAACTTACAATTTTGACCATGGCATACATACCAATGAAATAAGTTTGTTTTAGCTAATATTATCAAAAAATACACCAACTTTGGATAAGAAAAGGCAAGAAACAAATGGAGCCAGAAGGAATTTAGCAAACCACAGTGGATCGAGGCCACTAAGTGATCAAAGTTACTGCTTGCTTTGGCCCCATATGCATCAAAAGAGAAGCATCCACTTAATTAAACCAAGTAGTATTAATTTAGTAATAGTAGTATATTACTTGAATTTTAGGTATACGATGCGGAAGACAACAGATCTTGAGTATGCATGTATGGACAGGTAACCAGAATGTAGAACTACAACTTGTGGGACCATCACTCCATCAGAGTATAAACTATTGTCAATCCACAGGTTTCAGACTTTCTGTATTGCAACAGGTTCATGCCCTCCCTGATGAAGCACAGACTGCACAAATGCAGGGTGGAGTAAATTTTACTGCATCAGCAATTCAGCATGCATATATAATGCCTTCTCTGTACATGTACAATGGGGATGCATAATGCCCTCTCAGAATCTCAGTACTGTGGAGAGAGCAATGCCAATTTCTGGGTCTCATTGCACACCGATAGATTCACTAATTCCTCCTTTGATTTGTTGAAGAAAAAAATAAAACAGTCTTGAGCGGCAGACTGGGCTGTAGCCGCAGTTGTGCTACAGCCTACATGCAAACACGTCACTTTTTCTCGTTTCATATTACTTACATTTTAAACAACGACACGGTCTTCAAACACGGTCTTCAAAGTATAGCTTCGACCATTATTTTTTATTAGAATATAAATGAGTGTCCTAAGAAATTTATAATTTTTAAAGTAATTTTGAAGATAAATCCATAGGTATAATCTTTAAGTTTTCGAGCTAAATACTTTAAAAATTATTTATAATAAAATTTAAAATAATTTTATAATTAGACGGAATAAGTGTACTATAGCAGCTGGTTATGTGTCAACCGTTCAGCCCCATGGAAACCATAAGAAAACATTTTAAACAAATGACAGCTTTATATAATTTTATTTATATTCCGATGGGATTGATAACTGACGTTGAATGAAAACAACTATGTGGTCATACATCATGGCTTTGATCATTTTCATTTATTTCTTACAATCCTACGTCTCCCTTTATTGCAATTCAACATCTATTTTGAGGTTTGAGAATCCTGCCTGTCAGCGAAATGGGCCCGAGGTATGCCGAGGATGCGACACGTGGTTGGAAGGGCGTATTTGCGAAGGCACCATCCAAAAACAAATGCCCAAGTCACCCTGGAAGGTTCGGGCCGTGGGCGGCCACGTGGTCACCCCGAGGGGATTAGGCCCGAGGGCTACCCGAAAGCCATCATCTCTCTAGGTAAGGGGTTCGGGAACACCCGGACCCTGACCGCGCCACCCCGCACCCCTCCCGTCGGAGGGGCCAACCCGGTTGCCAACCGCCCCACACAATGCGAGAGCAGTGCCCAAGCAGTCCTCTCGCATTTTATGTGAAGTGAAGCGCGCCTGTCAGAGCGTCATCATCATCACCTTTTTGCATGGGAGAGGGTGGGAAAAGTCTCTATCTTGTGACTGTGGGCTGACCGTGCAGTCAGCAGCGCATGCCTCCCTCTCACGCCGGGTCATCGTCGCATTTAATGTGACGGACGGTCGTGTGGGAGAGAGGCAGAGAGGATCGAGCGTATGATGGCACCCCTAGCACCATTAGGTGGCCCGCTGACAAATAGGCCCCATGGGAGGTTAGGTAGGATGGCCGCACGCTTCATCAGCATGGAGGCCACGCCGCCCGTTTTTCTTCACCAGCTATTGCGACGTGGCGACATGAACAGAAGAGGGATATGACCCCTGACAAGACAAAGCACGAACCACTCCACAACGTTAGTAGAGGGGTTGGAAAACCCAGGATTACTGTGATGTCCCCTTGAATTATAAAAGGAGGCCCAAGTCCATTGTAGAAGGGGTTGGACTATAGAAATCCATATATCACCGTAATCACCAGCTCTAGCACCACCCGGGAGAGAACTCCTCCTTGTAATTCATCGTTCACCACATAGGGCAAGAACAGGAGTAGGGTATTACGCTTTCCTGGCGGCCCGAACCTTTATAAATCTTTGTGTTTTGTGTGCATAGCGGGATTTTCCTTCATGCCCACCTTCTTCTTCCCCTCAACTCAGGCCTTGGCATTCCGCACCCCTGCGCCAAACCAAAAAGGGGTCCACGGATCCCCACGTGTCGTGCACACGCATCGACACTGCCACTTTGAAAGTTTTCGATCACCCATTTCAAAGCGGACCTATATTTTTTTTCAAGTAAAATGGACTTATATGTATTATATTTGTAGAAGTATTGTTTTTAGCACAACACCTAATTGCACAGCAGTACGATGGTGAGGCAATATATTTCGGTTGCAGAGAATATACATGTACACTGACCATTATACGCACAGAGGTGACATGACTAAAAGGCTTTTCTATAAAATTCAGGATCTTTTTTAGGGCCTTTGAATTGCATGATTGAAAACATAAAGGAATAGAAAAACCACAAGATTTTGATATGAATGCAAATAAAAAACAAAAAAAAATGCAAAACATAGGAAAATACATAAATGATTGTTAATAGAACCATAGAAAAACACAAGAATTGAATGAGAGGGAGAGATACATGTGAATTTTTTTTCAAGAGGTTTGAGCTCATGCTAATTTTTCTCCAAAACTTACAAAGAGACGTTTCATAGAAAATTTATAGGATTTGGGAATCCCCACTCCTTTGTTCAAAGGGCCATATAGGAATTTTTTCTATAGGATTTAAATCTACAAAATTACATCACAATTTCTTTGATTCTAAAGGGTCTTTAAGTTTTTTCAAAAGCTGAATTAAATTGATGAAGGATTTCAACTGATCGAAGAATAAGACCCTTCAGTTGATTTGAAGAAAAAACATATTAATTCCATATGATTTTAATTCTATAGAATATTTCATAAATGAGCCTTTGTTTCAAAGGGTTTAACCATATAGATTCCTATAAAATGGTTGGTTACTCATTAGTTTTGGAAGAATTTTAATATAAGCTCAAATCTAATAGAAAATTTTGTTTGAGGGCTATGTCTTTACATTAAATTTCTATGTTTTTTTAATCCAATTAAACAGTTATTTACGGTATTTTGTATGTTTTACAATCCCATATTACACCTGCATGCCCATAAAAATATACTACTAGTAGCGTTTTCTCCCTATCAAAGTCCCACCTTTCAAATAGGCCCTAAAATACTCGTTGTGTTTGTTTTCTCGGGGTTAACGTGTGGGCCCGTGGTAACTTGCTACAGTACCAAAGAGACGCACTTCACGGGAAACTAAAAATTCCTCCAGATTGTGGACCTATCTGCAGAAGTTTATTGCGGCTATTATTTTACCCCGTGGGGGGTGGTTGCACTGCGCTGCATTACATTATGCACAGTGCCACCAGCAGCGCAGAGAGTCACAGATATAATTAATTATTTAACTTATTTATTCCCCCAGAAACATAGTGGTAATAAATTCCAATATTTGCATCATCCTCCAGAATTTTCATTTTTTTTTCTCCTGGGAATCAGACAAGCAGCTCTCTGCTTTTATTCTCCAACCCACACGTCACTGTACAAGGTTCCAAGTAAACAATGGCGATATGTCTGCAGGTGGGGCCACCTGAACTGATAGTGTCTGTGTGCACATACTTTTGTCTCTGAACCTGGAGTGGCTTACAACAACCGGTGCGGCTGTAATAGAACTAACTAATTAGTCGGTTAATTAGTGTGACTGATTTGCAACTGTATTGTGGAGTCTTTTACTACTCTGATCTGATATTTGTGCCTGTTGATTTGACTTGCAACATGCATTTTTGGTTCGAAGATTGAAGTAGCCCATGCTTAATTAGGTGCCACAGTTTTATTTTATTGTTCATTTTGGAAGATTTTAGAAGGGTATATTCTTTGGAGTTTGGATTTATTTGAGATATTTTAGGTTGGCACAAGAGGCTAAGGACAAAAACATTCATGTGGCATGCGGAGGTTGTGGATTCGAAGCTTTTGTCACTACAAAATGATAAAAATGTACTTAAATTGTCATTGTTTGTAATACTATTCTATCACACCTTCAAATTTTATTGCATTGAAGATTCTTTAGATCCCAACCAGGTCCTAAAGTTTCTGTTTTATGCGAGAGTAAACTTGATTAATTTGATCAGGAATGAACAGCAAGTCAATTGTTGTGTTGTGGCCATGGTCCACTCATTATTTGTGTGCTGCTGCTGAATGGGTGAAGAGAATGCAGCCAAAACCCAATTTGATTCGTTTCAACTTTCAACTGGAGTAAGCATGCATGGTCCACGTTTCACTCATGGCCCTGGGCCAGGTTATTTGGCCCCAAATAATTGTTAGGGTTGGGGCTTGGTACACCTAGACCCAAAATTATGTATTTTGGCCATTCGCAGCAATACAACGTTTTTTAATATTATCAACAATTGAGGGTACTCTGATCAATCTCTGATAGGAAATACTCCCACCCTTCATCTATAATTGTATGAGGTTGGTTAGCTCATCTTTTTACTCAACCAACATCAAACAGAAAAACAAGAGGAAATACCTTTTTGGCACTCATTACAAGCAAAATACGTATTTGTAGAAAAACAAGCACATAAATAGATTTGCTACATAGATGGATATTACTATTTTGGTATTTTTATTTGTAGTATCATTGTTTTGATATTCTTATAGTATTCTGTAGCAAAACCATGTCAGCATCCAAAATAAATTCAAAGAGGGTAGAGACTACTAGAGAGAGTCCAATAGAGTACAGACATAATATTTACTACATTTGTGCCTCATCCTTTAAGAGATTTTAACTTTAGTATTTAATCACTGTATTTTATGACTGAGATAATACTACGAGTCCATCTACCAATCCAATTCTTCATAATTTGCTTCTGCTGAAGTGATCATCATTCAACAATAGCGATTGGCTGGTCAAAATGTGGGCATATGGGCATGCCTGCCTGCCCACTCAATAAGTAGTATAGTACCCCTTTTACTAGCTGCCTTCAAAGACCCTGTTTGCCTTTAATTAGTTTGTGGGATCATCAGGGAGACAATAGCTAGCTACTCTAATCTAATCAAATCATATCATTCCATCCTATCATTTCATCTCCAGCAGATCATGGTAGTAGTAGCAGCAGCAGCAGCATATATGCATGCATGGCTCCGTATGATTGGATGCGGACAAAGGTTTAAAAAAAGGGAGATGAAAAGAAAACAGGTAATGTAGGGTCGCTAATTAACCTATAGTTTGAATTAATCTGGAGAGATCGCAACAACTCCATAATTAAACTGCTCTGTTCCTTCTGTTCATCCATCTGTTTCAGTTCAGTGTACAGTTGGAGCTGCATTGCGACTCCTACTCTCCGAGTCTGTGACAGTGTGTTTATGTTATATGGATCGCTTGATTTATTAAACTGCATTTCAGTACACGCGTTGGAATCATCAAATGTAGTGGAAACCAGAAAGATTTGTTAAAGAAATCAAAACGAGAAAATAATAATAATAATAAAGACAGGAAATTAAGAAGTTGAACTCTTTTCAGCTCCGGTGTTTGGGGTGGCATGCTTTGTCCTTTGAAAAGTCCAGCATAGTTGGTATATGATACGGCCCAACTAAAAGCCCAGGTAAATCACTAAAATCTGGGTATGCACGTTGGACTATGTGATTAGGTGTGATATGTGGGCTAAATCTGGTCGTCAATCTGTTCAAAACCGAGTGCGCAAGATCTAAATTAGTGAAAGCAGCAATGTTTCTCGAAACGAGAATGCGCTACATTATCAAAACATATTAGCCGCTAGACGAAGGTTTGGATAAATACAAGCCATTGGATAAAAAGTACAGTATTAGTAACAATACGAATATACATATAGAGATTTTTATAATATCTAGAGCCTTCCGGTGCTACTCTAGAAGACTAGAGGGAAAGAGGGAAAGAGGATAAAAATACAATATCTCGAGGCCACTATCGTGATAGGTATGTTGTCTAAGGACAGAGACGAAGCTAAGATAAGATAGAGGGGGTGTCACTTGTTTGCTTTCAATTGAGTTTAAACTGAAATGGACACCTAAGTTTAAATTGAGGGAGGCACATATCTGATGAAAATACATGAACTGTAGCTAAAAATTTTCTGGACCAGGTTCCTAGGCACCCCGCACTCACTACCTAGCTCCGCCCCTGCCTAAGGGTTGTGTCCACCAATTTAAACATATCTTATCCCGAACCATGTCAACTATAGGATATCAATGCTTTAATGAATTTGGGGTACAAATTTCTAAAGGAACACCTAGTTCTAAAGGATCACCATGTGAACCTAATTCTACACATGGAGGTTCTTGATTCCTCCTACACATTCCTTGTCTTTTACTAAGCACACACTGCATTCCATGCGACTTTATATTGCCTGTCAAGGAATTAATCCTCCACCCACAAGAAGGCACGCCAATATCTAAAGCTGGCATTGATGATACCGGTTTGGAGGTGTAGGGCACTTATCTAATACTACTAGATAGGAGGGCAAAAGAAATGAGACAATGGATTAAGTGGTTGAAGATTAAGGAATTAGTGCCGCTTACCACAAAATTACGCAAAGGAAGTCTCACCACCTCGATTTCTCACTAGTGGATATAGTCATTTTTTTCCTTTTCGAGAGTGAACATAAATGAAATGTGTATGTGAAATACAACAAATTATTACAGAAGATACATAGCCTAAGATAACAAAGAGGTGGAATATGAAACTAGCAACGCTTCACCAAATTAGAACAAGACCTCCCATCCTTATTAGCTAATGTTCAATTAGTTAGTGATTGAAAATTGAAATCCTTAAACTACGAGATGAACTCTGTAGCAATGCATACGCTCCGTTTGCATTGTTTTGCCAATGCCACTCAAATTAAACGTCCTGGGAGCTTGCCACCGTTTCCTCCATGGTGCTTTCCACCACCTTTGTGTCCACCGCCACAACCAACTCCAACACCTCCACCTCCTCCAACGCCCGCTCCAGCTCCATCGCCGACACCACCACCCATTCCAGCACCTCCACCTGCTCCCAACCCGCCTCCGACACCACCACCAGCACCAAAGCCTCCACCGGCGCCACCACCTGCTCCAAACCCGCCACTAGCACCACCTCCACCTCCAAGGCCTCCGCTTGCCCCACCACCACCTCCAAACCCACCGCCCAAGCCTGTGCCAGCACCTGCTCCAACCCCAAAGCCACTGCCACCTCCTCCACCCCCTCCAAGGCCACTACCAGCACCTCCACCAATGCCTCCGCCTGCGCCGGCTCCACCACCAAAGCCACCACCCTTGCCCCCACCAAAACCTACACCTCCACCAGCACCGCCACCGCCTCCGAAGCCTCCTCCTCCGCCCATTCCGCCACCACCGCCACTTCCAACGCCCCCGCCACCACCAGCTCCGCCTCCAACGCCACCCCCAGCACCAGCTCCTATGCCTCCACCAGCACCAGCTCCCAAGCCTCCACCAACACCTACACCCCCACCCATACCCCCTCCAGCACCAAACCCACCACCAGCACCGCCTCCAAACCCACCGCCACCACCCATTCCACCACCACCTCCACCGCCCGCACCACCTCCCCCTCCGAGCCCGCTCCCACCGCCTAGTCCACCTCCAGCACCCATGCCTCCCCCAAAACCGGCACCACCACCTGCACCAATGCCACCACCCCCACCCGCTCCACCTCCAAATCCTCCTCCGCCACCAACCCCTGCTCCACCTCCACCCCCAAGCCCACCACCGGCACCGGCACCGACACCAGCACCAACACCTCCTCCAAATCCAGCACCGCCACCAACTCCACCTCCAAACCCGCCACCACCGCCCATGCCACCTCCTCCACCCACACCACCACCTCCGCCGAGACCTCCACCTCCACCGGCACCAACACCAATGCCGCCACCCTCACCAACACCGTCGCCACCGACGGTGACTATGCTATGCCTTCTGCCCTCGTCACCCACCATGCTCTGGCTCCGCCACCACGCCATTGCAGGGTCATGCCGAGCATCGACGACGACGCCGGCCACCAAGAGCAAGAGCATCACCACTGGGTTGCCCATCATCGAATCGATCCTCCCAATCTGGCTTAATTAGCTAGCTAGAGCAATGTACCATATGTTGATTTGCTGTGGTTGTCTGCAGGGGAAAGGGAGGGAAACGCGGGGTATTTAAGCTGCAAAAATTCACGGGTGGAGATGGCTGCTTTTGGTTGATCTGATGGCTGGTGAGGGAGGAGCAGGGGAGGGTTGAGGTTGACCACTTGCAAAAAACAGCTCGCTGCTCTGCTCGCCTGTGTGTTTGTTAGTACGGGTTAATTGCGCAGCCTTTTGACTTTTCTAGGTGGATTTCCCCACGCATCTACGTGAGCTTTAGCTTGTCTTAGCTGGGTGAGGCAGCTAGCTCTATGCTTTTGCTTTGCTTGATTGGTTTTTGGTTGGAGATAGGAGTAGCTCTCTTCTTTTGGCCTGTGACCTCACTCGTGCAGTGCAGGTAATGGCATGCATGCATGCGACCATGTCCGTGCATTGATTGCGAGCTCGTGTGTTGGGATTAGGAAGAAGCAATCGATGGATCGATGTGGGTGAGCGCCTGAGCTGTGAGAGGAGCAGAGCACAGCACAGCTCGGCGACTGCATGCATGGATGGATGCTACTATTCCAGTAGCGGCGCAGTACGGCCCAGCTACCAAGCTTAGCTGCAGGTCCATTTCTCTGGCCTAGTGTTGCATTTCAGTCTGAAGCATCCATTGCGTATTGAATGGGATGTTTGGAACTCAGATGTCCATGAATTACTCTGTCCCAGCATTTGTTTCATCAGTACTCGATTTCAGGAGAAATTCCATCGTGGGCATATGCATCAATTGTAAACCCCTACTTAAGTACTTATATAGCTTCTGGTTGAAAGACTATTCGCACTTCAGACAAACAGGCCAGAATGCCAGATTAGTATTGCTCTCTCTGATAGAGTACACCCAGTACAGTTACTGCATATATACAGAACTAAAGCCATTAATTAAAACCACTGATTACCTATAATAACGATGCCACTTGAGACGCAAAAAAAAAGTGACTTACATAGATATAAACATTGACACAATCAGTGGCTACCGCTGACAGCTGAACGCTCACCTTCCTTTCCTGAAGTCAGCCTTGAGCTCATGGAAGACGCAGAACAGCGTGGCCATGGTGTCCTCATCCAAATGCACGTCCTTCACACTACAGATCGCCATGATCGTCCTCACCCATTCCTCGTGCAGCGTCGAGAACTCCGCCCGGTTTTCGCTGGTCCTGAAATTCCCGGCGATCTTCGACCTCATCGCCTCGCCGGCGACCGCCGCTCTCTCCACGATCGATCTCGGGAGGCCTGCCATGGTGGCGACCTGCAGGCCGTAGCTCTCAGGGCAGGCGCCTGATGTGAGCCGGTAGAGGAAGGTGAGCTCCTTCTCGCCGTCGCCGTCGCCGTTGTTTCTTGGATTCAGCATGCAGGCCATGTGTTGAAGCGTTATATGGGGGTGAGAGGCGAACTCCTTGGTGAGAGAGTGGTAGTGAGTGGCGAAGAGCAGACGGCATCGGACCACTTCAACAAGGTGTCGGAATACCTGGGATCCAGTAATCAAAGGAACACTATGTCAGGTAATTATAGGCATGCGAATTGTGAAATGTTGGTAAGATGCCGCAATTCTTAGCATGTTATGCAAGAGCAGGGTAGCTCCACAAGAGCAGGGTCATCAATCCAATAACAGAGCTAAAGCAAATTAAGCAATAGAGTATAACGTATGAGCTGTCATTAAATTCATAGCTCAGGAAATATCATTATCTAACCTACTCATAAATTGTAGGCTATTGGAGCAATAAAACACATAACATGTCTAGAGCAAAAAAAAAAAGCAAAAAAAGGGAGTAATAATAAGAAATCAAAATGGTGTCACAAAGATGCCATGAATGTGAAACCAACTATTCTGTTGATTTTTGCATTAGCGAATCAGCCAGATTAGCTGATATCATGTACTGCATGAACTTTAGGCCATACTAATAGCATCTACCATGGAAGTGCATGTTCTTTAAATAATGTAAGCAGAAGAAGAATATTGGGCTGATAAAAAGGTGAGGCAAGACAAGCAGTTAGTTGGTCAGATATACTCACTGCATATGCTATTGCATATCCATCAAATGTGCTAGTTCCTCTGCCAAGCTCATCAAGTAAGACAAGAGAATCCTCAGTTGCGTTCTCCAAAATAGATGCAGTCTCAGTGCATTCGACAAGAAAGGTACCTGCAGTAACAATTCAAATTAGATTATTGCCACCTCGTATCTGCATTCTGCTCAAATACAAGAGTACATAATAGAATGTTAACAAATTGAGAAATTTTGACTGTGCAGACTCATGGTTCGTCAAAGAGCTCAAATAAACTGGCAGAATGCTTTCTATCGAGAATCTATAGATTTACACAAGAAATTTCATATAATGCCAAAAAAAATTAACATGTGATTGATGCAAACAATTTGACTACGTAAGCAACATTTCATTAAATTTGATGTGGATATCAAGATAGTATTTGGTTTGCACGTGAATGTATGTACATGCATTACTTAGTCAGGAAACTTATGACTAATGTCAGATGATTCAGATCAAGTGGGAATAGAACTCATTAGAAATACATCGCTTTCAACTAAATTTTGGGTTAATGCATACTTACTTTCTCCGGACATAATCCGATCCATTGCACCAATCCGTGTAAATATGGCATCTGCAAGTGTCAACTCACAGGTTTGACAGGGAACATAACAACCGAGCTGCAGATCAGAAGCAACTTCAATTATACACTCCAATTGGCAAAGCCTATAAATAGCCAAACAGGGGATCATAATCAAATGATGCTATACAGACCTGGGCAAGCACTATAGCCAGGCAGGTGGCACGCATTATTGTAGATTTCCCGCCCATATTTGGACCAGTCAACAACAATGCAAAGCGATTTTGACCAGATAAATCCTGACCAAGAGATAGATCATTTGGTACCAATCCATTTGCACTTTCTGCAAAAGCATATGGATGCCATACACCCTTCATCCGAAGTACAGGTGCTTTTTCTTTCTGCAGAATCTTCGGTCTGCACATTGTGCCAAATGACGATAATGTCATGGCTGCAAAGGACCTAAGCACATCAATAGTGCTGAGAGCATTGATCACTAGAGACCATTCAGAAGCTTTTCCAACTAAAATCTCCACTAGAATAGCCAAAGTGTTCGCATCATTGTCTTTGACATCATGATCCTACCAAAGCTCACACAAAGAAGATAAATCAGGACCACATGTGATCAGCTGATAAGAATAAATAACAGAAAAGGCTACCGCTTCTTCATTGATAGATAATGCACACTGCAGCATATTTATACCTGGTATCTTGGAAAATCATTATCTATTGCCTCTTCAAATTGACAAATTAATTCACCAAGGGAGCTCAATGTTGGAATATCCACAGCTTTTGACAGTGCTGAGACGCCATGATCTTGTCTTTGTAGGATATCTAGTAAGTCGATTCCAACACGGAGGCCCTTGACAAGCATGCCAAATGTTTTTATCTGGAATATTTTAAAATTTTGCATTTCAGTGGTCAGTACCATAGATAGAACACAAAAAAGAAGGCAAACATCATACTCTGTTAAAAAAAAGAATAACACAAATCACATCACAGTATCACACCCAATCTGTAAAAATAGAGGTAAGAGCTGCCAACTAACCCGTCTTTTTAAAATCTTTTCTCCAACAAAAGGCAACAGGACTACAGATGATAAACCAACAGTGGATTTAACTCGTCCTAGTAACCTCTCAAGATCAGGAACTTTACGGAGATGCTCAAGTGTAACAGCTCCTAGCCCACAATTTTGAATAAAACCCTCAACAATGTTGAGCCTTTCATTGATAGCATCAGTATCTTTTAGTGGATGACAAATCCATCTTCTCAGAAGCCGCTTACCAGATGGAGTTATGCAGTGATTGAGATGCTTATATAAGGTACCTGCAACAAAGGAGTACAGTGTAATTATTTCTGCTATATGATTGGACAAAAATAAGTGGAATGGAACATAAGTGAATGCCACACCCCTACCTGATGAACCGCCATCAAAGTTGTTGCTGAAAATCTCAAGGTTCACAAGGGTCTGACCGTCCATTCTTAGACACGTTCTGTACACATGGTATGGTAAGACCTCCCCATTTTTCAGAGCATCCTCTAGCTGTTTACAGATTATAACCATAAGAATTTGAAACACGTTCTGCTCTTTGTAACAGTAACAGATAATCTAATGATAAGCATAAAAATATAGTATGGTTCATGTAAGTTTGGGTTTTATTTTTTACATGAACATTAATTTGAAAACAAGAAACCTTTGCGCATGTATACTTTAAACCATTACAGACTTGCTAGCTGGAAGACTGCATAAACAAATGGAAAATACTGATGAATACTCCCTCCATTTCAGAATGTAAGATGTTTTGACTTTTTGCTTACAATGTTTGACCCTTCGTCTTATTTAAAAAATTATGAAAGTATCATTTATTTTGTTTGTGACTTACTTTATTACCAAAAGTACTTTAAGCATGACTTATTATTTTTTATATTTGCACAAAATTTTTGAATAATACGAATGGTTAAACATTGAAAGCAAAAAGTCAAAACGTCTTACATTATGAAACGGAGGTAATAGTGACTAATGACACTATTCTAATGTGACATTTGTAAACGAAATAGCAGTTACTAACAAGTAATGACACAATTGATGGGCATGACATGCAGATTAGTAAGAATATATAATCAAGGGATAGAAGGTAACTATACCATAAGCCTAGTTAAGTGACTAATAAGTCCGCCGAGTGCACAGATAACTGAATCTTTATTTACTGAAGAATCCAATGCAGATAACCATGAAGTTGTTGACGCTTTAAAATATCCTCTAGAATTTACTAACATTTGAATTTCTGAAGCATCAGAGAAATCTAGCCCATATAATGGGGTCAGCTGCATTTTCACAGATCCTGAAATTTATAGAAAATAATAATTATGACTTCTCAAACTCCTCAGGTAAACCTGCAGATTTACCCCTTTTAAGGAAATAAGGCAGGAGAGTTCTTGTGTTACATATTAACAGACACCAGATATGTGTTTCGAAAGACGGAAGAAAAAGGATTATGAGGTTACCTGCTGAAGCATATTTCTTAATCAATCTATGGGTTTCTTTCGAAAGGCCTGAAAAAAGAGAAACGGTAAGTAAATATAAGAGAGTCCTTATATATGAAGGTAGAAGATTAAGTATGTTCTGACCTGTGGTTTCATAGATAATTTCTTTCGGAGAGACCTGAAAAGTTATATTAATGATAATTGCTTCTAATCTGTTGAACCAATGGAAAGGGATCACAAGACCTACCTGCACCAGCAAAGCCCCCAAAGCTGCAAATGTATCATCATCGTGGACTGAACCCACCCAGATTTTAAGTGCAGCATAATCTAGAAAGGCAAATCCATAAACCCGAGAACCATTTGAAGCTAGTGTAATCTGCAAATTAAAAAAAGGGAATTAGATCAAGAGCACCTATAAAGAATGCTAACACAAACCAATTCGCCATTGGAAACAAGCCCAGCTCCATTTCATTCAGAATGAGACCAAACAAGGAACAATACAAAACAGAAACAAAACAACACAAGGCACAATCACAACTTGAGCACTAGACTAGTAAAAGTAATGTTATACCATTAGACCACACAAAAAAGCATGCCAACAACCTAAATAAACTGCAAGAATAAAACTGAATTCCGATATAAAACTACAGTTTTACTGAATGTTTCAGAGGAAAACGGTATTGCAATGCCATTTTACAGTAGCTGCATGTTGTTCCAGTAATCTTGTACATTTATTGATTTCACATGTGTGGTTAAGTTCTACAGCAATTAATCAGGTTGTAGATTCATCAGTAATTCTATTCTGCAAATTATTGGTTATAATGCCATAACAAAAAAAATTGTATTTATTTTAGGGAACATTTTATGCTATGCAATTTTTACTTTATTTTATTTTCAAACCATTGTGGTAGCATGACAAGATAATTCTGCCACCGCCCATGATGGCGTGGCAACCAGCAGCCTGTCATGGTTAGCGCTGTGGCACCATAATAAAAAAAATACTAATGTTTGGTGGTACTGTTGTGTACTTATCCTATGACTTGAATAAACTTCAAAAACATTATAACAAAGCATAACAGCCTAAATCCAACACAATACTTTGTATATGAAACTACGGAAACAAACCTCTTTGAGTGAAAGAAGGTGAACAGCATCAGCCTCGATGTTGCTGTCCCCTACCGTTGATGGTGTGGATACATTAACCAACTTTCTTTGAATAACCTTGTCAAAGAAAATGATGTTGTATGGCATAAGTCACTCTCGCATAACTTCAAAAGGAAAATTCCTTTACCATTTAAACATGAGCAGAAAGCACATATTGGATTAAAGTGTGGAAGCCTCAATCCTTAAGTTGCATAAAGCATAGCAACTAAACACTCTATATAAAATGGTAGCTTAGATTAAAATGCTTATCATGAATAAAAGGATGAACATAAACCATCTGCATGCATGTTAAAACAAAGAATTTTTCTAGAGCCCATACTAAATTACAAACAATTTTGCACATCCTCAGAGGGCAAAAAACTATCCCAGAGAGAGAGATCAATATTAGAAAAACAAAAGAAAAGCATGGAACTGCATAAACAGCTATTTAGATGAAGATATCAGTACAATACCCAGAAAGAATAAAATGAAAACTTACTGAATTTGACCCTCTAGCTTTTGCTTGGTCTGCAGATTCCATTTGTTCTATTCTTCCAACTTTATACCTGAAAAAATGCTAGATGAGCAAAATCAATCCATCAATAGAAACCAAAAAGGAGGAAAATTGATGTGTCACAACTCAAGTGACATATAATTGCATTCAAAAGATAAGGTATGTTGTAAAAAAAATGATGGCGTGACTGATTTTCTGGAAATAAGTACCGACATGCTAAAAAATAAAGTGCATATCTTGCAAGTACATTCATATTATTAAATCATTATCATATCGATAGGAATGGATCATTATAATTGTGATAGAGTCATGGGTGCATGACTCCACAGGTGTGCATCCCTAGTTGGTGCAGAGGTTGATAGGTGCCCTACCATTTAATCTTCCATTATCTAGAAAATATCAATAGTAATGGAGATGTACATAAACTAACAAAAGACCTACCATTACCAACATAAAGAACAGTAAGCAGGAACCTGCTGAAGTTCGAGATATGATATCTATTTTACAAAGAAACTTTATGATTAATATGTTGAAAATAGCCAAACATAAGGGTGATGAGGAAATTACCCTCGAGCTAAAAGCTTTTCAACTGCAACATCAATCCCACTTTCTGAAATGCCAACCTTTAATAAGATTAGAAAAGGTTATTATCCTGTACCAAAAGGCGATATTGATGCCAGATAGTTTTATTTTCTTCAAGAAGACAGTATGGAGGAATTAGTGTAAAACAGATTAACAGAACATGGAAAATGCTAAGGTGATGAAGGAAATCCAAATAGCACAAAGAGACCAGAACTAAATCAAGGATATAAAGAAAAAACGAAGAACTGTATTGTTGTAATCCTGGTTTATTTAGTATTACACAGTTATTTTTTCCATGCCATAAGAATGATGTAGAGCGATGTTTTAAATACTACAGAACAATATAGCATAATTTCCAGACAATAAGACAAGTGATTGATTTGCATTACTTCATTCGACATAATAACTGATTTGTACATGACATAATTTAAGTATAGCAAACTTTTAGAACATCAATGATAAAACAACGGAGGGCAGTAGCTTCCATACCTGCCGGCATTTTCCCACCCCACTGACAGTCATTTTCCAGTCAAGTTCCTTTTGGCCAACCTCAGCATCCACCTCATAGAGCTCGTAGAATTTTCCCTGGCAATAAGGGAAAAATAGTTGACGTAGGTTATACAGTCTCAAGTGCTACAAAATATTGGTACTTGGTCGACGTAACTTTGGAAAAGCAAAAGATTTGGGACAGTATTAGCAATTCTGATGTGGGCAATATAAGAGGGTGAATGAATAAAAGGCCTTACATAGAGCAAATCATTTTGGTACTAGAAGAAACATTGTATATAACCCTAGGTATGGTGCATGTCTGTCAGTATGCATAAAGTAAAACAGCTAAAAATATGGTCCGCAAATAAAAAAAGGGTGGGTGGGGGCTCCCATGAGTAAAAAGTATTAATCCCCTATTTATGGGGTCAGGTTGCTCAGTATGACACCAAGGTATGTGAGATGCTTGTTATCCTCGGCAATAATTTTCTGAATTGTAGTTTTACATCATTTGCCCATAGGCATTGTACGAGACAACAAAATGAAACTTACAGAAACATCAGACTTTACTGACAATCAAACAGTTCAATTAAACATTGAAACTTACCACTTTGAAAAACAAAACAACATCCATATATTTGCACTTAATATTCCAGTATTGCTTCTGAGATGTCGACATCTTTCTCAATGCATCAGGTGGAATAAAAAGAGTTGTCTTGTCATAAAGTGGATCTGTTGGCCGCCTTCTATTTGCATCCTTGATATTCGACGGATTCAGCCACTCAAACTTGCTGCGTGCACTTTCAGCAATTTCATCATGGACCTTTTTCTCATCTGGAGAACACTGAGCTGGTTTCACCTTCTTATTTGGACCCCAGAAATGGGAGCATGGATCACTGATAGCCACACATTGATCTTCTTGAACTCGTTTCAGACGAGGAATTACTGCTCGCATTGCTGGTGTTTCTGGTTTCAGGGGACTAGAATCAAATTCTGAAAATAGTGCAGCACCTGCTCCAACACATTTATCATTCATAAACATGGAGGATGGCTTTTTAAAATGGTTTGGTGAGGGAGTTCCATTTGAATCAAATTCTGTAAATAATTTTGTTGCTTTAATGTATGGAAGGCCTGAAGGACCAGGGCTAATCTTCTCTGAGGATCCTCGTGTTGGAGTACAATTGGAGTCAGGTCCAAACAGTGTCTTAGAAGATAATAATGAGAACTTTTTTGATGGATGCTGCAAAGGAGTTCTATCTGAATCAGATTCTGTTAAAGGCGTATCAGCCCCTCGAGAAGATCTCCACAATACTCCTTTTGAAGGATCCTGAGGAGTTTGTACATCGAACTCTTCAAATGATAAATTAGCTCCAATGCAGTTCTTATTGGAAGACTCAAAGGATAAATTCTTTGGACACTCCGGAAGCGGATTTTGATCTGAACCAAGTTCTGTGGACAGTGTGCTTGCTCTAACAAACTCATCCATGGAAGGCCTTAAGGACTTCAGGGGCTCCTCCAAAGGAGTTATATTCGAACCGATTTCTGCAATCGGCATAGTTGCTCTGTTATATTCAGCATTGCAAGATCCTGAAAACAATACCCTTGAACACTCATTTGAAGTGGTTTGATTTTTCACAGGTAAGGCTCTCTGCTCCGCATGTCTAGCCTGGGAAGCATTCTGGTCTCTGAAACAAGCACAATGAGCATCGTCATGAAAACACAACAAGAAACAAAAGTAGGTTTTAAAGCCTAGCAGGTGTCTGGCTTTGTCCATAGAAAAATAACAGGTTACCCACTGGGAACTAGCAAACAAATAATTTCGGTGCCAAAATATCACCTGATATAAACAAAGAGAAACAGAAACTGCCAATTTAAGAAATCATCACAACGATCCAAGCCTGCAACTAAGATTAAGGATGACTACTTCAACCAAACATAATTTTGAACCTGAAATTGATATCCCTTGAGGCTAATCACAAGTTTGGAACGAAGGTTAAGGATCAAATATGTGCCGATTATCAATTTTGCAATTTACATTGTTTTGTGCTAGACCAATCAACTCGAACTTCATTTCGGACTTTTGGTTTCAATAATGAAGCTTGCGGGTGTATCCTCCGTGCTCGAAGAATCAAATTATTTGGCCAGATCACATAAAAACACTATCTAACACACTGCGGCCCAAAACTATCAGACATCACACACACAGCAGTCAAACCCATTAAACCACCCATCATGAGTAGCTTCATAGATAAGCCAATTGAAAGGGGGCCAAAGTCGTCACAGTGGCACTACCAACTAGGAGTACCAGCAATCAAATTCACGTTTGATAGCAACTAGAAGTCTAGAGCAATCCAAACACATTGGAACCAACCCAATAACAATCGATGGAATCCTTTCCGTCTACTAACAAGTGGCAACCAAATCGAATGCGCTTGAAACCCTAGACCCGAATCAGTTTTGCCGCAACCCAACCAAAATGCCCAAAAACCTCCCAAAACCCTAGCCTCCCGCCACACACTAGGACGCGGCCGCATTGCACAACAGAGAAGCAGTCAGCGATCGCGCCCACCCGTACCTCCCCTGCTGCTGCTGCGGAGGCCGCACGAGCCTCTCCATGATCCCCGCGACCGACGCGGTGGGAGGCCGCGGGGGCCTCTCGGGCGTCGCGCCCTCCGCCGCCGCCGCCGGCTTCTTCTGGAGGAACGAGAGGATGGACTGCTGCCGCCGCCGCGGCTCCATCGCGGCCGCCGGAGGATTCCCGTGGATGGAATGCTTCGATTCGAGGTGAGTGAGCTGCTAGGGCGGGGGAATCGGAGCGCGAGATTTTGAGAATGGGAGAGGGAAATGGGGGCGGAGGAGGGAAATGGAATTTTTCGTGGGGAATTTCCGAGCGGGAAATGCAATTGCGCCCCTTCCCGCGGAGCAGTAAGAGGCGGGATGACGCGGGCGGGGAGCCGGTGAGCTTCCCGCTTCCGCTTTTGGGACACGGGTTTCGAGTCGATAGAGGAAGAAGAAGAGGCAGATGGGGGCTGAGGCTAGTGGGTTGATGGGCTTCCATTACAGTGCCCTCGACCTGGGCCACGGCCCAAAGCTACGAGGGAAATACGCGACTAAGCCCAGTCGTGGAGTGACAAAAGCTTAGCTTAATGCAAAATCTAATCACATAAATCCTTCTCTACAATTTAGTTGATGTACCCTCCTGTACCACATGATTGACCTTATTGGCCCCAATGGCTGAGACACAAATGTCGGTGATATACGATAGTAAATCATAAACTAGTTATTTTTCTAGAGTACTATTTGATCAAATCCCTGCTAATCCACCTAAAATTCGACACCATCAAAATAGCAGAAATTCAACTCCCTCCAATGCCCAAAGTAAAGGCACAAAATATTCGCACAGGCCGCGATATCATGATGAAATACTAGAAGTTTTCATAACCTAGACCTAAGTGGTGATGCAGACCTAAGTGGTGATGCGTCGCAAATTTTGCGTATTTACAATCACCACAGCAGCTGGGTAAGTATTGGTGCTGCCGGCTGTTACCCCTAACTGGTACAATTGGAAGCTGGGGAGTGCTGCCGGCTTTACCCCTACCTGGTACAATTGGAAGCTGTGGAGAGTAGTGAACTACTGAATTCACCAACTTCCAACAAACAAAATGCAAAAAGGGCCATAGCTAATCTAAGCCTTCTAAGATGAACCAGATTCCTCCTCAGAGTCTGCAACCACCATGTCACGGTCATCTTCGGAGCCTGATAAAGAGAACTGCTTTGAGATAGGTGTTGGCCTCTGCCTCATTGTTTTCTTTGTCATGGCTTGAGGAGTAACCTGTCCTGGGAGCATATCTTCATCGTTTTTCATATTTCTCCGACTCCGGCGAAGCCCTTGCTGAGGCTTGCCATTAAACCCACGGGCAGCAAGACGAGTCTTCTTACGTGGGACAAATACTTCCTCCTCTTCGCCCTTGTTGGGATCATAAGCATCATTTTCTCCATCACTACCTGACGAGCCATCATCCTTATCACTGTAGTCTCTGTCTTCATCCTCTTCAGAGCTCAGGTCATCAAGGGAATCAGCATCCTCCTGTCCTCCATCTTCTTTCTGCTCCGGACTGATTTCAGACCCTCCAGCATCCTTCTGTCCTCCATCTTTGTTCTGCTCTAGACTGATGTCAGACCCTCCAGCATCCTCTTGTCCTCCATCTTTGTTCTGCTCTGGACTGATGTCAGACTCTCCATCGGCTCCAGCACGCTTCTCCTTTTTGTCTGCCTCCTTCTGTGGAACAATTTCTTTTCCTTTCCTGCATTCAAGTACATAATATTTTTAAGATATTGCGTTTTATGATTATTTAAGCAACAGATCCTAAAATTTCAGTGCAAAATAAGCATTGGGAATGTGGGCTGCGTTTAGTTCGCCCAAATTTTTTGGGCCAAAATGTCACATCAATGTTTGAACCCATATTTGAAGTATCAAACGTAGACTAATAACAAAACAAATTACATATCCGGACTGTACACCGCAAGATGAATCTTTTGAGCTTAATTACGTCATGATTAGCCATAAGTGCTACAGTAACCAACATGTGCTAATAACGGATTAATTAGGCTTAAAAGATTCATCTCGCACTGTATAGTCTGAATATGTAATTTGTTTTGTTATTAGTCTACGTTTAATACTTTAAATATGTGCCCAAAAATTGATGTGACATTGGTTTGATGTTTTTGAAGCCCCAAATTGGGGAACTAAATGTGGCCGTGATTTATACTTCCAGTATGTTGTTTCTTAGCTCCTTTAAATCTGACAGGTCAATTACTGGAACCAATAAATCTCAGAACTTGTTAATGAAAGATTATGTTGTAACACAAGAAATTGAAGGTGTTTAATTTTGTTTATGTTGTTGCAGTGTTCCCGAATGTTAATTGACAAGGAACATGTGGGGAAAGAGGGATGAAAATAACGGTTTTAACTTACGCTGCAAGTTTTATTGCCTCCTTAATAGAACGATCATAATCAGCTGCACAGAAGGCAAATCAAGGATATCAATGTTAAGACATAGCAATTGGTCACAAAACATAATACTTTGATCAGTTTTACTGACTAATAAAAAATTAGAATTAGAATGAGCCTGCCAAATGCTGAAAGCATCTGTACCAAATTACAGCACTTGCTGCAATCCTTAGACTTCCGTTATCAGTAAGAACTAGATTGGAAACGGTAAATGGGTAAAGTATCTACAGTTCATGAGGGACTGAGAGAAGAATGAGATGGAACACAAAATTCAGTATAGCCAGCAAGATATGTTATGCATCCATGGCTATTGTTGGTATAATATGGCTGACAGTCTCAAGGCTTTGGTGGGTCTTGCATACTCAAGGATGGAAAAAAGAAAGCCCCTTACAGTAATTGTAGTTGACAGGCCTACGTTCACGCAATGAACGGGTTTGGAAAGTTGTAGCATAAGCTAAAAGTTCATCCTTCTTCTGCTGGCGTTTTAAATCCCGCTCTTTTTTCTGCAAATTAAATAGACAAAAATGTGGTGATACACCAGCAGAACAGTAAAGTACAATCTTCATATTTTGCAGCCAAGCACAAATCCCAATTTCAAATTAAAATACAAATGCATTCATGTGTTGGATACCCCATGGGAAATATAAACGTAAAAGAGTAGGAAGTATGTGTGGTGAAACCGTGAAAATTACCTTTTGAAGCTTCTCCACGGCTGGAATAATTTCTGCCTTAAGATGCTCACCGATGGCAGATTCAGCTCGGCCTTTACTGCATAGTTTCTCCTGTTGATACCATGTGTCAAATATGGGAATTAAACACAAAGTGAAAGAAAAAGAGCATCCAATACACTTACTGATATCTCAACAAACTCAACAAGGTTAGTCGCAACTGTTTCCCACTGGATGTTGAGAACTGGTTTTGTCAAACGACCATTCTTTCCCTTCAAGTTGCGCTTGAAATCGATTGTTACATGTTCACTGTACAATCTATGGCCAATAGTTGAGTCACCATCATACCTAACAGGCAGAAATATTTCAATGGACAGTGTCAGCAGGAAAACAAAGGACACTAAATCATGCTAACAATGACTTGTTGATTGAACATGAAAATAAATTTCTTACCAGTATAAAGTTCCATTACTACTACTTCCTAGCTTTTCTTTTCGAAAGTTGGAAATATCAACTCCTTTTTTCATCTCATCATTAACATACCACACAGCATCATTTTGCTGCAGGATAGATAATGTCTATCAGGCTAATATGCAGTTAAAAAACAGCATAAACTTGGGGTATTGGACTAACTAGATTAACAACCTTGAAAGAAAACTGAAATTATGACGAAAGGAAAACATTTTTTTAAAGAAACCTTACCTCCGAACGAACTTCACAAAGCGCCTTAAGTATCAACAAGCGTGTAATCGGATCTTGCTGCTTATACATTTCAATTTCCTTCCTGGGTACACGATAAGTTGTAATATGAAGTTACCTAAGAGTCATATACAAAATGCTTATTATTTACAATAGCATTCCTGCATACCCTGGATTATTTCTGAATGGGTTTGCATCTTCAGAAACCTGAAATCAGAATGATATTAATGTCTGGGGCTGCTCTAGTTACATACTTACATCAACCTTTGTGAATATATA
>CM002476.1:3372230-3404716 GCA_000325765.3 Leersia perrieri
TATATGCAAACTAAAACATACCCATGACCACCAATCTGATAATTTCTTGGCAGTTGCCGTTATCCATCCATCATCAACCTTCAGGTGTTTGCTAGCTGGTGGTATTCCCTGATACATGTGACAATTAAAAGTTTACAACTTAGCTCTCGGCCTGGTATCTTTATCCTCGCGTTCATGAGCAAACATCATTTCGGACAAACATGACAAGGAGTAGCGTAAAGAAGTTTATTCTTCATTACATCAGCAACAAGAAAAATGAAACTTAGAAAAAGGAAAGCATCATAGTATTTGGTCTCCTTAATACAGGGCAATAATGCAGTACACGAGTAACTGATGCAGACATCTGGTTTACACAAAAAAAATAAAGATGCCTCCCACAGCAATGTCTCGTAATTTTAGAAATCTCGAGCACACATTACCATAACAAATCAATGTAGTCGATCAGTACTGGGTTAGTAGTGTTTTGTAACAAGATTAAAAATGAATGATTGAACCTATTCAGTACTTGCAAACAAAAGAATAATTACAAAGAGATGGAGCTTTTCTTTTAGTTCTGCAGAAAACCAGATGCAGTTTGCAGCAAGGCTAACAGATTGCACAACCTACAACTTACTCAATGATTGCAAACAAAAAGGAGAAAGACAAAGAAATGAAGTTTTTTTTTCCTTCTTGCAGAAAACCTGCCATGGTTTGTGACAAGGACCATAAGGTTAACATCCTGCGAGGTCAGTACAATACAATCCCTCTCTCCAGATACACAATGCCTCTATTGCAAAGCAAGCAGCAAACCTACAGGCACATTTTCTAGTGCCTGAAACAAATCAGATCACCAAACTGTCTATAACGCACGCATTCTGCAGCAAAACTACACGAGAGAATAGGTGCGAGAAAAACAAACAGAATACCTTCATAAGCGCGATATGGATGCGAGCGAGGTTGCGGTTATTGTCGATGAGTGCCGCCTCGATCTCCTCCGCAGATAGCCCTAAGTTCCCCTCGATCACCGGCTCAAACACCTGAAAATCCCCAAACCGAAACCCCGTCAATCCAACACGCACGATACGACAATACCAATCCAGCCCAAGCAGAAGCCTTAACTAATCAGGAAGGGGAGGCACAAAATAAAGCGAAGCCCTAGGAGTCGAAACGCGGGCTCACCCGGAGGAAGTTGAGGACGGACGCGAGCTCCCAGCGGCGGCGGAGGAGGACGAGGGGGTCCTCGGCCGGCGCCGGCGCCGCGGGGGGGTCCTCCGTCGAGGCCGAGGGCCTCTCGCGCTTCGCCGCCGGCGAGGCCATCGCGGGTTGTGGGGAGGGAGGTGTGGGCGGGAAATTTGGGGAATTTTTCGCGGCGGGAGGCGGGAGGCGGGAGGGAGAGGTGGGGTGGGGAGGAAGCTCGAGAGGCGAGCGAGGGGAGGAGAGAGACGGCGTTGTGGGGCGGTGGCGGTTTATGTGGACGGTGCGGTGCGGCCGTGCGGGGAGTGGAGAGTGTGTGGGGGTGGTGGTTGGGTTGGGCTTTCGAGTTTCGATGCATTTTTGGGTTTGTAGTGGGCTGAAATGCTGAATTGGATGAGTCCGGCCCAGTTCTGATGTTATATGGATAGAGCCTTTTGGTTAAAAAAAATAGGAACTACAGAACGGAACGTCTCCTTGTCATTCCGCGATGCCCTTTTCTTTTCCGTGTGATTCAACGTCATCGCGTTTCTCTCTCATAAAAAATGACGCCGCCACAGTGACTCGCGGATCCTTCGTGGTGGGGGTGGGGTCTCGAACCCCCAACAAAAAAGACCCCAATGGAGATGAAGAAAAGAGGAGTAAAAAGTATAAATAACGGAAGCAAGACTAGAGAAACAAGAAGGGGATGAACCCTAAAAACGAGTGAAGAGTAAGAGATCAACGGGGATAATGCCGCCCGCCACCCCCATAGTTGTCAGTGCATCCAGTCGAAAGCTACTCACCGGAGAAGATATCAAGAGGCAGTGGGTGCCATACGTGACCATGAGGAGCTCTGTTGGCTGTCGCCGATGGTAGATCTCGTTTTCGCCGGCTAAAGTCTTTGTCTCCAGAACAGACCATGCTAGTCTATATCGTGGCTTCTAATATAGTGTTTTTCCTTAACTTAATCTGTTGGGTTGTTGGGAGGTTCGGAAAGAATAAAACCATCGTGTCTTTTAGGAAAAGGAAATAAAAAGCATGGGAAGTTACCAGGCGTCATAAGGAAAAAATAACCTTTTAGGCAATGGCAGGGCGAGAGACGTTGCAAGATTGGCTCTGTTCTTCGCACTACATGCGGCAGCTACAGCTGCTTAGTTCAATTTTGTATTGGTTATACTGTTGGTGCAGTGGTAGCAAGGTTGTCAGGATCGGGATACCAAGTAGTATCGTTTTTCGTAAAGTAATATCTAGGATCGGGATACTATCAGATTTAAAAAAGTACACATTTTATATATTTTTTTATGTATAATTTGTAATATTTAGTATAAGATAAAGCCTATAATATTGCTTTTGCTTAATTTAATTAACTTTATGTAACTTTCAGTGGATTTATTGACATAATTTTCAATCCACCGTATTATTTGCATAATTTAATATATTTTTGAGTGGTATCGTATGGATCGTAGTATCAGGATACACCTAAGATCTGCTAGGATCATAAGGGAATGAATAGTAGGATCGAAATACTATGAAAATTATGATACTAGGTAGGATCGGTATTGTTTCGGCTCGGTAGGATCGTAGTATCGTAAGACACTAGAATACGTATCGGGATACTGACAACCTTTAATGGTAAGGCTACGAGAAGTAGCTTAAACGAAAAACCCCATTATCTGCATGAGGATTTTGATGCGCTCAACACTTACCACGCTGAGCATCTTGTAAATATTTGCTTCTGTGGGGTTGTAAACTATATCTCCTGCCAGCTTGTTGGATCTTTAAAGAATAAATGTAACAATTTTCGAATACGATTTTAGAGATGACACACAAAGCTTTACAGTGGAATCGTAACTGTCTTAGGCAAGAAAAATTTAGAGTGGGTATCAGTGCACCACGCAAATGAACACAGCAATCGTACAGGTGTCCCACGCCAGACAGTCAATCACACCTAAGGTTGGGAGAGTCCTCATGAAAAAGGGCATGTTGCATTGGTGGCATTTTTTTCACGTTGCTAATAATGAAAAAGCTTCGTACCATTAATAAACACATACGAGTAAAATGGTAAATAAATGTTAACAACAGTATGTGCAGTAAATACTTTATGTCATGTGTACTTTTTAAGATTGTGTACGTCTTGTTACACTTATCATGTGTACTTACTTTTTAAGATTGTGTACGTCTTGTTACACTTTTTTTATGTGTATGATTGGCCTGTAATTTCTTTTACCTTTTTGAATAAATAACATAGGGTGCGTTTAGATCCAAAGTTTTTTTCTCAAACTTCTAACTTTTTCCATCACATCAACCTATCATACACACACAACCTTTCAATCACATCATCTCCAATTTCAACCAAAATACAAAGTTTGGATGGATCTAAACGCGGCCATAGGCACTTTGGTTTTACTGGGTTAAGCTATAGCCTAGCTAGCCAAGTGTTGAGTCACGTACTCACATGGCCATAGTTAAGCTTACTTTAGTTGTTAGATGGGTGTTCGGCAGCATAGACTACAACAGCGCAGCTGATACATTAACAACTAAATATGTCTTTTTACCATATATTATTCTGTTTGGGTACTGCAACGACAGCTACATGTAGTATTGTCGAACACCCCCTGAATAATTTGCTTAGCTATGTAGTGTTGCCACATGTTTTAACCATTGCTCTTTTGCGCCTAGCATTCTTGTTAAAAACCAACTAATTTGGCTTTACTCACTAGATAAAGGGTTATGTAGCTCCTCAAACATTACTGCCCCCGAGAACTTTTAGAGTATTGATAGTGTCAAACTTCTAGCCTAGCCAAAAGCTAGAGAGGTTGATCGGATCAGCTGGTTATGGCCGCACAAACAGCACAGCCACAACATCTCTTCAGAAAATATACTAGGAGCTACAGTAGATTACAAGCAGCAACATCCACAGCCAGGAAAAGCCAGCTGAAACGATCAGGGCAAGAAAAATCTCATGCTATAACCGAGTATTTGGGAGCAAGTGTTTTGTACGTGTTATGAAACACTTGCAGCCGCAATACCCTGTAGTTGATGGAAGCGGATACTTGCTGCTAGACTACAACTGTATGCAATGAATGAAGTTGTTGCTAATTTACTGTTACAGCTGTCGTAGCCAACTCGTCCGAACAACCCCTGCCTATATTTGGTTATAACATATAAATATGTACAACTACTTTTTATGTGTTGAATATAGAATCCTAACACAGTTCAAGATACCAACATACATACTCCTATCCATCTTGAAGTCGTGTGCACGTACCATATGCTCATATTGTATAGTGCAACTTCTAGAAATCACTTCCTTTCTAAAACACATAAATCGTTGTCCGAACAAGAAAGGAGTATCATCAACGAGCAAACCACTGTCGGCCTGTGTTAATTACACATGGTATTAACGTGCCAAAACCGTTTACATTTCAGTGGCAGCCCACTTGGCACCCAAACGTGTGCACGTCCGACTTTCCTCCTCTGGCGACCGACCGCAGCCCCAACCGGATCCATCTAGAACCCACCCGCGCCGTAAACCACCTCTAGAGCTCTCGTCGCCCGCTCTGAACGTTCCACGGTGGGGCCCACCCGTCAGGAGACCAGAAGAGAACTCTCCCCCTTAACCCCACCGGGAGATCAGATCCTGACCGCTCGCTGGCTCGATCCGACGGCGGACATCCGTCCTCGACTAACACGGCAGGAATAGATGGTTCTAGAAATCACTCGAGCCGAGCACCACACCACCACCAAGCCACGCCGCCCGCCTCTCTTATATCAGCGGCTTCCTCTGCCGCCCCCTCGCGTCTTTTTGCGAAGTGGGAGGAGGAGGCGGATTCGTTCATTCAGGCGAGACCAGGAAGGCCCTACTCTACACGGTTCTAGAAGCTTCCAGAGCTTTCGGCGCGAGCTTTCCTCGCAGGTACGGCCCCCCTCCCTGCCTAGGTCGTGCCGCGTGCTAGATCCGCTCGCCCGCGCGCGCGTGGATCTGATCGCGGATTGCTTGCGTGCCTGGGTCGATTTGCTCGGTTGTTTCGATTTAGTTGTTTCGACCAGGGGTCTAGCTTGTTTGTTCTACTCGGGTTTCAGCCGCGGAGGGATGATGTTTGTCGTTGTTATTTTTATCTGTAGCTACTCGGGATTTTGAGTTTCTAGGGTTTTAGATCGGTTTGTGCCTTTGTGGTGCCTAGAGTCTTCTCACTTGAGGGGCTGAATTGTTAGGACGCGGATTTTTATTTTCAGCTCTGTAGATCGAGATTTATGTGACTTAGTGTTATGTCAGGTGCTTATTACAGTAGGTATGGATCCTGTTGGGAGTAACTTGTAGATCCTGATTCTGATCGATTGTATTTATTTATGAGTACAGGAGTTGGTGTCTTTAGATCTGAGTAAGATCGAGGGTTGAAGCAGTGAGAGAAGATGAGCGTGGTGGGCTTTGATCTAGGTAATGAGAGCTGCATTGTGGCCGTTGCGCGGCAGCGTGGCATTGATGTGGTCCTCAATGAGGAGTCAAAGCGGGAGACTCCCGCGATCGTCTGCTTCGGTGACAAGCAGCGGTTCATTGGGACGGCTGGGGCTGCTTCCTCTACCATGAACCCCAAGAATTCTATTTCTCAGATCAAGCGGCTCATTGGGCGCAAGTACTCCGATCCCGAACTCCAGCGTGATCTGCCAGCCTTCCCCTTCCGTGTCTCGGAAGGGCCTGATGGGTTTCCTCTTGTCCATGCCCGCTACCTTGGCGAAGAGCGGTCTTTCACTCCTACACAGCTCATGGCTATGGTGCTTTCAAACTTGAAGGCAATTGCAGAGAGCAACCTGAATGCTGCTGTTGTTGATTGCTGCATAGGCATCCCGGTGTATTTCACAGACCTTCAGCGTAGAGCTGTTCTTGATGCTGCCCACATTGCTGGCCTGCGCCCGCTGCGGTTGTTTCATGAGACCACTTCAACAGCTTTGGCATATGGTATTTACAAGACCGACCTTCCAGAGAATGACCAGTTGAATGTTGCTTTTGTGGATGTTGGACATGCCAGCATGCAAGTTTGTATTGCTGGTTTCAAGAAGGGACAGCTCAAGGTCTTGTCGCATGCATATGACCGGTCGCTTGGTGGGAGGGACTTCGACGAAGTCCTGTTTAAGCACTTTGCAGCGAAATTTAAGGAGGAGTATAAGATTGATGTTTACCAGAACGCTCGTGCTTGCACCAGGCTCCGCGTGGGCTGTGAGAAACTCAAGAAGGTGCTGAGCGCTAACCCTGAGGCACCGATGAACATTGAGTGCTTGATGGATGAGAAGGACGTGAGGGGTTTTATCAAGAGGGATGAGTTTGAAGAAATTAGTGCGCCAATACTGGAACGAGTTAAGGGGCCACTGGAGAAGGCTTTAGCAGAAGCCGGTCTAAAAACAGATGATGTCCATTTTGTTGAAGTTGTTGGTTCGGGTTCTCGTGTCCCTGCGATAATCAAGATACTCACAGAATTTTTTGGGAAAGAGCCAAGGAGGACAATGAATGCAAGTGAGTGTGTTGCCAGGGGATGTGCGCTGGAGTGTGCTATTCTTAGTCCCACTTTTAAAGTGCGCGAGTTCCAGGTATGTGCCTCCTTTTACCCTCTGGCCTTCTCACTTTGGCTATCTGCGTAATACATCGCTAGAACTACTGCTGCTTCACGCCTTGGATCTGTTATCTACCCTCGAATTATATGAAATATTGAAATTTATAATAGGATTATTTTAGGCTCTCATCCTTATATCTATAGAACCGCTGCTGCTTAACACCTTGAATCCATTTACATCTAGCTTTGGATTATTTAAGGCTCTCATCCTTGTATATGCCTCCTAAAATCAAATACCAATTTTTATGACAATTTAGCTTGATACTCCATCACTCCAATAAGACTGTTTCCATACACGACTCAATTAGGATCGCACAACCATCACCAATAGGCTCATTCAAAATGCCTGTCATAGTTTTCACCACAATTTAATCTTGTACTCCAATAAAATTGTTTCCTAACATACTCTGTTGGTATTGTGCAACCTCTATTTTGAGACAAACAGGTATATGCAGAATATGTCATAATTTTTCTTACAATTTAATCAACACCAATAAGATTATTTCTAACATGACTGTTAACATGACTATATATTAGTAACAAAAACATCTACTATTTTACTTTCCCTCAAATCTTAAAACATTCATAGTGTACTTCTCAAGATCATTCTAGGATGCAATAGGAAACTTTTTTCCCTCAAGGTTTACACAAAATATCCAAGTTCTTGCTTGTACAGCTGTGATTTTGTTCCCAGCTATAACGATTGCTTAACCCTGTGCAGGTTAATGATGGCTTCCCGTTCTCAATTGCAATGTCTTGGAAACCAGACTGTCAGAATGGTGACAACCAACAGACTGTTGTATTCCCCAAGAGTAACCCAATGCCCAGTGTTAAAGCATTGACCTTCTATAGGTCCAATACATTTACGGTAGATGTCACATATGTTGATACTGGTGATTTGCAAATATCACCAAAGATCAGCACTTACACGGTAACTGACTCAGTACTCCCCTTTTTTGTATTTTTGAATGGGCTTTTGAGTCCAATTCTGTGTATTTATCATGTACAATATGTATTTTTTTTGGGTATAGATTGGTCCTTTCCATCCCAGCAAAGGCGACAAAGCGAAACTGAAAGTGAAAGTGCGCCTTAACATCCATGGGGTAGTCTCAGTAGAATCAGCACAAGTGAGTGAAAATGCAGGCTGTTTTTTTTTTTTTGGTTCTTTTTGCCTAAATGGTTTTTGCCGAAATGAATCTTACTATTGATCTGAATGTAGATGTTAGAGGAGGAAGAAGTGGAAGTTCCTGTTGCTACAACTGAGCCTTCAAAGGATTCTGCCAAGATGGAGACAGATGAGGCACCTGCCGAGGCTGCTTCTGGAACTGATGTAAACATGCAGGATGCCAAAGCCTCTGCAGATGCTGCTATTGAGGGTGCTGAAAATGGCACACCAAATTCTGAGGAAAAATCAGTTCCTATGGAAACTGACACCAAGGTAAACTTTCATTGCTGACATATTCTCAAATTGACATGAACCTGCCAGTGGGTACCAAAGCTTTTAAATTTGAAACCTTCTGCATTTTGAAGTACCAACATTGAGATATCAACATTTCAAGGTGGAAGTTGATCTAACATGTAACTAACAATGTAGTTTATTTGTCTGGTTGTTATTGTTTGGCTGTGTTCCTAGTCGTTCCATTTATAGTGAACCTCTTGAAACTTTCATGTGCATTCTGATATGATTTGTCTGCTGTACTTGTTACTCTGCATTTCACTCTTTGCTTGCAATTAATTATGCACACCCTGTCTGATAGCTGTGAACAATAGGTGATGAAACTTACTTTTTGTGTTTTATACACAAAGAGCTGTCAGGGAATCAGCAGATTAAAGAAATTTAAGCTTTCATGTTTATGGTTAAAACACACTGTTGCCAGCCACAATGTGCTAGTGCATGATATATAGTAAACAAGTGTTGAAATTGTTGTTTTGTGGTACTTCCCTATTTACTATATTTGATGCAAATATCATCAGTCTTCACTGGATTCTATCCTACATTTGGTGTGGTAGTTTTCCCCTCTGTTCCTTGTCTTTTTAGTTTGCATAAGGGAAAAATGTTTCAGATGAACTAACAGTTGTCATATTTTGATGAAAAACCTCTAGATTGAGCCATCAAAGAAGAAAGTAAAGAAAACTAATGTTCCAGTTGCCGAGTTGGTTTATGGTGCTTTGGGGGTTAAAGAGCTGGAGAAGGCTGTGGAAAAGGAGTTTGAAATGGCTCTTCAGGACAGGGTGATGGAAGAGACAAAAGACAAAAAGAATGCCGTGGAGTCTTATGTTTATGACATGCGCAACAAGGTTTGATCAATTTCACTATTTTTCTGACTTATCTTTAGTAAAAGAGAGAGTCTGATAATATGTTGCTCCTTTAGCTGTACGACAAATACAATGATTTTGTGATGGCTGAAGACAAGGAAGCATTCATTGCCAAGCTTCAGGAGGTCGAGGATTGGTTGTATGAAGATGGTGAGGATGAGACCAAGGGAGTGTATGTTGCTAAGCTTGAAGAACTTAAAAAGGTATGTCTTTATCGTTCATCTTTCACTTATTTTGCTCCTTACATATTATAAGCTTATATAGAGTCTGATGTTTATTGTTCACAGGTGGGGGATCCCATTGAGGCTCGGTACAAGGAATGGATGGACAGAGGTCCTGCTATTGACCAACTTGCTTATTGTATCACCAGTTTCCGAGATGCTGCCTTGTCCAAAGACCCAAAGTTTGATCACATTGACATAGAGGAGAAACAGAAGGTATTCGATGCATCAACTACAAAGCTAACACAGTTTACACTCGTTATGTTCTGCCGGTGAATGGATAGCAGAAATCCTATTATTAAGACTATAAGTATTAAGTAATTTCTGTTCTTAGCAGAAATCTAAATAGTGATTTTGAATATAGAAAGTTTTTTTTAACAATAATTTTAGGTAGAGTTTTACTTGCCTTGTTTGATCTTCCACCAACATCCCGTATATTAAATTCATTTGCTTTTCATGCAGGTCATTAACGAGTGTTCCGATGCAGAAGCCTGGCTGAGGGAGAAAAGGCAGCAGCAAGATGCGCTGCCGAAGCATGCTAACCCTGTTCTGCTTTCCTCTGATATAAAGAAAAAGGCCGAAACGGTCGACAGGTCCGTAGATCTTAATGTCATATTGCTCCAGTGTCACGATGTTTAACATACTTCCAATTGCCGATTGACATTCTGGTCTTTTTACAGGTTCTGTAAACCGATAATGATGAAGCCAAAGCCAGCTCCTAAGCCACAAACGCCCCCACAAACGCCTCCGACTGAGACCCCGGCTGGCGGAGCCCAAACACCAGAGCAGCAACCCCAGGGCGACGAAGCAGCTGGCGAGCCAGCCAGCGAGGGTGGCGCCACCGAATCCACCGGTGAGCAAATGGAGACGGACAAACCGGAGGGAACTGAAGCTGCATAGGCTGCAGCAGCTGGGGAAACGTTTTTCAGTTCCCTATATTAGTTGCTTCTCAGCTTTTCCTTCGCTATCAGTTTCCGGCACCGTTCAGGAGGTTCCCTAGGGATGTTTATTCATCATACTTTATGCGAGGGTCATCTGCGTGAACGTACGTTTAGGTTTATCCTATTGTACCAAATGTGTTGTTAAAATCGGCTTTACCCTTTTCTTTTCCCGCCAAGAGTTTTATTCAATTCGAGGTATAAGGGCACGTTTCAGATTTGGTGTCCTACGGGTGGGTGTTATAGCAGGACTTACAATGGAACTCAATTTTAAGTCCAGTGTATCAACAGATTCTTGTTGCATGGAATTGCACGCTTCCTGAATTCCCTTTTGAGTCCAGCGTTTACCATTGAATCAGGTGTTTCATCTCCGTAGTGGGCCGTAATTTCTCACGCCTTTGTTTCTGTGCAAGCGTGCAAATATGTTGGCATGGGCTCAGCTTCTGACTTGTGGCCCCATGTCAGCCATAAAGTTATGCAAAAAGCAAAGTATTTTTTTATGGTATTCCACTGGCATATACTCCTACATGGCCTGGGTCCTCTTGGTGGCTGGTGTATTTTTTGAGCTGGGTGGTGGTGTATTGACTGCTGTTGCGCTCATCTGGACATTATTACATTTAGACGTAAGTAGATGACGATCCGTTCCGTTAGTATCAGTAAGTGGTCCAATTGCCTTTTTTTTTTTCTTTTTTTGAACTGAAGTGGTCCATTTGCTTGCTCTGGAAAACTGGTTGCATAGCAGTCTAGCGGTCAATGCAAAACCTTACATAGATGCGGGGAGCCGGGGACAGACGTGAAGCCTCCAGATTAATTATGACAATCTTCTGATCTGACCCCCTCACCAATTGGTAACATGCATATATATATATATTTATTTATTTATTTGGGGGGGGGTGTTCATCACGATGATACGGTTACATAATGAGTAGAGAAAAAAAAACTATACTTGTGTCATCACAATTTATGCACACACTGAAAATATGCTTTTCCTAGCATTACAATATGATTTTACTTTAATTTTCTCACTTTTTTCTAGAGGAAAAAAAAATCATTTAACTCGTAAAATTTACTAGCTGTTGTCCAAGTTTATCTACAGAGTAATTTTCACAGAAAACTCAACATGCTTGCAAGACTCCGCAAATATATACCTATTATAAAAATTAAATGTGTTTCTGTTTGTTCTTGGTAGGTTGTCTCTTATCCGTCCCTCCGTATCCGTTTTTCCCGTACTTAGCGGCGAGACGGTGGATTGGCGGTTTTTCGAGTACTTAGGCCATGTTGAATGGAGGAGATGTTTAAATAGATGTTTATGTTGAAGCGTTTGTGCTAGAGTTCCAATCTCCAACAGAAACATTCGTTTAGATGGTCGTAAAATGCTTTTAATCACTCATATCTAGCTCTAAGCGCCGGATGCTTTGGGAAGCAGCGATCGCTGCATGTTTCCTTTCAACGTGGCAAAAAATTCACTAAACTGCTCCTAAGCACTGTCTAGGCGTCTGATTGAACATGGCCTTAGCGGTAAATGGTGCATGCGCTCGTGCGTGTCCGTGTGGGCCGTGGGCCTTGCCCGGCTCGGTCTCCACTGCTTCTCCTCAAAATCTTTTCCGGCCCCCATGCGTCAATGGGCTCCCAAGAATGATGTGAACATACATTGCATCAGGCCCACATGATTGGATTTATATTTTTAAGCGATGGACAACACCCTAGAAAAGTCAAAATCTCATTTTGCTCACTACTCCAAAAACTATCAAAATGTTTATATGGGCATGCGTGTCCGGTGTTCCGACTACCTATATCTTTTTTAGTTACTTCAAAAAAATATTTATATTACTTGAAAAAGAGTACATGCGTGTAATTTTGCAACAATAATTTAATAATTTTATAGGATAATATATTTTTGGAATAATTAAAATATCTAACTACAAAGAGTACCTGCAATACAACTTGGCTTTTTCAAAAGCCATTGCTCAAAAATCTAGGTGGAGGGCGTGGTTATATCTGTTCCAGTTACCTTACCACTATAAGATCACGTTCGATTTTGTTTGCATGAATATATGTTTTCCTTTTGTTATTTAGTTTTTTTTTATTTAGCACTAACTATTTTTTGCATCCGATTGAAACATGTAGACACAACGGCCAATCTATATGAGCAAATGTCAATATTTGTAACGCTTAGTGGCTATCCATACAATACGCCATGATTTTAACTTGTAGTTTTATCCATTGCAACGCGTGGGCACTAAAAGGTAACACGTTCAACATCATTTTATTGGGGTTTGATGTGGTTTGTTGGAGATGCTTAACCAGTAAGATGGAAAGTGCATTTTGGACAAAAAGTTTTAACCATTTTTTGAGCAATATTAGTTCTGTACACTTTGGTCACGTAACACATCATCAGAGAAGCACTTTCCCGGAGAATACACGTGTAAAAAATGTGAATCAATCCCAACACTTTTCAACTGAACTAAGGTTGTTTTAATTATTTGTGTGAAACCCACTCACATACAGTGTGTGCACATATTTTTCAATTTTTCACAAAAATTATCCCACTCCAATCAAGCACAACTTCAAAACTAAAAATAAAAAAGTTTCCCCATGCTAGCCATAACTCATAAACTTAGAAACAAAATACAGGAAAAAGTTCCAGCCTTCTTTTTCTTCTAGGGCCAGTACATTTTTTAAAGGTCCAACGGTTATGATTAAAACTCACGGACCACAATACATACTAGTCTCCTCAATTTTTCCCTCCTTTTTCACTGATCCAACAGCCATGTCTCTCATGTCTGCACGTGGTTGTGTGGTTGTACATCATACATGGCACCGTCCCTCGCCAATCAAAGTTCAACAAGTGTCACACTAGCTGCTTCCTTCCTTTGCTTCGCTACCTCTACCTCAATCGCTTGCCAAGTGTCACCCTAGCTGCTTGCTCGTGCCTCCAACTACCTTCCCCTCGCGCTTGCCTCATGACAAGTGTGAGCCCTCGCAGTTCGTCTCGTAAACAATACGAGACCCCACAAGCTCGTCTGCCATCCTCTCCGTGCACCGGCATCCACTCCACCAGTGGTGGATGAAGGAATTTTATGGAGTCCGGGCATGCTTAATAACACATGGTGTTTAACAAATTCATACAAGTCCATCCATAAGGTATTTCATCATTGAGAAAAAAAAAATAGTGTGCCTAAATTTTGATTTAAAAGAGAAAAACTAATGCATGAGAATATTATATATCGATGATATGATGCTTTTGTTCTTATTATGGTCTAGATTTGAGCGTTTGGTTTGCTATTTCGTCTGTATGATTTCCACTAACAGATTTAACATGGCAATACTATTGCATTGTTGGATGCCGCTGGGCTGTTGTCTAAGCACGGTGATTAAGTGCTAAGCTAATGATATTTGCGGCAGCGGAGCCCGGGCAGCGGGGGCGGCCCAGGATTTCAAACTTGGGTATTCGAAAACGTATAAGGGGTAAAAAAATATTAAGCATCTAATATTTGGTTCTAAACTAGTAGTAATAGTTTGCACAATATATAGCATATAAATCACACAATTAAGCCTAACATATCATATATTCATCGAATAAGATGCTAGTAACTGACAATTGTTCCGCATGTCAAATTATAGATGACAGAAAATACAGAAATGATAAGAAATCTTATAATGAAAGATGATGTCTTTATTGTTAACTTGCAAGAAGAATTCTTTTTCGATTAAGGTACCAAGCAGTCAATTCTTCCCCATCTTGCTTCTAAATTTATTTTCGATATAGTTCATTGAAAAGAAACCCTCTCAACACCAGCAGTTGCAATAGAAATAAGTAGCACCAATTTGACAAATGCACTATAAGTCGATCTTAATCTACAAGTCTAATTTATCTAATTCGATTTTGGTTATGATTAATTGAGTTTGAGTACCAGCCTGCAAGGCTGTAGTTGGGGAATGGCCAAATGGGGATGAGTTTTTCCTGTTGTGTTAGGACTAGTAGCTCCTCCTGTCGACGACCTTCTCTTCCATGTGCGCCAGCTGCAGAGAGAAAGGGAGACACGGAGATAAACACACAACACATCAACAACAACAATGGTGGCGGCCACACCGCCACACGCGCAAGAAGAACCACATAAGCAGGAGATGGCGGCTGGCTGCGATGCCTTGCTCCCTCACGCATGGTGTTGACTGAGAGAAGGCTAGGGTTGTTGATTTGTTGTGCTATTGGCCATTTTCGCTATTTGGGCCAAATGGAGCAACGCTGGGAAGAGGGAGTTGGCCTGCCAGAGGCTTTCTATTGAGTTTCTTACATGCAACAAGCCTTTTTACCTATATTTTCTTATACACATATGAAATATATAGTACACATATGATTTTTTTGACAAAAAACTTGGGTATTCAACTGAATACCCAATCATAGTAGGCCCGCCACTGCCGGGCAGCTGCCGAGGGCCGCTAGGCCTTGGCTCCACCAATGCCCTCCTCCACCACACCACACATGCATGAGCATGACCCCCTCTACTTGGTTCCAAGACCTCCCCACGTGCTCACTCTCTCGTCCAATCCTATTTTTTTTTAGAAAATGGGATATACCTAGTCTGTACATCCACCGGATGTCCATGGCCAATCAAGTCTAGTTTCTAACGATTTATAAACATGAACAAATAGAGATTAATTAATATATACCATTTCATAAATTATCTTATCTCGAATGGTCCGTCAAATACAATTGTTAGATGAGGTGTGCTTGGTGTACTCTTCGAAGAAAATATGACTCTATCCACTTCAGTCATGTAATACTTGGCTGCAGAGATACCTTTTTTCGAAAGAACATACACAACCGAAAAAATATGAATAAATCTCGATACATTTTTCAACTAAATTAAAGTGTGTTTCAGTTCGTGGGAAATCCATCACATATTGTGCACACACACACTTCCAATTTTCACCCAATTTTTCCCACTCAGATGCCACAACAACTGAAAATATTTTCTCCCCGTTATAGTTAAGCACAACTTCAAAACTTAAAGGCACAATACATGAAAAATGTGCACATACGCCGGTTAAGTTCTCTCCTTTCCTACAAAACCAGCAGCCATGTCTGATGTCTTCACGCGGTTGAATGCATGGCATGCGTCACGACCTAGTCCAACATAATGCATGTCAATCATTAGCTATGTATACCCCTCAGCTCTGCTTTCTCGTCCAAAACCTTATTGAGTTTGTTTTTCGTGGTCTGTTTAAAAACAAAATTTTAAGCAAAATCAATTCTGTAAGAAAGTTAACCCCGTACACTTTAATTATTCACATAACACTTATAACACTGTAATACAGAGAGATCCATTCTATCTGGAGAACACACGCATAACTAAAAGTATGTAATTCAACCCAGTAATTTTTTTCAACTAAATAAAAATTCCTTTTAATTTGTGTGATAAGCACAGTCACATATGGCACACACATATTTCTAGTTTTTCGCCCTAAATTTCCCAATTCTGGTCAAGTACAACTCCAAAACTAAAATATAAAAAATGCTTATTTTCTCCCATATACTTGTTAATTACTACAAACTACTCCCACACTCTTGAAAGAAAAATTCATGAAAAAAGGCTAGCAAGTTACGTTACCGTTACAATACATTTCTCCTAGCTATTGAAACTCATTCAGGTGTCCGTGCAACTCTCTCTTTTTCATCTTCCTCTTCCTCTCCTCCTTATCCACCAGCAGCCAACTCACTTGCTCGCATGCAGTTGTGTTGCATTGCGTGCGATCTCCTTCATCATTGTGCTAAATCCGATAAAGTTTGTGAAGTTTCATCCTCACTTTCGATAGAAAAAGAGGTAAGTAAGTAAAGACTGCTAACTCGTAGAAGATCACTTAGTAGAGTAAGGCTCAACTATGGACTAGGGCTCTCCTTAAATACTTGATCCTTAGAGATCGCTTGGAGACTTGCTAGTGTTGGCTTGAAAACTAAGGTGGTCTTGTGATTGTTATGATCAAGTGAGATTCGGATCTCAGGAGTTCCTTAATGTAGAGTAGGCTTGATTCATACAAGTTTCTCTCTCGAGGGAGACTTGTTGTCCCACCGGAAGTTCCAATCCCATGGACCGAAAGTTCCGATTGATAAGTTCTGGTATTTTGAGCCAAAAGTTCCGGCAGCATTGGCTTCTACTGATGAGTTGATTTTCAGGTTTTAATTAGGTGACATCTACCCTCACCCCCTTCTAGACCATTCAGAAACCCCTCCAGTTCTTCAAGATAAACAAGGCACATTCTATCACAAGCTGTTCCTGCTAATAAAAAAGTGTAGCACCAACTCCAAAACTACGTCTCTGAATATTGAAGATTTTGCCTATATAAATGTATAGACAAAATCCCTTATATTTAGGGGCGGAGGGAGTAGCTTCATCGAGTCCAATACGATTATTGAACAAATTCCTGTATAAAATGAAACCCATGTGAGAGACGTAGGAGTAGGCTATTCTTTTTTTGAAATTTCGTTGACCAAGAGAAGTTGAAACTGCATAGATTATTTGCATCGCTCCTATTATTACTAACCAGGGGGAAAATAGATAATGAGCGTGAGGTAACAATTAGTTACGTAACACTAATAACACTTTAGAAACATACACTTTTCAGGGAGAACACAAACATAACTAAAAAAATGTAATTTAATATAGTACATTTTCCAACTAAATAGATGTGCCTTTTTAATTTGTGTGATAAACACACTCGCATATGGGGTACACACATTTCCAGTATTTCATCCCACATTTCCCAACTCTAGTCAATTAAGCAGCACAACTCCAAAACTAGAATATAAAAAATGCTTCATTTTCCCTCCCATTCCAGTTAATCATCACAACTCCCAACTATAAAAACAAATAAGAAACACTACGGTCAGTAACTTACGCTACTTTTACAGTACATTTCTCCTTAGCTACCGCTACTGTAAACGCAATTAGGCGCCCCCGGCCGGGCAGGGCAAAGGGTCCCCTTTTTCATCCCCTTTCTCTTCTCCTCCACGAAAGCAGCAGCCAATTCTCTTGTCCGCGCGCAGTGGTGCATTGCATGGCGTGGCGTCGTCCCATCTCCTCCAAAGTCCAAAGTCCAACTCACTTACTCACCACATCGATCGTCTCGTCGGTTACCACCACCGCGCCGCGCCGCGCTGCTTTGCTTTCGCTTTCGCCTTCGCCTCCCCACCATGCCAAGTGTCGCCCCAACCGCTTGCCCTCGCCGCGCATCCTCCCCCTCGCCGTGCTCGCGCCATGGCCAACGTGATCACGTGCCTCGATCGCCAAGTCGTCGTGACCGCCCTCGCGCGCCACGCATCATCTCCAGCACTGGCATCCACCCACCACCACGCGCTTCAGTCACCCCCCTCGATCGTACTCTCTTCCAAAACCTCACCGCGTGCGATCCCGCGTGCTCTCTCCTTGCTCCAGCTCCTGCATTCCTTACCCCCCTCTCTCTCTTGATCCCCTTTCCACTGCGCCGTGAAATTAATCCCTCGATCAATCAAAGATGTCTCTCTTGGTCCACTAATTACCCGCGAACCGGCCCACGCCCATCCCTAAATATCATCTAGTAAAATTGATGTAGCGTATCTCACATAAAAAAACTAAACAAAAATAAGTAAAATTAACTATGTACAATGTAATAAGTAGTAAATTTTTGCATAGAGTTTTGTAATGTTGTATAGAGTTAATTTTACTTATTTTTATAATGCTTTTAGGTTCTTTTATATTTTTATTTTGAGACGAAAGTAGTAACACTTTACATAGATACACTTTCAATGAGTATTTTTTTAACTAAATAGAGGTGCCTTTTAATTGGACCCGACTACACAACGACTGTCACTGTGTAGTAGTATACAGCGACGGCCGCCCACCGCCCCAACGCTCGTACGCTGCCTCGTCCACCACTGCCTCCGTTCGTCTCCGCGGCTCACCAACGACTCGCCGCCGCCGTCTCCCCGTCACCGGAAGACACCAATGGGGCCCGCGAGGCCCCACCGATCCGACCCCTCCCCTTCCGTCCTCGCTCCCGCTCCTTTCCCATCTCTAGCAGCGCCGCCGTCTTCGGCAGCACCACCATGGCGTGAGTTGCCTCCGGCGCCGGCCTCCGCCCGCGCGGCTCCGGCGGCACCATCGTCGTCTTGTGCCCATCGGTATCTACTGCCCACCGCCGGTCCGCAGTCGCCCTGGCCGTTGGCCGCCTTCTTCTGTCCTCCTCACCCACCCTACTCCGAACCCTAAATACATGGCTGGGGTTCGTCGCCGCAGCAGCCGTCCATCACCGGAGAAAAATTTGGGCGCCATTAGATCTTAACGGTGCGTCGTTAAATCTTAACGAGGCGCCATTAGATCTTAACGGAGCACCGTTAGGATCAAAAGGCACACCGACAGAACCAAATGTGCGCGTGGGACGGGGACACACGTCGTGCAGTGCGCGCGTCGTCGTCCGTTACGGCATAACAACAACCGCTCTCCCAATAGATAATGTGCTTTTTAATTTGTGTGATAAACACTAACTCACATATGCCGTATATACATTTCCATTTTTTCGCCCCCACATCTACTTACTCTGGTGAAGCACGACTCAAAAACTGAAATATAAAAAGTTTTTTTTTTCCCATGCCGGTTATGAAATTTACAGCAAACTGTAAAACTGTAATTTACAGCTCCCAAACTGTAAATTACGCAATTAGGAAAAAAAAACAGCAGCCAAATTCTTTCTCTTGTCCGCACGCAGTTGCATTGCGCTCATGGCGTCGTCCCCCCGTCTCTCCCCACCCCAACCCAAAGTCCAACGTACGTACCACGTCGATCGTCTCGTCGGTTTCCGCTTCGCTTTCGCTTCCGCCTTCTCCTTCGCCTCCCCTGCCATGTGTCACCCCAACCGCGCCGCGCCGCGTGCTCTCTCCTGCGCTCCATTGTGCTCCTGCATTCCTCACCTTACTCTAGCTCTCTCTCTCGACCCCCTTTCCACCTCGCCGCAAAATTCCAGTGCAAGCAATCGAAGATGCCTCTCCCTCGCCGAGCCACCTCCACCACCCACCTCGCCGGCGATCGCCGCCGCATCACCCGCATCCCCACCGGCGCCGCCCAAATCCACCACCACCACCACCAACCACAACCACAACCGCAGCCGGCGCCGGAACCACTCGTGCCGGCACAGCAACAACAACAACCAGATCAACCAGCACCGGCGCCACCGCCGGCGCAGCAGGAGGGGGAGGCGAGGTACCGGAGGCCGATGGTTCGGCTGCAGGTGGTCCCCGACGAGGACCACGTGCCGGACAACTACAACTACGGCGGCGGCGCCGACGAGATGGGGATCACGGCGGAGTTATACGCGGCGGTGGAGAGGCACCTGCCGGAAGGGCTCATCGGCGCGCCGCGTGACGTCAAGCGCTACTTCATGCGGGGCGTGCTCAAGGACTACGTGCCATCGCCGGCCGAGAGGATTAGGGTACGTAAACAATGCAGTTTAATTTAGTTAATTCCATTATTACCGTCGCGGCTAGTGTTGCAGGTAAATGCAGTTTAGGTTCAGTTAATCCGTTGATTAATTACACTAGTTGACTACGTATGCGTGTGAAAAAGTTGAATATATATGGGACGCAACTAGGGTACGTACGCACTACGCAGTGTAAAAATACACATTACATCTATAGATGGCCATAAGGCCCGCAGTGTAAAAACACACATTACAACTATAGATGGCCATAAGGCCCGGCGGCCTGGCCCATGGCACGGCACGGCCGGTGTCGGGCCTGTGCCAGTCCGGCCCAACAGTTGGGCCATGCCTGGGCCGAGGGGTTGGCATGATGGGCCAGTCCGGCACGGTCCGGTCATCCTCTAAAATAATCAGGGACCTATATTAAACTTAATTTCATAGTTGGGCCAAAATAAACACTGTATAGTTTGGGGACCTAAAATAGACTTTTTCTGTATTTTTTTTAAAATTAGACTTATCCCTATAGTCTAGGAACCAAAATAGACTTTTTTTTTAGAAATTTCAGGTCAAACATGGTGGGCCGTCCGTGTCTTTGGGCTGACACGGCACAGCCCGACTCCTAGTGGGCCGTGCCTGGGCCGAAAGTGTGACATTTGGCCTGGCACGGCCAGTCCGCTGCTGGCCGTGCCGGCCCGACAATTGCTGGGCCGTGCCCGGCCGTACCGGGCGGACCTTTTGGCCAACTATAATTACAGCTGATGTGTTTAATTATCGTTGAGAACACACATTTAACACACGATTTTTTTATTTATATATTTTTTATATTAAATATTTACAAAATTATATTTTTGGATTTGAAACTTACAAAAATATATCTCTGCCGCTCACTGCCGCTCACTGGTAGGTCGGCAAGCCGACGGGAAGGGACACCGTTGGTATGCAATTTAGTCCAGACTATATTGAAAAAGATTAACTTACAGCGCGCGGGACGTGTTATTTTGCAATTTAGTCTCTTGCCGGGTGTCGCTGGTAAAATGACTGCGTGCCATCGCCGGCCGATCGGATTAGGGTGCGTGAACAATGCAGTTTAATTAATTTAGCTAATTCCATCGTTTTCATCGCAGTTAGTGTTGCCGGTAAATGCAGTTTGGGTTGAGTTAATCCGTTGCTTAATTACACCAGTTCACTACTTATGCGTGTGAAAAAGTTGCATATGCGTACGTACGCAGTGTGAAACACACATTACAGCTGATGTGTTAAATTACCGTTGATGTGTATGTAACACACATTTAACATACAACACACACTATGCGAAAAACCATTTTGTGGCGCCGGCCCATTCTATTTTTGCAGACGACCTGTTATGAGTGACGCCTGCAAAAATCAACTCGAGCCGGCGGTGCCCTAAACCGTCTGTAAAAATAAGTTTTCCAGGCAGCTTATCTAGTGCCACCAGCAAAAACGAGAGAGTGGGCCCGTTGATCTGCGTGAGGGGATGGGCGACTAGGATGAATCAGCCCACTCCACCTTATCTCTTTCCTCGGCGCCCTCTTTCTCTCCCTCTCTCCACCTCTCTATCCTCTCTATCTCTCCCTACTCCCTCAGATCGGGAGACCGTGGCCGATGGCCGCGGCGCGGTGACGGCATGGTGGCCGTGGAAGGAGATTCTCTAACTAAAAGTTAGAGGGACTTCACCATTGACATATGGGCCTCATCATCCCTGGGCCAACATGTCAGTGACAGAGTTCTTCTAACTTTAAGTTAGATGATCTGGTTTCGGCAATTGCGTTCCCGCCACGGAGCACGGTGATACATCGCAACTGTGGTGGGCCAGGGGTTGTGGCAGCAGCGCGGTCAGATCCGACGACGATAACCCCGGGATGGTCGTATCCGGGGTTGGCTAGATCCGGCTACAAGCGACGGCGACAGGCACAGACGTCAACGATGATGATTTGGTCGAGGCTGCCGGTGAGCTCGACGGCTGGCCCAGGGAGCTTTTAGATCTGGATTTGTGATTTTTTTAACCTTTTGGATTTTTTGGAATTTTGTTGTCAGGGAAAATGGTTTTTTTTCGGGCGGTGGATTTCATCCGTGCGCCGTGTTAAAAAAATTACCATTTTTCCAGTCGTCTAAAAGCGGGCTAGGCCCCTGCCCGCGTGTAAAGACCGTTTAAGTCAAGACCGTCCGCAAAAATCATATTCGGCCTAGTGACAGGGGTGGGCCCACAATTTAAAGTGTGAGTATTCAAAATGTAGAGATGAAAGAAAAATACTTCCTTTTGGATTGAATACAAATTAATTTTTAGTGTTTTTTCATACACATACATATTATAGCATATATGCATCTATGTTTTAAAATTTTGGGTATTCATTGGAATACCCACGACACTTATTAATTAGTTGTGCCCGGCCATGCCTAGTGGCATCAACCGTAAATGTGTAGTAAACACACACTTCCACCATCGTTTCTTAACTAAAATAAATTAATCACGCCGTAAAAGTGTTTATAGTATATCTAAGGTGTTCAACCGATCGCGCTAATCCGATATGTCGAAACTTTTGCTCCTCCTTGCAGACTGAGAGACACAGGGAGTACAGGCAAATGCTCTTGTCCAACTATCAGGTACGTCCGGTTTGAGCTGCTCTATATATTGCTGTGATGATTTCCTTTTAGTTTATTTTTAAGTAATTATTTCGGTATTAGTTTCTACATATGCACTACTGCACTGCAAATCTGCAATCCGATTTTATATACCCAAGGGATGGTATATTATGAATGTGTAGAACCACACCTACATAAATGTCAAAGACACTTTTGAAGTGTAAGACACACTATTTGTACACATGTATGTGCCGTTGTGCATACACACACTCCATAGCTTTAATTAACGCACAACATATACTCATATTTAATCATTTTTTTTCTTGCTGGATATTTTCTAACCTCTACATCTGGAACTTTACACTAATGATCCATCAAGTTTCATCGTGCCGACATTTCTCCAAGCCATAGATGCTAACACTGAAGAAAGCATCTCGAGCATAATGACGATGGTGGCACCAGGAGTATATGCATTTTTAATGCTGAAACCTACATTTTGCGAGATGCTAATGGCAGAGGTATGTGATTGGGATATTATGTCTGGCCATATCATATATTGTTTTGATGTCACGTTTGTTGATCAGGTTACGCAATATTAATAATACTTGTATGAACTCTTGCAGGTTAACAATTTTTGGACATGGGCACGATCAAGGAATCAACGGATAATGAGCCCAACAACCTTGGCCGCACATGTGCGAGGTGCCGTCCTTAATGATTTTGGCTTGCAAAGGATGCTAGACAACCTCATGAAGAATTTCATCTCACCCATCTCCTCAGGTTATTTCTCGGGCAACTCAACATATTATTATAGGATAGGAAGTAAGCAATAGATTAAGATTATGATATATTCATGTCAAAAATTCCTCTCTTTGAACTAAAAAATGATCGCCTCTATTTAATACCTGCTTCATTCTATTCATGCAGTTCTTTTCCCTGAAGTTGGTGGCAATACACTGGACTCTCACCATTCCTTCGTTGTTGAGTATGGTGAAGACAATGGTGGTAGAGGTATGCTACATCACAAGAAACCGCATCCATGAATGACTAGAACTATAATTGTGTCTCACTATTAGTCCCCTAATTCATTTCTCATTTAAGTTTAGAATATGTGTGTTATCAACTGTTCATGCGTACTTTGATGGTCATATCTATGTGCTCTACACGCTATCTATATTGCTGATATCGAAACTAGCTATATCAATAGATTTAGGTACGAAATAAACTAATCATATTAGAGATTATTGGTGTATGTATATAACTAAACTACATATGCATATGTACCTACAGAGATACTATTTTACATTGCCACTGCACATTACACAGACTTTTGATGCAAGCATGTAGGAAGTAATGTTACTCCCTCCACACCTCAATAATCTCTTATATTAAGGTAGGGACAGATGGAGTACCAATTTTCGCATTAGTCATGTACGTAGTAGCTGTCAACCTATGGTACAAATTTGGTCTCACGATGTACACATTAATTACCATATCGCAAAATGTGTTACTGACATATTCATATATAGAAGGGTACTGTATACCTAGGCGTGTACAAATAGCTTTGTTCCCATGTATATAAATATTCAATAAAAAATTAAGTCATTCTCCGACAATTTGAAATGTTAATAACATGCAAACAAGAAATACCATATACTACTTTGAAATGTTTATTTTTTCTTCTGTATAGTCTAAACAACAATTGATGGAGATTGCAGGTTTCCATGTGGATGACAGTGAGGTAACACTAAATATATGCCTGGGCAAACACTTCACTGGTGGTGATATGTACTTCGATGGTATACGTTGCAGAAATCATCTTAATTAAGAAACACACAATGAGGTACTGATTGATGTATAATGTGCAAAATTTTGCACCAAGTCTATCTAGATAAACATTGCTATGCAGCAATGCAAGTTTTTAGTAAACAAAAAAAAAAGCTATTTTTCGTTAGTGGCAATGTTGATCATCATCCATTCCCTTTTTCCTGAGCATTTCTCCTTTAGTCTCAACTTTTCTAAGATGCTGATGCTTGGTATTACCTCAGGGTTGAACCCCATATGTCATCTGTGTCCTCATCTTCCTTGAGCTTCACTTTCTTTCCTACCCATCTAAAAATTAATAACATATGAATGAGAAGATGCATGCCTATGGATATCCCATTGGAAAAAATAATCACCTAAAGCTTAACGATATTGATAGTATAATGATCCAATAATAGAAGGAAGACACTTGAAGAGAGCATAATTAATATCCACTACTTCTTTATTTTTTTCGAACACGCAGAAGATCTGCGCATCATTTTATTAATAGAGAGAAAAAAGATGGAGGGTGGAGGAGTAATCAACCGAACCCCCCTCCACCAATGTGTTACAAATGCACCAAAACTAAACACCACAGCCCCGATCACCGTAAGGCACTAGAACCATTGCCATAGTTAATAGATCTTGCAGCTTTGAGGCTCCCGCTATACACCAAAGCGCACCCTTAGCAGCCACCACACGAAGAACATCGGACAAACAAGGGGTAGCCCATCCATTGAAAACACAATTGTTTCTATAGTTCCAAATCTCCCGTGCGACCAATATAATTAACGAGCTGAGCCCATTCTTCTTCTTTGTTGGCATCCCTCTTACTGTTCTTGATCACCACCCACAGAATTTAGAAGTATCTTGATTTATTGACATAGATAAGAAACCAACTCTTTGAAGGATCAAAGTCCAAGCTTGCCGGCTGAAAACACAAGTGACCAAAATATGGTTTACCGTCTCTTCGGCTTGGTCGCAAAGAGGTCATTTACAAATACATATATCAACAATCCCTAATCATTAATGATTCCTATAGAATTGTTTGAGATTAGTTACTCTCTAGCGGTTCTAGAAAAATCCGTTTGAGATACTGCTTGAAATCTCCAACCATTACTGATATGCAATAATCTCCGATTGTTCTAACTCTTAAAGCATTACAAATTAATCTTTTCAACAGCTTATTGTGAGTCGTAATCTTACATGAAACGAGCTTAGCCTAACATGGTCACCCAAATGCGGAAAGAGGTTATTACGGACCATCATTATTACCGGTCATGGAATCTGCCTTGTACCGTCCCCTCTACTAATTTAGGAGTCAGTGTAGATGTAGGAGCCTTGCCTAGTGCTTGATGCCGAAGGCGTCGTCAGCATTCGATGGCGGAAGTAGTGTCCCTCAAGCCTCTACCTGCACTGACCAAAGATCACGCTACAAGCATAGTTAGGATTGAGATCACTTATCTTTGGGAGCGGGCTAGCCATGAGGAGATTGTACTGGCGTCATCAAGTCGGACTCTCGTTTTAGTTTAGTGTTGTGGGGTATTGGGCCATTGGCACCTATAAGCGGCACGAGATCAAGCGTTATTTCCTCATGATGATCTTGCCGAGAGATCAACCAGCACATGTAACTAAATAATAACCATTATAGATTAAGGAGGTATAACAATTTGCAATACTAAAACTGTCATAGACAATCTTTAATGCTCCTATGAACCATTACAATTCAGTGGAAACGAGTGCAAAGATATTCGGCTTCGTCCGTTATAAATAAGACAAGCCACAAACTTTATAAAACTCGGCCTTAAGGGAGGACCTCCCATGAGGTATTTTGTTGTAGAAGAAAATTTCTCGCTACAGGACCAAGAAAAAACCCTTTGAGTCTCATGCTATGATGCCCAAGATGTGCATGTATTTCACATGCATCTTTGAAAGCAACAAGGTGGCTAGGGGTCTTTTGTTAGCCCAACCTCAAAAATCCGTTTTTATTGGGAGTCAAACTCAGGCCACCGGGGTCCAATAAGCCATATGCTCGTTAGCTGGACTTTACTTTCTATCACTAAAGATGTAGAAAAGCACAAAGAAAACATATTGATGCCCATATTGCAAATTAACAATGTTTACGCATTAACGATTTCGGTAAAGGCGAATAGTTTAACACCGCGTTTTATCTAGTGATGTAGTAGCAGGGTACACAAAACCGAATGTACTGTTCGTTACCACGGGCATTGCCTTATTGACAGGGTATACATCATCAAAGCTCGATAGAATTTGATGGAATTCAACGAAAAACTTTTTTCTTGAGCGATACACGGGTGGTTATCAACAATTTTCACTGGTCTCTGATTACCGACCAGGGATCGGTTTTGTGAACCCTGGTAATAGAAACTCTATAATCCGATAATCAAATTAGCAAAAAAAATATAGCTAAAATTTCTACGCACATCACAAACCAAATCTGTAACAAATTTAATACATATGGAATATGGATGTCTTAACACCGTTTTTGTTTATTTGTAAGTAGGAAATATTTGCATAAATTTTCATCAATCAGCTTGTTAAGGACAAAACAAAAAGAAAACATACTCAAATCCAACAAGACGCTGTATTTATTTATGTTTGTTTGTGGTATGTAGATTTTATTGCTTCTGTGAGGAACACGAAGTTAAAAAGATCATATCTACATCTAATAGTTTCCCAAATTTGCATTCTGGTTTGCATATATGTGTTTTGGTGCTCTTTTTCTTTAATGTTGTTAGTGTTAATGAATGACTATGCTGATTAATGTTGATACTTACATCGTTCAGGAGCATTTTGTGCATCCCAACGTGCCCGGACAAGTCGTGCTGCATCATGGTAGTCACAGGCATGGTGTCTTTCCAGTAACATCTGGGCAGAGGATTAACATGGTCATGTGGTGCAAAAGGTAACACTCAATATAACATTTTTACCTAATTTAATTTCTGTATTGACTGTTACTACTTCTTCTTTTAGGTAAAATAGTCAGTACTAGACTTCATATGGAGCATGCCCCTTACTTTGTTTCAGCACTTCAAACAAAATGATTTATGAAATTCCATGAGATATACCAGCTTGTATGTTAATTGATCCAACATAAGTTGACTCTTGTTTCTGGGCTGAGTCGTACATACACGAAGAACCCTAGGAGTATCATCTCAATTTATTGATCTGTAACTGAAGTAATGTTTCTTCTATGCGGCTCAATGTTCAGAGGAATGAAGGAGTTAATGACTGATTTTTCTGGGTTTTGTGGCGAATGCCAGTTTGAAAGGACGGCGAGACAGGTGCAACATATTCAAGATTTGGTGGTGTGTTACCTAACTCGATTCCAAATTTCCAATAGAAAATCAGAAACTATACATACATGAATGTTCATTTTCCCAACAGTATTCAGGAAATCTCAAGTATGCACGACATTTTCTGCTAATTCTCCTGAAGATGGAAAACCAATAGTACACTGAAAATATTTATAGTAGGATATACAATGTCATAATTTAATCTTTCTTACTCTCATTACTTCAGTATATATAGCATATTAGCATGCTAGGATTTATGTTAGTATTGCTTTGATTTCCATTAAGATTATAGTGGTCGTCATAAGACAGTGTGATCTTTAACTTTTCAATGCAGAAAAAAAAAACTTATTCATGCTTCTCTATTCAAGTTGGAAGACTCGAGTATTTTGTTTCCAAATGAAACTGTTACAATACAAGTAGCTGTAGCTAGCCTGACTACCATTCTGAAATCGTTAATGGTTACTTGAAATTTGCAGGCACGTATCTCTGTCAGTGAACAGAACGAAGCCGCTTAATACCTGTCAGCCGGCCATCTGGTCGCTTGCTTGTCTGCATTGCTCGGTGATCATCAGTTTTTGAATTCTGAAATACTGAATTTACCGGCATTTTGGTTGTAACGTTCGTGTGAATCTAGCTACTGGGTACCAAATGCTGCAACTAAGTCGATTGGCAACCAGGAGTAAACAACTTAGAGCCATGTTTGGTTAATTTTCCGGCTGTTGATTAGATTTATTGGTTTGATTTTAGTTTGTCTTGATGTGTAATCGGAAGCGATTATTAGTCGTCTCGTTTCTCTATCTAACTAGCAGCCAAATGGAAAGAAGTCGATTTGAGTATGCGACAGCGAGAAAATAGTCTTTTACGGCTGCAACCATGTGATACGTACCCCTTACTGATTGAAAGAGGGTAAAAGTTTTGCTGCGCTATGGGTGAAAAAAAAAAGGCAAAATTTTTCGATGCCACAAACAAATGAAGTTGTATACTCCATACATGATAATTTTGTATGATTATTGGATATACCTTGGAGATGTATTTATCAATTTATGGGATAGTTTTGTCGCCTTATTGAATATGGGATATATCTTGTTGCATGCCATAATTTATAAGCAAAAGAAAATATAACCTTTTGATGGCACGGATGAACGAGATGTCAATAACCATGGGACCAAAATAGGTAATATATGAACATTCGCCGCTCAGCTCAAATGTTTTAACCTTTCCATTCAGCCATTAGACAATCTCTCTTTTATGTGTTGGTGATTTGGTTGACAACATAGCTGTTGCTGGCTTAGGTGCGCTGTATTTTTAATCAATTTGATTTGGACTTATTGTGAATATCGTCTAGTGTTTAAGTACAAACTTTGTACTTTGTGTGAAAGTTTTGTACAGAAATCCTCTATAGAAACTTCTTAGGAAAGATTTCGTACACAAACCTTCCTTACCAGGAAACCTTGCAGATGAAAACTCTTCTCAATATAAAAACTAGAGAGTTTATATCGATAAAAAAAATTAGTGCAGAAGTTTCAATAATGAGATACGCACATAGAAATGTACCTGTAGGGCGTGAAATCATGGATGACTGATAATTTGAGGTCTGCCGACTACCCACTGCCGAAGACGCCAGTCGTCAAACCCACCCAATTTGTCGATTCAATTGAAGCCCAAATAATGTCAACAATGTCAGCCATGTTGCAACTTATATCAGGTAGTTTACGAGAGTATACCAGAATCGCTCGAACCTAATACTCTGCCCAACCTCGCAATATCACCACGTGACCTTCAATATCTCACTCCCACCAGTCCATGCAAATTTCAGATAAAATCATTACACATGATATGTTCTATAAAAATTACTAGTCTGTGACTTCTTAGAGCAAGTCATAGCATTGTATTAGCTAGGAAAAGTGAGGATTCAGTAACATCAATATCCAGTCTAAACAAATCATCTTAGTGATGATGCCCAGCACCATAGTTATGTGCGGCTCCAAATGTCGCTCCAGGTCCACCATACAGCACCCCACGTCGTGCGGCCATGGAGCTTCCAGACACAAAGTGCGGCCGAGCACCTGGTGCTGGTCCGACAAAACCAGCACTATACCGGGAGACCGGGTTCCGAAAAGACGACGCATAGTTCGAGCTTGAGCCCCTCGCATACTTGGAGGGGGGAAAGTGTTGAGGTCCAGCTGCTCCTCTACCACGCTTGTTCTGGAATCTGTTCATGCCGCTCGGTTTCTTCCTGTCAGCCTTCTCTTTCTCGAGCCTCACGACCTTCTTCCTTATGCCGTCGAGGTTAAAGACCGATGTTAGCTGGCAGGCCTCGACACACTTGATGATGGACTTGTAGGCATTGCACTCCGAGTTGTTTGCCTCTTCCTGTGAAAGAACACATGAGCCCTTCTTTAGTATGAGCAATTAATAATGTAAACTGCTAATGTAGGATAGAACATAGAACAAGAAAGGAACAGGAAGATTTGGTTCAAGAGATAAATATGGTAAATGCCCATCCAAAGAATAAGTGAATCCAATACTGATCAGGATGGTATAGCTCGCACAACACCTCCAAAATTCTCAGCAGCCTTATAAGACAGTCAACTCAGGTAAAGCAAATTTCAAATGAACTGCTAAGGTATACCAGGGTACTTGCTTCCCAGAAATTGGTAATCTGGTTTGCACATGTTGCAGCATGTTAAACCTGCTGATGGATACTCAGAAAGTGACAGAACCACAGGTAGCTTGACAGCAACGGTGGTAACATTATGTCACAGGTAGTAACATTTAGTCAGAAATAGACAAAATACAATACCCTTCGTACAAGCCCAGAGAACCTTCCTAAATTTGCTACTCCGGTTTGAAAAAAAGAACCATGTACTATACAATAATAGATAAGGCTTCTGACTGAATGGAATCATGTGCTAAACAATAAGCAAGAAGACCTCTACCTAAATAGAATCATGCACAAAACAGTTAAGATAAATATATTGGGATGGCAATAGAATGTAATCTTACCACAATAGAGCTTGAATTTCTTCCACTTTTCAGTGCAACTTGAGTCTTATTAGTAAAGCTTTTTATATAAGACTTAAGAAGCTGTACAGGTGGAAATTGCTCGAGCAAACCAGCCTCGTGGGCGATATATATAGCTTCTATCACATTGTCTGACTTTATCAATTCCTCAATAACATCTGAAACACAAAACCATAATAAATTTGTCATGTCTTATTTTCTCCAGGATAAAATAATGCTAACCACAAGAGTTGGAGTAGAATGACTAAAACCAATTAAATTGTGTGAAGTTAAAAATCACTTATGGCATTCAATACATGGTTGATATAATTCAAAGTTGTTGCAGAAATCACTTTATCACTGAAAAATAAGTATTGGTCAGTAAAGAAATCAAGACTTGAACTTTGTGAGCTTAATCCCATTTAAATGCAGCCTATTGATAAAAAAAATCATCAATAGCAGATGCCACTTGTGACAGTTTTTAGTTCAGGGTATCAATAGCGATAGCAGATATCACTTGTGAAACTTCATCATTCAAACTGTAGCTCTACATCAAACAAGGGTCATGTTGAAACTTGTTCTTGTAATTGTGATGGTTTTTCCGTTAAAGGTAAGGCCACAGTGAGCAAGTCAAATTTCGAGTCCATACTCATTTAGCAGAGACTATGAAACCCTATCTTAACTGGAGAAGGATGGTAGTAATGAAGATGAATTTCAGAGAGAAAAAGATCCTAATTTTTACGAATTCCATGTCAAGATATTTCCTAGCATGCAAAAAGTTAATGATATTTCATAGCTAATAGATTGTGCAGAAGTTCGTAGACTGCCTAAAAGGGTTTGTTTTCTTTTTGGTGCTATATCCTGCCATAAGAGGACCAACAGGAGCAATACAAGAAATGGCAATCCATAAAAAGAGTACCAATATAAGACCTTTCAAGTCAATATCCACTGAAGTACCACCAAAACAAATATATAAGCAGAGGAAAAAATTGGAACTTAAGTTGCTGTTTACAAGAAACATCCCAAATGATTCTCAATCTAAGAATATGACTCTAAATTATTATAATCCTCATATGTGTTAGTACTTTTCTTAAATTCATACTGATACAATTAAGAAATTTCCCTATGATCTCAGTTCAACAAACCTAAGAGATGTTCTTCAATCAGATCAATGAAAAAAAAAGTAACATATAACAGCAATACACCATTACCTTTGAGACTATCTTCAAAACCAAGGATGCAAGCGATCCTGGCAAGTTCCCTCCGCTGTCCATTATCAGCAAACAGCCTCCTCAAGAAATCTACATCATACCTATCCTTCAATCCAAATGCAGCTACTATCTGCAGGAAAACCTGCACTTCTGCCTGTCCTAACACACCCTTCTCCCCTCTATCTCCCTTATCTCCCTCCTTCACCTCTCCTCCCAATTCCATCTTATCTTCCTCGACTTTCTTTTTCTCTGCTTTTCCGATCTTCGCCGCATCAACTACCTTGTCGTCCGCCTCTCCTCCATCCTTCTGTACTTCCTCTTCTTCCTCCTCTTCATTTGCCTCCTCCTCCGACGCAGGAACCATTTCCTCCGGGTCCTCCTCTTCCTCCTCTTCTATCTCAGCTTCATGCTCTTCTTTCTTCTCCACTGTTTCTATGGCGTCTGTGTTCTCCATGTGAGGTGCTTCTGTCATCTCCACCTCCTGATTATCCTGTGCCAACAATTCTATCTTGATCCCAAACTTCTCTGACCAATCCTTGGCAACTCCGGCGGCCCTTTCGACTAATGTATCCCCTATCTCCGGTGGCTTCCGGCCATCGGAATCGAACAACGAGCGCAGCAATAGACCGAGAACCCAGCACTGGCCCTCACCGGCGCCTTCCTCCGCGGCTAGGTAGTCGCCGACGGCGTCGAGCACGAGGCGGGGCGGGTCGACCGACGCGGCGACGGCGGCGCCGACCTCCTTCCGGACGAAGGGGAGCTCCCGCCTCCGCGCCACCACGAATCTCCACAGCGCGGCGGCGTCCATCCGCCCGCAAATCCACCGGAGCGCGCCACGGACGTCGGCCGGCGGCGGCGTCCCGGCCGC
>CM002476.1:3404751-3486590 GCA_000325765.3 Leersia perrieri
CGGGCGTCGAGCGCGGCGAGGGATTCGGAGGTGGAGGCGTCGGCGGCGGCTAGGGCGTCGTCGAGAGAGGCGTTGCGGGCGGCGAGGTCGTCGTCGAGCGAGGCGAAGTGGGCGAGCGCGCGCGACCAGGCGTCATGGCAGGCGGCGAGGAGGCTCTGGTGGGAGTCGAGGTGCGCGAGGAGGCGAGCGACCTCGCCGCCGGCGGCGGAATCGCCGGTGGTGGTCGCCATGGCGGTGAGGTTTGGGTTTGGATTGGAATCGGAGCGGCTCAGATGGGGATGGATTCGTCGAGGCCGTGGAGATGGAGGTGGGCTTTCTATTGGATTTTTTGTTTGGGTCCTAATGGGTTTTGTAATTCTTTTTGGGCCCTAATGGGCTTGTGCAATATGAAGAGAAGTTTAATGTTCTTTGTAATTCTTTTTGGGCTTTATGGGCTTGTGCATGAATATATTTAATGGAGTCTGTGATTCATTTTTGGACCTTATGGGTTTGTGCATTAATATATTTAATGGGCTTTCTGTTAGATACTCCCCCTTCCACATATGCAAGACGTTGACTAGATCAAATTTTGGAATTTGCTAACCATCATGCACCTTAAATTTTAACTAGCCAATGTCATGAAATATCAACGGAGAGAGTATTTTCTTAGGTCCCAATGGGCCAGTGAAACACTGATGACAGCCCTTTTAAAAAAATTCGGTGCAAAAGTTGTGCCATTATTTTTTCTTTTTGGATAAAGAAGAAGTTACAAATGACAAGGAAAAAACCTTAAACTTGGGCTGTATTTTGCCTTATGAGCCGTGAACCCTTGACCAAAATTTATATATTCTAGATTTAATTTTGGAATGTATTTTCCAACTTTGACTTTGAAACCGCTAACAACAAAATTTTTGAAATTGTACCCATAAACATAGTCCATTTTACTTTTTTTTTCTCCCTAGTTCAAAAACAGAGCCCCATGAACTTTTGCTCCGCTGAATGAGAAGCACGGGAAAGTGCTGTCATTTGTGACGCCGGCCATCTCGCGACTGTTCGATGAGCTGTGCTTCAGCTGGTCGCCGAGATGATCCTTGAATTGAAAGACATACTCCTCCTTGCCGGCACGAGCTAGATTCATTCAGATTCCATTGACAAAAGCCGTTCATGATGGGACAGATTCAGCCTGTCATTTTGCATAGGGCAAATCAAATTATAGAGCTAAGCTGGCTAACCTTGCCAACCGTGCTCTCTGACCAGAGATTCAGAGCTGTATCTATCAAAGAAGCTCTTAAGACTGGTCCACATATTTCACAACTGTTTAGCCATAACATCAGATTTAATAGCTTTCACTATTTAGATTTGATTTGATAGGTGGTGATGACTGAATTATCTGTTCTCGATCTTGGAACTATACAGAAGAATTGAAATGAAATCTACTGCTGCCTAACTCGTTTGGTCGCTAAATTTGGAAAAGGTAACTTGTGGTGGTGAAAAGATAGGGAGTGAACTTTCAGTTCAAATGTACTGAGTTTATGACAATCATTCGAATGCACATGAGAGTGTGCAAAAAATGAACAGACTACTCTTCTAAATAGAGAAAATAAAAGGATATAAAAAGAGTACATAAAAGTGTGGTTCAGTTCATCAGTCAAAGAAGCTCTTTTATGTGTGTGTGGTTGTTAAGGAGAAGTACAGAGATTGGTTCAACAAAAAGGTGCCCGTCTCTGAAGATTACATTATAACTAATCAAATCAAGTTTACAGGCAGCTGCCGAATGATTGAGAATTAATGTGCAGAGTGAGTGGCCACTTGCCCACGAGTAAGCAAAGCCAGCCAGTTTAAGGTATCCAAAGCATCAGCAGCAGCTGATGATGATTATTATTCAGTGATCAGTACAAGTATTATACAGCTTTCTCACATGATCACATGAGAGAAGCTAGATCACATGCTGTGGCCTGTGAGAACCACTTCCAGCAGCAGCAGCGTCAGAAACATTTCTTGATGCAATTTGCATGATTTCATCTCCTCGCTGGTTTGACGACAGACAGTTCGTCAAGGTTTTTAGCCGGCCAAACGCCAAGATTCCCAACCTCCATTAAATTAGACCTGCATACAGCACGACCGGATTAGAGGCTTATAGAATTGAAATTAACTACATATCCAGGATTTTGCTCAGGTGCACATATGACCAGGAATTCTTATATTCGTGGACGGATGGAGTATATCTTAGCCGAGAAAATCATCGTGAAAGAATATACAATTTGCAGATTCAGAAAATTGCACAAACCTAAGAGCAATCCTGTCTTTGCTATTTTCACCAAATACATATTGACCTCCCGGAAAATAATCTGGAATGTTATGGTCTTTTCTATGCTTCTACTTGGTAGATCAAGCTAACAACTGATCATTATGGTGCATTAGCTAGCTAGCTAGCTGAAGAAAAGAAATCTAGTGGAGTACATAGGAAAAAAGAGAGAGCATAAAGTTGGAAATGGCATGGATACTTGGATCCAAGGGTATCATGGATTCATGGGTGGCACCGGCGCCACCCCGATGCAAAAGAATCAACAGTTCTAATAACAGAAAGTGGCCCCCATGTGACAGCCTGACTGACCAGTGACCAGCCACTAATCTAATCATGCACATTATCTCAAAGCTCAAAGCCTCAATCAAATCAATGCCTCCCTACTCCCTAATGACACAGAGATGCATTGCATTTCCTATTTGTTTCTTTCTAATCACTGGTGCCACATGCATGCCAGTCAACTGGAAGTCTGGAACTAGTGCAGTACCGATCATGGCAAGCTAGTGAACATATGGGAAGCTAATAGTTAACATGGTGCTTCAATCTAGCTTCGCAGCAAGTATGCTACTAGTATTTTGTTTAGCTTATAATAGAAGTGGTTATGAACATGCATCATGCATGTCATTTCAATAATGTAATGGAGCTGTACTTGCAAGTTAATGGAATTGAACGATTTTTATAATCTCATTATGCTTAACCTTGTAGACTGTAGCTGATCCGAAATTTGAAAAACGTAGTTGGCTAAAAAAAAAATTGGAGTACTGGCCAAGTGTCCGTCCGAGTTAAAAAGATTAACAAAATGAAGATACAATGTCGACGGTACATCTGGCCAATACGATATTTTGTAAATTACAGGCCATCTGTTTTTGGTACTAACCATTCGCTATTCTGATTCTAGAAGAGAAAAAGAGAATCATTGTACTGACACTTGAATCTCTGGCTAATCATCAAGAAGAACAACCTCCCAACTTATACTTGGCAGAGGAAACAAGGTTCAGTGTTAATATAGATATTGAGCAATATTGATATCTTGAAATGGAAGAGGAAACCAAGTTCAGTGCTAGTATAGATATTGACAAGTACTCTTACCTATGAAGCTTTGAACTGGAGAGGATACAAGAGCACACGACCTAAATTACTAGTAATAATTTATCACAATAATTCATTCCATCCACCAAGTTTACAAGCAAATAAGACCAATAAATGATTGAAATTACATTGAGGTTCCAAGAATTTCCAATCAAAGTATGCCATGCCCTTGGGGTTGTAGGGTTCTAAAAATAATGACCTAAATTACTTCGAACTAAATATAGTGGAAACCGGAAAAGCATTATTTCCTATACCCTTCTATATCTAATAGGGTTGGATTCTTCAAATCCAACATTTGAAACCAATTGCTGGGTTCAACTTTGTACTTGATTCCATCAAGCTTTCTTGGACTTGGGCTTAGGTGCGGGTGGTGGGAACAGGGCCCTGAAGACCCAGGCAGCAAGAACAGCACCAACAAAAGGGCATATCCAGTAGACATAGAACTGCTCCCATGTGTTGTGACGATTGTTGACATATGCCCAGCCAAATGCCTGTGGAATTGTAGAAGATATTTAGCTAATATTAGTTAACATAAAACAAGGAACTGTAGAAAAAAGGGCAAAGAGAAAAGGATACGTATATGTTATTCAAAAGAAGCATCTACTTAATATCAGATCCTATTGGATCAACAAATGGAAAAATAGAAGCATAAATTCAAATTACAGCAATAGTTTTCAATGCATTCTCAACACTGCAAAGATCTCGATTTCAGAGTATACAATGAATTTTAGCTAAAGAAATACTGTCTTCGTCCCATAATACAAGGGATCCAAAGATTCATATTTTGTCCCAAAATTAAGGGATTCTAGAGTACTACTACTCCCCACACTCACCTATCCCTCGTCTAATTTCCACCCGATCTCACCCCAATTATCTTCCCACTCTCTCCTCATCCTCTACAAAGCAACCTAGAATCACTTATAATATGCGATGGAGGGGGAGTACCTAATTGAAGTGGACTGGAGTGGGCAAAAAAGAAATTAACTGTGTTATCTTCAACTAGAATCCTATATGCCGATGAACAGAAAAAACGAGGTAACACACGATCAACATTGGCTTTTAGCCCAAATGACTTGGCCCTGTTCTAAATTTTATTAGTCCAATCCATTAACGGCCTCATCGGTTGGCCATTTTGGCCAAATTGCTGAAAATGCTTATTCATTAACAAAGAGTAATTTACTTGTAAAATTTTTGTATATGTGTTGTTTATGGTTTAAAAGACACATCTAGAAGAAACCATGATGAAAAACCCCTAAAATTAATGTCAAAATTGACTTTGAAAATTCAAAATTTGGCATTGGATTATAATCCAAATACCAACCGATCAAGCCCTAAGCTACCAAACCATCGTGGGTGCTCCTAAATCATAATACCAGTAACAATAGAAGTAAAAGTAAAGGAAGAATCTCACATTGGCAGGGTTCATGGAGGGGCCAGTGTACGCGGCTCCAGTGAGCACGAGACAAACAGTGGAGATGGAGAGCATCCAGGTCTTGACGATGGGGTTACGGGGCCCCTTGACGATGATCCAGAGCACGGCCAACGTGATGACGAAGGTGAGCACGCCCTCAGCAACCGCCCCCGTGTGGACATCCACCTTCAGCGACGGGCCCCCTAGCATGTGCTTGTACTTCTCCGGCATGAGCTCCGAGATCGCCAGTGCTCCCCCCACCGCACCAGCCGCCTATCAATCAACCAACCAACCAATCAATCAATCCGAGCAATTCTCATCGGAATCCATATGAAATCATCACTTACTTGGGCGGGGAAGCGGAGGGCGAGGGCGAAGAGGGAGTTGTCCTTGGAGGAAGGGGAGAGGCCGGCGGCGTGGAAGGCGGCGATGGCGGTGGGGTTGAAGCTGGCGCCGCCGAGGGCGTCGCAGAGGAGGTTGAAGGAGAAGAGGAGGAGGGAGAGGAGGGAGACGGTGACGAGGAGGGCGTAGTGGAAGCCCTCGTGGATGCGGAGGTAGCTCGTCACCGCCGCCGTCGACGCGCCCAGGGTCGACACGCACAGCACCCACAGGAACGTCACCGCCAGGTCCGCCGCCGCCGCCCTCACCGCCGCCGCCATCGCCATCGCCGCCGCCGCCGCGAGCTCTGCTGCTTCTGCTTCTGCTGCGGATTGGATTGGGTTGGGGAAGATTGGAAACGAGGAGCACGCGGCTGGGGCTTTCGATCGATATAGCTACAGTCCTAACAACCCACCTCATTTTCAGTTAAAATATAATAAAGGGAAAATATTATGTTTTTTTAGGGAAAGGGAAAATACTATACCTAACTTCTGCGCTTATCATTTTTTATCTAAAATCTCCTCGGTTCGAGTGCCCACGAGCCCATCTCTTCGGATGACTGGGTCAGTATGAGTCACAGATTACGGCCCCCTTTGACAGGAAGGAATATTGGAGGAAAAACATAGGAACGAAAATTTCATAGAAATTGTTACTATTTATTTCTTTGATTTGTAGGTATTGAACAAAAGAAAAACATAGGAAAAATTCTTATGGCCATGATTTCAAGGGAATTCCATAGGAATTCTAACATCTATTTTGAGCTCTTTTTTCTATTCCTTTGCATAGGATCGAGGCAATTCATGATTGAAAGTATGGTTTAACTAGCTAGACCTTCATGCTGCTTGGATTAAACTATATTAAAATATGGTTTATTGCTAACTTAATGATTAACATTCCTGTGTTTTTCCTGTACACCAATCAAACAACCATTTTTGCAGTTTCCTACGTTTTCTTAATCCTCTGTTTTGCATATGAATTCCTGTCATGTTCCTTTGTTTTTCCTATTCCTACGTTTTTCTTATCCTGCGAATCAAAGAGGGCCTACATGTTTTCTTTCCTAGGGCCTCTGTGAATTGGAGGATTGGTAAAGGAATTTTGGAGGATTCATATTCTTAAGGATTTTTTCCTATGTACCCTTTGATTCATATGAAGAGGATAGAGATTTTTCTATAGAATTGCATTTCTATGGCCAATTCTATAGGAAAACAATTCCTTTGCTTAGTTTTTCTATGGTGCAATCAAAGGCCCTCTTTTCCTGATTTCTGTGTTTTTAGTTCCTGTAGGATTTGGGAAACATACTACTTCAATTCCTGTGTTTTCCTGTTTATGTATTTTTTCTATCCTGCGAATCAAAGGGGCCTAATTGAGTTAAAAAAAACTCCTTCTATTTTGAAAATATAAGATACAACCACTTTAAATATAAAGATTAAGAAACATTTAATCAGATATTTACTTAGTACAAACCAACCAATGTATATTATTTATTTATTTTAGTTTATTATTTTGCCAATACATATAGTAATGTAATTAATGCGTGCCTTATATTTTGGATCATTAAAAAAAGTGGTTGCGTCTTATATTTTAGAACGGTGGGAGTAGTAGTATAAAATAAATATTAATAGTACCACTCGTTGTCGACTCTAATTTTATTCCATGTTATGCACAAGCAATTTTGTAACTAGACTCTAATTTCAATTTGTTCTTTCATAGCAATAATATTGTATTATTCATGAATCATATCATCTGTTTACCTTTGTCTTTGAAGAGGATCTTTTTTCTTAGTTTGTGTGTCGAGCATAGCTGTAAATTAAACATCCACCCACCTCCTCTCTCCTAACTTTTTTAATACTTTAGATGGATTTTTGGGAGTTGGCTTGAGCCCCTATTGTACTTGGATTTGTGACAGTGACTCTGAGCCCTAAATCCTTACATTTTTGGACTAACAGAGCGTTATGGTGTTTAGAACAAATTAAGTCAAATCATTAAATTTTTGCCATTAATTATGTATTATAAGTTTATAAAATATATTATGACAGTACTTTTGGAAACAAATCATGTCAAAAATTCTTTTGCTTTAAAAGTAAGCATTTTAAAAAAATTATTGACAGATTCTTTATAGTTAATAACCAAAAGTCTCGACATCCAATGGTCCAACCTATCAAACGTTTAAAAGAAGGGGAAAAATATACATTTTGAGAGTTTTGATTGATGGTAATGTAACTAACCGTACAATGAATCATAGTTCAAGTGCATGCCGTGTTAGGGTTTTGCTATTTCTTTGGCGACAGAAATCCCATTGGATTTCAGGGATTTCAGTTACATTATGCTAGTGAGAGATGCCCTGCAAGGTTAATAATTAGTACTTCCTATGGTTCACTTTGTAACATGTTCTAGCTTTTAAACAGATTTATTCACGGATCAATTTATGTGCTTTACATGTGTCCAGGTTTATATAGATGCTAGTATATCTATATTCAAAAGGCTAAAAACTCTTATACAGTGTGGAACGGATGGAGTAATAATCAAACGTGAGACCAGAAGAACTGATCTTGGTGTAGCTATATTTGCTATGGTCAGGGGTTACAGTACTAACAAGGGCATAATGCTCAATCTCCACCGTTTGATCCACTAAACGCGCTAGATCACTGCTACAATGCAACAGTTCATCTGTACAAGTAAACTAAAGCATTGTTGAGGGAGTAAAATAGCTACGGTTCTCTATTGACTATAGTCGCTCTCTCTACAAAGGATGAGTCTGCAGCCTGCTATTATAGTAGATCAGAAATATCGTAAGGCAGCAACCAGAACTATAGAGTTAAATTCCCAATTTAAACACAAAATATGACGGCAAAGTGTGACATGGCATTGAAATATGCGATGGTGGGAAAAGCATGACATCAGTAGTTTGAATATGTGAATTTTTTTTTGGAATTCTACATATGGCTTTGCTCATCAAATTATCTAGCTCATCATATGGCATGATTGATCAACTTGCAAAGAAACAAAAACAAAATACTATTCGGTACCAATTAATAATTATTTAAGAACAAAAGAAAAACGTAATGGTACCAAGATGATGAGCCTATGAAAAGAACCTTAAAAGATAAGAATGCTGAAGATTCCTTCTTATTGCCTTTTATTTTGGTAGTACCAAGCACCAAGATGGTTTGTTCAAGAATAATATTTTGGGACCTCTCCCTTTAAAAATAATCGGTTAGGCAGCAATTAAAGTGTGAAGCCAACCTCATATTTCATACGCAAGATCATATCGTTTTTGTCAACGATTTCTAAATTTGTTTTATCAGACTTGTTGAGTCCTTTTGTCTAATTTGCACTCTTATTTATAGGAAAATAAGATATTCGACTAATGGAAAGTATGTGTTCTTTCATTCTAATCAAGCTCGGATTTTTGCTACTTGTATGATTCGATCATCCTAAAGGCGTAAAGTTGTTTCTAGAAGATATCTCACTATCAGCCTCTTATGAAATACTGGTACGTTTTTTTGGTCAAATCTACAAGCATTTGGGACATTGAAAAATGAAAAGGGAGTACTCCAATCAACTTCACATGCAAGAGCTCATCACCTAATCTACAAGAAACATGTTTGACCAAGCAGAGCTCTTATACCTAATAACTGCATTATTTAGTGCACAATTATTAAGTGCTAACTTGGAATTGGACGGCCTCGTTGTAAAAAACAAAGACGCAAAAGCGATAACCATCTTCTAGCAAACGTTACCATAAACTAACTAGATGATCTTAGCAAAGTAATCCTCATGTTTGACAAAAAAAAATCATTTTTAAACAATGTTTAAGAAATGCCGTCCAGTCCACTGCTGGCAAATGTAAAGCTTATCTCTGATCATATCTACACAGATGCTTGATCATATATGGTATGTGCATGCAAAATTTGGCAGATGCTCATAAATTCTGCTGCAATTACTGATTATGCATGAAGAGTTGACATTTACAGATGAAGACAGTTGTTGACTCCAAAATTGGGAGGAGGAGGAGGGGATCAGGATTCAAAAGGGAGAGAAAAAAATCAAGAAAGAAAGAGAAAAGCCACCGGATTTGATATCTCATCGCCGTCGTCGCCTTCTCTACGCGGCGACCCTCTGCAGAACCCGCGAAGGGACGGCAAATCGCGCGGAGAAGGATCGCGAGAGGTTCTCCGGCTCCACCCACGCCGCGCCGTCGTCGAAGTTCTGCGCGTAGCTGTACGCGTCGTACGGAACCCTCGCCGCCGCCGACGACGACGACGGCACGCAGCCGGTGGCGCAGAGGAGGATCCGCCTCTTGTTCTCCCGCAGGATCCGCCGCCACAGCCTGCTCAGCCTCGTCCCGCACCCGCGCTGCCCCTGCCCCGACGCCGCCGCCGGAGCCCTCGCGCCGTGGTGGGATGCGGGCTTCCCGTCGAACTCGGCGGCGGCGAGGTAGTCGTACTCGTAGGATTCGTAGTCGTCGTCGTCGCCGGCGAGGTCGAAGCCGGCGCGGACGTAGCGGCGGGACATGGAGATGGAGGGGGCGCAGGAGCAGGAGGATTGGCGATGGAATCGAGGGCTATAGCCGCCGCCGCCGCCGTCCATGGCGATCGAGAAGGGGAGGAGAGGTTGTGATTTGTGAAGAAGGGGAAGGGAAGAGTGGTGGGTTTGGCGGTCGCGTATTTGTAGGGGGGATGCAGATGGTGGAGTGAGAGTGATTTTTCTTTAAGCTGTGGGCTGGACTGAAAAAACAATATTAATTCCTCCCCTAGTAGTAAGAATAATGAAGAAAAGTTTTTTTTTCTTTTCATGTGGAATGGATAAATGGGAAGTGTTTTTTCAATTACACGTAAAGACACACGTACACATACCACTAGACACTGACAATCTTTTACAGACACAAATGCACCCCTAACACGCTAATATTAGTGGATGCTAGGGTTTGGATCCTGCTACCCGCGATTCCACCTCCACACCACATGTGCTTCGCCATAATTAAAAAGTATATGTTTTTTAGCAACATTATCATTAAAATCGGGTTGTATTATCTTTGAATTTGTGTGTTCAACTCTATAGTTAAAGATTGAATTTTGGGGTCGACAACGGTCCATATATTGAGTAGGCTGAAATAGGTATAAGGAATTTAGGGTCCTCTATGGTGGAAGACATATGAATTCATCATTGATATTAAGACCAAATAAAACCATTATCCTTATCCACTTATAAGTTATAAGCTCACCAGTAACTTTGAAGGCGGACGAGCCATATCCATGTAATGGATCTTTTCTCTTTACTTTTTTGCAATCTCTGGAAATTATGAAATTAGTGTATATTTATTTTCTCCTCATCTTCAAGATATGGCCGTAGCTTGTAAAGAACTATTCACGTTGACTTATTGGCATGATTATCTGCTGACGAAGTTTTCCACTTTTTGAGACTTTAAGTCAGGTTTTCCCAGCGTTTCTTTCAATATTACAATGAAGATTATGATTTATAAAGGAACCTCTTATCTTCTTTTAAAATGTTACTGGATCCAAATTCCCTAGTGCTCCTAGTGGTAAGCGCATGAAGTAGGGTAGGTGATGGGCTCATGTCGTCGTGTAAAGTGAATCACAAATTCACAAGTGGGGAGTCCAATTCCAAAGCTGCAGTAAACGCACATGTACATTCAACCTTTCTTTCTTTATTAGTATATCTGCTTCATATGCTGATGTTGTACCAGAAATTTCCTAGTCTGGATATGCTCTATAGAAATTTCTTCTAACCTTCAAGCAAAAAAAATCGCGAAGAAGAATATTATAGACTTTGCAGAGTATGGTTGGAGCTATTTATAAACAAACATAATGTAAGGTAAATTTATGTCCTATTTCCTTTGCATTATGATGAAGAATTAAAAAATGAAATGCTTAGCTGATTTGGGACCACAACCGCACAACCCATATGTTGGAAGTTGACATAATGAAATGTACAAGACCATACGTAGTTGATGTGGAAGTGCCACCCACTGTCTGAACAAATTAAAGAACTGTTCAGTTTGGGTACAGACGAGAAAAAAAAAAAGCATTCTCACATCGTTCCTCCTGCGAAAATATTAAGCTTTAGTTGCATAATGCAAATAATCGAGCTAGCATAAATTCACTTGTTCCAAAAAAAGACCTCATACACACTTCTATCTTAATTATTCGACACCAGGTTTATCCTAGTTGTCTTGCATTTTTTTAAAGGTGACATCTTAAACTTGAGTTGAAATGAGCAAATGTGTCATATTAGTTAACTTTGCTTGGAATAAGTTTATTGCTAGTGTTCATTCCTATCATTCCAGTATTCTTTAATCTTGTTTTTAAAAAACAAAAAGTACATTTTGGCGCATGCTTATGCACAATTAGCGGTTTGTCTTGATGTTCATGATTGCTAATCGAGATCCATTACTTTGGAATCAAGACATTGATCATGATTGCTAGCTAGAACCAATCCTACCAGAAGTGTTGTTGATCATAAAACCAAGCCTCATCCATTAACATACATGTTTGTTTATACGCGGCGGCAGTTCTTAATTCTCAGGCTAATCTTTCTCTTGCCAAATGGCATAGTATAAGCCCTTCGGTTAAGCCTACCATTTGTTAGTGTAGCCGAACTACTCATCTAACTGGAGCCATACATGCACTAATTATGCGTAAAAGGCACATTATTTAATACGAAATATAACTTCGTTTGTGAAATTAATCTGTCAAGTATATTGCCCACTGAGTTTGTGTAAATGAACATTTTTTATACGAAATGTAACCTTTTTTTTTGAACTAATCTGTTCAGAAACTCTGTTACTCTGTCATGGATTGCTCACTGAGTTTGTGATGGCGCTTGGTTTGTATCAGTTCCATTCCAATCATATTCAGGGGAGTTTGATGAGCTGAATCAGGCCATATGTGAGAGTGTGAAGGGCACCAGCAGCTGCACAAACACAGAGTAATATTAATCAGCCATAGTTGTACTTGTACAGAACACCAAATTTGACTATTGATATCAGCATGTTGCATGCAGATCTCCAGGCAAGTTGCTGTGTGTAAAGTGTACCTCTCTCTTTGAAGTCGATACTGTGTGCATGCATATTCAATAAATGAAAGAATCATATGGTCAAACAAAGCAAACGAGGTCCATGGATCTGCACAAAACCTTTCAAACTTCATTGACTTGAAATTTCCCGAATTCTATAAACTCATGGGTTCACAAGAGAAGAACCAAAAAGAAAAAGAAAGCGTGGCCGAGTTCATGGGGTTGTTCAGACCTCTTTGTCAAAAGAATTCCTTTGTCAAACAGGACAGCCTAATCTGCTAAACTGGTGGCACTAACCTTTCAGTTTATTTTCTGTTGAGTTCTCCTTTCTTATGAAAAAGAATCTGCAACACCCAACAATATCCATTAATATCCAACTAGAAAAAGTTCTGATATTGATGACATCAAGACGTTAATTCGAGACTGCGACTTTCTGCAGAAGTGTACAAATCAGCACACGCCCTCTGCTGAAACCCAAAATAAATTCACAAATTGGCTTACTACTACAGTCAATTTTAGTTGACAAAATGGAAGGATCAATTATATTTATCCACAAAAATTAGCAATGCATTTTTTTTTCTCGTAGAGGAGTTTTGCACATCTTTCAAAACCATCACCTGAAAATCTGCATCAACCGTCATTGCTCTGGTCTAGAAAGCCACCATAGAATGTAAATGTACACTAAATATCATAACCTATCATAGATGTCTGGAGCAACATGAAGTATTTTTTTTAGAAGAATCTGAAAAAAGTTGCATCCTCCTTGAGATTAAGATCGTAGGGCTTCTGTCCATCGGCCGATCGGCGTTAGTAGAAACGACGCCGAGGTGGCCGTGGGAAGAACGAAGGACTAAAATGAAAATAGTCTTGGACTACAGAAAGGGTAACGATCGAACAAGAGGGGCTAAACTGAAAAGAGTCCTCACTACTGTGGTTACCGGGTTGAATAGAGGCCCCCAAGGCCCCAAGTGAAAAAAAGGACCTGATTGCTTTCAAAAAAAAAAGGGGGTGGGGGGGACCAGATTGGTACTACCTGTGGACTGTGGTAGCGAAACAAATGAGGCCCATATGAAAAAGGAAGCTGAATAAGAGGCCTATCTGAAACAAACAAGTGGTAAACACTACTCTGGATCGCTACCATTGGTGGCAATCATAATATGGCAACCACTAAAGGCCCAATTAGAGACGTATTACTGGCGAACACCACTCAGTGTTAACTCAAGATTCCCCAGAGCAAACATATTATGGGTTTGAAAAGCAATACGAATATATGATACAGTGAACATAGTAACAAACATGAATATCCTTTAAACAAAACAATATAATTATTGTTAGCAGCAATTAGCTGAGGTTTACATGACAAAGGTGGCATTTTGCTAAATTCACAAGAGGCTTCATTCAGATCCCCACCGCCAACCCACACCCCCCAAAAGAATTACTGGGAAACACGGACAATGTTTCATCCTAGCTCGTTATCTTTACAATACAATTAGTTCAGCTCTTCACTATAAAATCTATGCTTTAGAAAACGAGAATTTCTGGAAAGCATCCAGGCTGTTCGCAAATAAATCACTCAGGCTTAAACTGTCGGTGCCACTCAAAAGTCTTGAACAAGATGCTCCAACTTCTGGCTCCCCAGTTGATTCAGACTGAAACCAAGTAAACGATGATGCATCAGAATCAGATCAGCTCTTTAAGAAACAAAGAGAGCATATCAATGTTTAGTAAAGGCCCTAGTGAGTACCACTGGGATGTCTAGCTTCATATTATTAGCATCATTGCCCAAGAGTGATATCTGAGGGTTCGGTTCCTCTCTTCTATCTTCAGTAGAGCATTGCTGCAGAGACAAACAAATAAGCAAATGTCCTTGCCAAGAAAAAACATTACAACAGAAAATGAATAGTGGCTATTGAGTTACCTTGCCACCGTCTGTACCAGACTCCAGAATTGTGACTAGGACAGAGAAGGTACTAGCAGCACAACTGCCAGGAACTGTACCAGGTGTCCTGCTTGTAGTTCGATTCAGGGAAGGAAATGCATGGCACGTTTCTTCTGCATCCCAAAGGGACGGATTTGACACCTTTGGCTGGCTACTTGCTTGTTGGCGAGCAATCAGGGAAGCAATAGCAGCATCAAATGAATCACCAGTAAGAGGTACCTGTGGGAAACTTGAGTTATTTTGTGGAAGTAATTGCTTGCTGTCTTGAGATGGTGCAGCTTCAGCTAACAGTGCTCCAAAACTTATATTAGATATGCAATCAATCCATGAAAGTGGTGTCTCTTTGCTTTGATTCTCCTGTTTTTGGAAACATGTAAACAGTGTCAGGAGAAGTCAAAATAAAAATTATGATATTGAAACAAAGGCATAAAATTTGAACTTACCACAGTCTTTACTGTGTTGGCCTCAATGGACGGTGCAGCAAAGTTACTCGGGAATTCAGTAAAACAAGTCATCTGTTTCTGTTCCCTGGAAACAGGATTTAAAGGCTCATTGTTGATCACCTTGCCTGCAGAGTGCACTGATCCTAAAGAAGCTCCACTGTGCTGCTGCCCAAAATTGGTTGCAAACCAACCGTATCTAAGAAAAAAGATGTGATATTTAGTCGTCAATTTCGTATACAATATGCATGGGATGCAAACAGAAGTGAAGTAACCAGGTCTGAAGAAGAAACTGAACCTTAAACGAAATCTCGAGGGACTGCCAACAGCAACATGCACATCAGCTGCTGTGCAAGAATCACAAAGAGTCCATTTTACACTGCCAGTTATGTTACCATGCCTAGCATCATCAGGGAAGAGCATGAGTTCACCTCTTGCACACCGAGAATTGCCCCATTTTGCATTCAGATGCTGCACAACTGAGGATATTTTCTTTCGAGGAGCCAAACTTAATTCCAGGTAAGGATTGTGGTTTTCCTGTTAACAATATGGATCAGGCCACGCATTATGAAATTTGAACAAGATTGTATACAATAATGACAGAAATCCCACAAGAGCCAAGGTATTCACCTGTTGCAGGGCCTTTTGAATCTCCTCATTTATTGGGAACAGCTGAAGCTTGATCTTTCCAGAACGGCGGGGTGGCCGAGCAGACACAATCTTAGAATCATGGAGTGGTGCTTCCATAAAGCTACCATCCTCCGGTGCAGTTTGTTTTACAGTATACAATTGGCAAGGTGGTGAGGTATCAACTCTTCTGTACTTTGAGCTGCTACCATTGCCTGAAAAATAACGTGTGTTTGAGTACAGTTTTACTCCTAGATATGCCTTACGGCTTACGCTATGGCATATGCACAAGCACCTAACAAAATCATGCAACTGTCTCGGTTCAATTGTAGCATCAAACAATTATTTTCTACTTCAAAATATAATAGTTTGATAAGAAGAGCAGAAGAGTATAGGAAACTGGGAACAAGATTCCAACACATTACCTGATGATTTGTTGATATATTTTCCTGGTTTCAAACTTTGCATCGTGCTGCAGCCAAGTTTTGATGTTGTTCCTGTATCAGTTGGTTCACAGCGCTGTTGAGGTGGTTTCATGGTTTTCTGATGTTCAGCAGCAATAGTTATCTGGTGTGCAATATCGACTTTCTCCAGAGAAATTTAAACTTCCTGCAAAATTGTAAAACCAACATTAGTTTATCCCATGCTTCACAAGTCAGACAACTTCTTAGATAATGGAAGAGTTGACACCTAAATAGTGCTGATTGGACAACTTGCATAAAAATAAAATTCAAACAACAGAAATGAAAGCCCACTAATGACTGATCAATCTCTTATGATGAAAAACAAGCTGAGGATTCTAATGAAAGAGTTATATCAGTAACTTCTAGCAAACATTGAACATAAGTTCTGAAGTCTCTAGGGCATAATTGTCCTGATCCCAAATTGTAAATTATAACACACACTTTAACGCACAGGCATTTCCTAATAGAATCCAATGGACAAGCCATATGTGCAGCAAGCAGACTTCCTTCAGAAGAATTCGTTCAAATGTAAAGCATTCTTTCAGCAAACGAGGAGCAATTTTTTAGTTTCTCAAATCGCACCCCTTAACCTAACCCCCGAATCCACCCGTCACCCAAAATTTCATCCAGCCACGAAATCACAGGAAACAATCATGTACCGACCAGTTACCTCACTGTAGCAAAGCAATCGCCCGTAAGAGACATACCTGGTCTCAGAAACCCTAGATCTCCTGGACCCCGGAAACCCACGTCGACGAAACCCTAGCCCCGCCGCCTGCAAGATCCCGACCGCCCCCAAACACGCGGAGAGGAGAGATAGCGAGAGAGTCGGAGGATCCACCGGAATACTCAAGGCCGCGAAACCCCACCCGCCCGCCGCCGGAGATTCACCGGAACGGACTCCCGCCGTCGACGCGGCGCCGCCGCGAGCGAATCGCCGGAGGAGGAGGAGGAGGCGCGAGAAAAAAAAAATTGGGGAAATTTTGAACACTCGTGGTTTCGCTTGCCGCCTCCTCCTCTGCCTTCTCTCGCGCCTACTTAAGTAGAGTACACCTCCGAAATGGTACGCGTACGCGGTATTTATACCCCACGTATACTTGTACAGACGTGTTGGGCCACGACTCTACGAGGCAAAAAGTACATGGGCCTTAAGGCCCATCAAGTATGGGCCTTCATTTGGTTGCCCAAATTGTGTGGGATTTTGGGCTTGGCCCACCTGCACCTGGTCCACGGGGATCTCGTGCGCCACGCACTACTATATGACGACGTCATCGTGACGTCACGCGCCACGCGACGCGACGAGCAGCAGCAGCAGAAGGCTCCTCTCCTCTTCTTCTCCGTGTGTCGCCGCCGTTTTGAGGAGGGGGAGTGGAAATTTCTAATGGCGGCGCACGCGCCGGCGGCGGCGGCGAAGAAGCGGAGGCCGGAGGAAGGGGCGGAGGAGGAGATGCACCTGGCGTTCAGGGGCGCCGCCAACGCGCTTTCGCAGGTGTACGCGCAGGCCGTGGCGAAGCAGCAGGCGTCGTTCCTCGCCGGCGAGCGCCGCGCCATGGTACGTGCACCGTCGAAACCCCAACCGCCCCGATCCTCCTCCTGTAGTTTCCCGATCGGCGGCCGCGTCGCGTGGGAAAGCTGCGTTCTTGGTCTTGATTGAGTCTTGGGGTCCGGTTAGTTTTGGGGATTTCGCGGAGATTTGAGGGTGATGCGATCTTTGGTTCGAGTTCTTTCGAGTTGCCGATGCGTTAGGATAGGGAGAATTTATGTTCTTGATGGATTTTAGCGGAGAATTATGGGTGTTGTGCGGTGGTGGTGGGATCGGAGAGTTTCTTGGCTGAAAATGCGTCGCCTGATCTTTAAATTAACTTCAGGATTCTGCAGTTGTAAATTGTTCAGTTTGAGTTCTTCGATGTACTTTCATATTGTGAGATAATGGTTTCGACGAATTGATTTAGTCTTGTTTCTGGACTTTTGGCAGGAAGGTGTATATGGATGGATTCGCAGTAAGCATGAAGAAGGTTTGGAGGTGTCTGTTGCTGATCTAGTTGCCTTCCTGCTGGTCAGTTTGTCTTACCTTTTTCTTTTCTTTAATTTAATTTCATCCCTGTTTGCCATTTATGCTACCCCATGCCTTGAGTAATATGCAAACATTGAGCTGGCTTACCATTGTTCACTTTATAGAATGATTGCTAGAAAACGTTAGTTCAACTTGAAAAAACTGTTACATGTTTTGGCCGGATGGCCCGGATCAAATATGACTACTTCAATTGTACCTTTATGAATGTGTAATAGCGATTCAACTTCAATCACAGCTATAGTTTGTATAGCCATTAGTTGTTCTTTTCTTTTCCCTTTTAGGGTTGTCCTCTTCTTTTCCTTTCTCCCTTATGTCTAAGTTGTGTGCCGGGTTGTCCTCCTAGTCAGTTCGGGTTTTGCCGGTTTTCCCTAATTAATCGTGCTCTGTATGGTTTTCGGGCCCAGTTTTCCTTATAAACAGGGCCAATTCTCTTATTCTAATATATTCCGGCAAATCTTTTGCCGTCGTTCCTTCAAAAAAAAAAAGTTTGTATAGCCATTGTCCTGGGAGATTATGCTAATGAAACCATTGTATTAGTTGAATGTTCAGTGGTGGTTTATCCTGGGAATAAGATCCACAGATGTTAAAGCCATGAAAATGTTCAGTGAAGCGCTAAAGGTCCTGAAATTTGAACTACATTGCCTTGATGCTTCATTCAGTAGAATAGACCATACTGTCCTTTTTTTCCCTTGTAGGCTTGTAACTATTCTTTTTTTTTTGTTTTTTTCTTTTGTGTGTGTGTGTGGTTTTGCCTATTTCTTTTGTTATTTCCGTATGTGCATGTGGTTCAATCATTGCCTGATGCTTCTCTTTTAACACACAGGCTGAGATTGAGCACAGATCAGGGGTCATACCTGGGTCTTTGCAACATACAAGTGCACAGCCAGCAGACAGTTTTCCTTCTACAAATGTTCAAAGTAATTCGTTCTCTTTCGGGAATGTAGCAGCTGCACTTAACTCCGACACGGCGGAAACTGACCAAACACAAATTCCAGGCATGTTAAATGCTCTGCCCAACCCATCGAGAGAGAATTTATACTCAAATCACCTGGCTCATTTTTCAGCATATGGCTCTACCAACTCCCTACCAAATATAAATGGACCTCAGAGCAACCATTCTCCCCAACAGCAGAATTTCATGCATTGCAACTCATATGTGCCCTCCATGGATGAATCATGATACTTCTTGATGCTGTGAACCATATGAAAAGCAGTAACTTGTTGCACCAGAGCATTCGAGATCCGATCCTCATTTGCTGGATAAGTCCCATCAATTGGTGATAGATATGCTTCCTATGTCCCCATCTGGATATCACAGTGCAAAGCTTCTGCAACGGGGACATCGCCATCACTCTTCTGACCTCTTGTACATTACAGCCAGAAACTCCCCTTCAGGTCTAGTGTGTTCATTTAAAAGATTGGAAGCTGCGATCGGCTTTGACATAATAGTGCTTGCAATGTTAGTTCTTCTCTGTTGCTTGCAAAACCATTCTCTGGTTAACAAAGAATAAGGGAATGAGTATGGTACATAGGAGTAGTTGTTGATGAATTTGCTGCTATATTCCCTGTATATCAGTTAAAGCTGCATTGGTTCAGAACCAGAGAGCATTGTTTCACCATTTTTTCACTCTCCTTTTTGTTGTTTGATTTTTTTCCCCAGTTAAAAGTTGTTGTAACATTACAGATATTCAAACCATACATTGGTTGGCATAAAGTTTGAATTTGCTGCTATATTTCCTGTATATCAGTTAAAGCTGCATTGGTTCAGAACCAGAGAGCTGCATTGGTTCAGAACCAGAGAGCATTGTTTCACCATTTTTTCACTCTCCTTTTTGTTGTTTGATTTTTTTCCCCAGTTAAAAGTTGTTGTAACATTACAGATGTTCAAACCATACATTGGTTGGCATAAAGCCTTGTACTTTTCCTCAAAAGATATTTGATGTAAACAGAAAAGTCTTTGTATCCTTGGTACTTGTCTACTAGAACACCAACGTTACTAAGCCTAGGTAGTTTCCTTACAGCAGGAAGACTATCGCTACCCCTTTGTGGAATACATGAATTTCATATGAATTTTACAGAGTTAAATTTCTCTAATGATCCAGAACAATGCTTGATGTTCCGTCATTGACTAGGGTTACCGCATGAAATTTGATGGTGGTCCAAGACATTCGTGTTGTTAGACGACACTAAATATGCGCCATTGCGTGACCAACAATTGGCATTTTAATATCACCTTAGCTATATGTTCATCATAGGAAAGATTTTTCAAATACATTTTGAGCACTATGCAGTGTCATTACAAAGTTTCCACCGTATATTTACCTTGAACCGTATGAATTTACCGAATAAAATTTAGCGTCTATATGCAAGGTTTATTATTTACACTCGGCCTGATTTTCGTGTTGGCTGAAACAAACACTGCTGCAGATTAAAATCCACCGCCGAACTTTGACGAGCTATGAGCAAAAGGAAAATAGCGCTGCAACTGATTTATGTATATTAATTGAAGGTTCAGCAGGAAACCGAAATAGATACAAACAGCAGAAAAGGATATACCTCTGCTTCTCCGGTTACCATATGGGAAGATTTTTAAGTTACAGACATACAGGTTACAGCACAAGCAGTTTTCATATGCTTGAACATCTAATGTCAGCAGTAGCACATTAAAAAGGTAAAAATCACATCTTGGGAGCAAGCCCCGTATGCTTGGGAACATCAGCTAATATCAGTCTTAAATCACATCGTGTGAAACTGACCGGCAAGTCACTCTACTCGCTGATCCTACAGCAGTTTGCTTGCAATGGCAGTCATGGTAGCCTGGCCTTGTCAGCAAGCAAGTGGGCAGCCAAGTTCCTTCGCCGCCGCGGTGAGGAAGGCGAGCGTCAGCCCGGTGGCGCGGCGGCTGTGGGCTTCCCACTCTATGCATCTCTCCACATCGGCTTGCCAGTTGATGATGCTTGCTGCTAGGCATTGGTAGGTTGGGCTCTTGATGCCGTTCCGGTGTTCCCCTTGGATGAGCTTACTGGGGTTTATCTGTCCACTGTTCAAGATGTCGCGAAGGACCGACATGCTGAGTGCACGGACATGAGCGCTGGGGTGCGAAAGGCAGCGGATGGTGGTGGATAGACGGCACTGCATGTGAAGATTCAGTTAGCATGATGGATGATGAGTGTGTTTATCAAGAATGAGAGTGAGTTCAGAGAGGACATGCCTTCAGCAGATTGGAGAGGCCATCAGCAACTCCTACACCTGAATCTCCCCATTCGACAATGAGATGGACTGCTCTAGCGGTTACTTCCAAAAGCTGCTTGTATTCGATCGCAGGATGAGTTGGCCAGCAAGCGAGATAAACCATACAAAATAGAACTGGGCATTGCACAAAGGAAACTCATGGAGGAAATGTTACCTCTAATTGTGGCAATGTACAAGCTTCACCGTCAACAAGCATTCCATCAGTTGCCCGAAGAAGAAGATCTGAAGCACTAGCAAGAATTACCAATGCTTCTGGGCTATCGTGGTTCCTCATAAGCTCGGCTATCAGTTTAACTATTCGCTGGTTGACTCTCCACATCTTCTGACCTTGTTCATCATCTCGAGCAATCCAGGGCTGCAAGTCCTTCTCGGCCTGTGAAATATACAAGAGTCCAGGAAGATGACTGAGGAAATGGGTATATTTTATATAGGTAATGATGTTGATGGTTTTAAACAAAGAAGCTACAATATCAGACTTTTAAATATGAAAAATGTGCAAATATAACAATAGCAATATCTTGACCTGCAAAACAATAGCAGCTGAAGCCTTGGTTGGTGAGGCTGAAACAACATCACAAAGCGCATCCACAACCTACAAGTGAGAAATAAATATTGCCATTTGTACAGTATGAGAAGGTTGATGACAAAGGAGGGTCTTAATAGCATTATTGTGCTAAATCTTATAAGCAGGAAGTTCCATACCTTTCTCCAACCCTGATGGGCTGATGTACTTTCTGCAGACATCTGCATTTCGGGAGATGCAATGAGCTTCTGCCAGAGCAACGAGACAACAGAGAAGCATAGCTCCTGCTTTTCTGACAGTACAGATCTTAGAAGAGTTTGAGAACCTCTGTAACCCCCATTTCGATCCATGGTGAGGAAGTTTGCCAAATCAGAAGCTTCCACCTGCAAACTTGCAATGGACTTCCCAGAAGTGCTTGCAACATCACCATTTAGTTGAACATTTTCTGCGCATTTCAAAAGTGGTCTTGAAAAACCATTCTTCCGATGTGAGCTTGAAGCATCCTTTTTTTCCAATGCACCATCTGATGAGCTGATGTTCTTATCCTCAATGGGAGGTTCATCCTTTTTTACTGGTGTAAGGGTCAAGTGAGCTTCGAGAGGTTCAGCTTTGTTCACAATGGAGGTCACGGTTTTACCATGCAAGTCAATCAAATGGTACAAGGATGATGCCCTGGTAGAAATCTCAGCATCCCACTTGCATTGCTTCAAAGCAGACAGTGCATTTAAGCATGGCCTGGATCGACGAAATAACTCAGAAACATGAGCAGCAACCATAGCTGCTGCAACAATCTCATTTGAGCTATAACTCCATGAAGTACCAACAGATGATGGCTTCAAGGAGAAAAGAGCTTCCAAGATGCGAAGTATTCTACGAGTATGAAGAATCGCTGAGCTAATGCTATTGTGTAGCTCATTACTGATGCCATTGGTTTTTCCAGGTAAGACTATCTTTATGGAGTCCTTCAAATTTGAATGATTCCCATTCTTGGAAATAAAAGGGAACAGCTGGAGCTCACAAGATAAGGCACAAACAGCTGCTAGAACATACGAGTCAAATGTAGCAACTGGTCCTTGTTTCTTCTTACATCTGCTTCTTCCATTGGTTAATCTCGAGCCATCTGCGACCTCCTCAGAAGAATGATTATCACTACCAGTTGGTCTTTTACTACCCCCAGGCAAAGCCTGATGACTAACGCAAACAGTTAACACTACAAATAGCAATCTGGAGGCAAGGTCCATTGAGGCACAGGACTCCACAAAGAGTGAATGTATCATTGTTCGGAGTTCAGCAACAGCAAGGTTCTTAGATTGACTTCTTGGTTTCCTGGACTGTTCGGAGGTTTCTGAAGGAAAAGTTCTTCTTAGTATAGCTTCAACTGTAGCCACAAAAATTCTCATAAGGCATGCTTCAGATGGACTCCCACGAGGTAGGTACTCAAATACTTTCAACAATGGCAAGTACAGGCTCCATGACAAAGTAGGGGGTTGAAGCGGAGCAGCAACAACAATTTCAGGTAAATCAACTGCTGATGAACTCAAAGGTAGCAAACCATAGGCAGCTTCCCAGATGGTACATATTCTCCATTCAACATCAGGACCATGAGCACATAGCAATGAAGCAATGCCTTGTGCGGTGGCATCAATAGTAGCTTCAGATGCAGGAACTTCCAGCTTTGTGTAGTTGAAGGAGCATGCATGGAAAAGATGTCATGTAAAGAAAAGGCAGCAACAAGTCAATGTGAAGCTAAAACATGTAATCCCAAATAGAAGGGTGCATATATTTTAACGGCATAATCAAATTCCAACTTTGGTAAGTAGCAATATCAATATTAACTTGTTTGATGATGAAATTTACAGCAGTTGTAATGCAATATCCTAACAAGATACTAGAATACAACCTAGATTTCAGAATAATTGATATAAACGTATGATATGGTGACAAGCATACAAAAGTTCCCTAAAAGGTATTAAAATGACAAAAAATGATACATTTTTGTTTAAAAGTATATAAAATAGAGGCTAGATGTTTCATCCACCTGTTGCAATGTTGTAGGCTTGTAGCTGGAATACTTTAGTCATGACTCATGATCATGTAATCTGGCAGGTAACTAGAAATATAATATGGTGGCCTGAATTTAGCTGGAAAATATAGGATTGGGAAAAGACTTCACTAGACAAACTTCTTAGCAACTTAGTACCATGTACTGGTATTTCCAAAAAAACTGATGGAAGAAATATGAATGCATCAATCTCATGTAAAAAAATTGAATAAATCAAATACAAAATGGGTAGAAAGGTATAGGGATGTCCGACCAAAACCAGCGGTATACATTTTCTCGCCCCACGCAAAGGCTGCAAGCTAATCATAGAGCTAAATTTGCTTTGCCAGTTTCTAAACGGGTTTATTCAACCCACCGATGAACAGCCCTAGCAAGATAGATGCAGAAAACATTGCATACCTGTCTTTTATATGATGATACATAGCCACCTAGTGGCTCATGATGGAGCTCAACTCCTTCAGCTTGTCTCAATGGAGGAAAAAGTAATGTCGGTTGCGAGAGTATTCGGAAAAGTAAAGCAGCAGACGTATCAGCAGCGATACCAGCTCTCATTGACATTGCAGTTCCAATAGCACGCAGGAAATGAAGATGCATCCAATTCTTTGGAAGCTAAACATCAAAATAAACTCTATTACAATCAATAAAATATTCAAAGCCCACGATATGATGCTATGACAATCTTGCATGATGTGCCATGTTAATTGCTAACACTGAAATAACAGACAGAGAGAAGTGTTATACCCGCATGCCAGAATCGTAGTCTTCAGCTGCTCTAAGGAGTTCAACAAGCTGTACTGCTGCATCAAGTGCATCTGGGGCCCATGATGGTGGTGCTTCAAGAAGACCAAAAAGCAACCTTTGTGTCGCACTTGGAGTAGCAATTGCATAGTATCTGACAGAAGAATAACATGTTGGCAATCAATTGGAAAGTATTATAACAATTGATAGATATATAGGATCATGGGAGCTTACCTATGAAATAAGCGAGCATATGGTTCAAGAGGAGGGAGTCCCGCAACTAAATGTTCATCCAAGGGTGTAGTTGGTGGAGGTAATAGGAGTGCAGGTACAGCTGCCGCAGTCAAATTTGCTGTCTCATAACGAGCCACTTCCTCATCACAGACACTTAATATAACTCCAGCTCCATTGGCAACAGCCCATCTGGGGGTAGATGGCATAAGTTGTGGATGCTTGCCAGATCCTCGGCTGTAAGCTAAATGACCCAAAGCATTTGTTAGTGTATACGGTAAGCATTAACACTTGTTGTGAGTGCCAAAAGAAAATGACCAGTGACCCACGCTCCAATGCAAAAAAAACTTGCACGTCAAGCCCATAAAGCCCATATGCATTATGTTTTAAGTTTTAACATGGAAGAAGAAAAGATGGATGCAAGTTTCAAAGCAATTTACAAACTTCTTTAAAAAGTAATTTGCAAACATGATGTATTGCTTTTAATGATTTGTACTTGAGAACTGTATGAGATGTGCTCCAAGGGGAAAAAAAACAATCAGGCTAACTTTACTTTGTAGATTAGGTCTTGTTGCCGGAGGATGTGTTCTACTTCGATATACCTCTTTTACTTTGTCACCAAAAGTAAGTGAATAAATACAAAATGTTCACTTACAGCATATGGCCATTCAAGTAATTGATCCAGAAAAGTAGATGATATTTCCACACTTTACTTATGTGGTACTTTGAATAATGCTCTTATGCCTAAAACTCACATTTTTTTTATTTGAGGAAATAGGTTCGATAAGTTTCCTTTTGGGGGTTTTGGGAAGGAAAAAAAAAACTAACCAGAATCCAAAATATGCAATAATATACATTGTTGCATGGCATCTCAACAGAATAAAGGACATGATTAATGTTAGTAATTATGCAATTTCTTGACAGAAAATTATATTGGTGATTTTTTTTACCGACCAGTTGTTGGAGGCTTCAATTCTCCACCAGCTGCATATTTTCCCATAACTCCACCACACCTGAAACGTTTAGAAACAGAACCGTGAGTAGTCAGCATCTAATAGCAATACAAGAGTATTCGAGTAAACTTTTCCTCTTCAATGGTAAATGTATGTCTCAACAAGCTTGACAAAAGGAAGTGTACACAATGCATGCAGTCCCATTGGCATGCTGCATTACAATAAGTACATTTCAACAGTTTGTGTCTATTGTTGGCCCATAGGCAGGAGCCCAACCAAATCGGGAAGAAATCCTTGCTCCACCCCAAAAGCTAGCTCATGAGGTGAGGGACTCCTCCCACTTATAAGTTGGTGCCACTCCCCCTAAACTTTCAATGTGGGACTATTCCCAACAATTTCCCCCGTCACACATTGGTGCCCCCCAGCCCTAACCGGCCCCACATACGGACACATACAGGACTCGCTCATGGTCCACTGACCGGGCCTCACACCCACAGTCCACTGACCGGGCCTCACACCCACAGTCCACTGACCGGGCCTCACACCCGCAGTCCACTGGGCTTTGGGCCTACACCACCCGAGTGTGCACGGGCACTAGAGATTGTGGGCCCAGCTCTGATACCATTTGTTGGCCCATTGGCAGGAGCCCAACCAAATCGGGGAGAAATCCTTGCTCCACCCTAAAAGCTAGCTCATGAGGTGATGGACTCCCCCCACTTATAAGTTGGTGTCACTCCCCCTAAACTTTCAATGTGGGACTATTCCCAACATGTATATGTATGTGTGTGTGTGTTTCCCTGCCATACTTGCATTGGGAGAACAGCGAACATGCCTGAAGGTTGAACTTATAATTAGTTCCTATCCTTGCTCATGTGTTCTGCTCACATACTCTTATGCCGTCCCATGATTTAACTTAATAAATTATACATACTCTTCCCTCTTATCAATAATACCACAAAACAGTAGTTATAATTCTTGAGAAAATGAGGAAGATTTCAGATTTCAGTCCAGAAAACAATCAGATTTTAGTGTTTATTACTCACCATCTAAAATAGTCACTTCTAATACCCAAAGGTGCAGCAAGCAATATGTCTGTGATCCAAGGCGATAATGGCCTTAGGGGCTTCCGGTCAGGTTCGTTTCTTGGAGAACCGTTAGCCTTTGTCTCTATAGAATCACATGATGAGGCCTGATCAGATGTGCTGCTGCATTCTGCTTCACTATGTTGGTGTTCGACCTTAAAGATTGGCCTGTTGTAGTGAGTTAGGACTCTAAGAATTTCTCCACAGGCCAAGGCCCACTGCTCCGAGTACTCTTTCTGCATAGAATGCACACATCTTTATGAGCAAGAGTACTCTGATTGGTTATAAGCATCACAGTTGAAAAAACATTGACAATGTACATCATAGGCAGAATCTTGTCAACGCAGAGAAATGAACAAAAAAAATGGAATTAACCATTGCAGTAGGGGCCTCACCTCAGAAGTATGGCTAAATAAAGATATGAAAGACATGAAGGGGAAACCATGTCTATCATAACTTAATGTCCCATCTATGATACGTGACAGAATCGGATGCACAACTGCATGGCCATGCTCAGGATGGTGAAGAATAAAAGTTGCTGGAAATATAAGATCAAGTGTGTCAAAATCTTTCTTGAATGATGTGTGGAACAATAATCTATCACTAGATCAAATTACCTAATACTTCATCTACCAGCCGTTTTTCTTTTGATGGATAGCAACTTTGAATTAGCTGCAAGCAGGTAAAAGGGGGCAAAAAAGTTAACAGACCGGAGAGAGATTTAACCACAAAATAAACCAAAATATGCTTAGATACACAGTACCTGAGCTATATCTTCAGGGAATTGCTCGCTGTCAGCTGTAAACTGACCAAAGTACTCAACATAGGCCAGAATTTGTGCCTTCAGAGAGGAAATGTGACCAAGTGTCCATTCAGTATCAGGTATCTTGAACATATACCAATTCTAATAAAAAGCAAACAGCAATAAATTTACCTGTTTTTGTTGTGCATCCTGTGGTGGGGGCCAGAACAGTGATGAGAACTGGAGCCCATCAATCCACTTCTCATTTGAAGCTGACATACTTGGTAGCTCAAGAGCCTGCCCAAGAAACTGAGAGAATTCTCAAAGAGAAAGAAAGAAACTACACAAACTGCTCCAGTTAGCAATAAAAGCACCTGTAACCAACACCACGTTGAAGCCGACAGTCAGTTCACCCATTTATGCCACCAAAGTTCAACTCTTCTTATAAGCTACTTGCTTTGGGAGTTGGGATCAAGAAAATTCTACGAGTACTATCCACTTTCATTCAATCAACCCCCAAAAGGGGGGTCTGCATCTCACAACGTGCCCGATAATCATATCAACCAATACCAACCATATGTGCTTCAGAGTCTCTGAACTGTAAAAAAATTGTACACCAAAAACAAAAAGGGAAGAAAATACATACAATTTAATTAATGCCAAAACAAGAAAAGATGAAAACAAACTGACAGATGAAAAGAGAGGGAGGTAACCAAACAACACAATTGCATAATCTTACTAACACAATGCTTTTATTATAATTGTACAGATAAATGCACAATCAACCAAAAAAATATCTTGGAAAAAGGTGAAAGCTCTCTCATTTCATAAGTATCTAAATAAAAAGGCACATAACACATACTATTTAGCACGGTAAAGTTTACCATAGCCTGTAGTTGCCGTGCAAGCTCATGCAAAACTGAAGTTTGAAGATCACTGGGATCCTCGAATATCAATAAATATGTTAATTGTCAACAACATGGTACAAACAAATTGAAGTTAATGGAGATACTCGTAGTGTTTGCTTCGATCCTAGTAGGCTCATATAGCTTGTCACACAATATAAATCAATAGATATGTTTTTCGTGCCCAAAGATAACAAGAAGTCATGAAGCAACATTTATACTTCACTTGTTATTCCTGATCACTCACAGGTCCGGTATTTTTGTCCACGACAAATGTATTGTCTAAGGCCGAATACAGCAAAGTCGTTCTCTCTTGTTCTTCTTTTTATTCTTTTTTGGCAAGCAAAGCTTCTATTTTGGGCACTATGACAGCAAACCAGGAACAGATTAGTTAAAGCAGAGAAATGGAAAATACTAACAACAAAACAGCTGTTTTTTGGTGTTTAACATGTGTCTTTGCTCGCCGGTTGGTGTCTGTATCATTCCCACAGTTAACGAAATTAGAAATGGATCGTTTGTCACTGCTTCAAGGGAAAAAAGGATTAAAGCAGCCGTAGGCCGTAGCTCACTACAAATTATTTTTCAGTAATTATCTCCGCTCCAATTACATCCATGGCTGTATGCAACACATCTAAACGCCCCAGTAAAGCACCAAAACACAGCTCTAATCAACACTGCTCACCTAATAATCACAAAAACCTCCTAAAATTCGCACTAACTACCACCCATCTCACGCTGATCTACCCGATGCCACGAATTATTGCAATAATAATCAGCACAACCTCACCGCCAAAATTCAAACTAATTTTCCCTTCACGTCCCGAAAAATCCAACAGCGCATCCACCACCCAAACCTCTTCCCAAACAAACCCATCCACATACCACCAATAATCCAACCCCCCAACCGTCTCGCACCAGGCATGTCACACAAAAATCCATCAAAACAACGCTAAAAATAACAAAAAAAACTTACTGAAAAAAAAAATCAGGAGGAAAAATCCCGGAGCATTACCTCGATCAACCAACCAAACCAAATCCGCGCCTCGCGCGGCTCGTCGGCGGCGGCGTGGGGATAGCGCGGCTGCGGCGAAGAGGAGGAGAGAGAAAGTGAGAGAGAGATACGGGCGAGGAGGAGCGAGGAGCGAGGAGAGGCGAGGAAAAGATTTTTTCTGCGGTGGTGGTGGTGGTAGTGGTGACGTCGTTTCCACCCGCGAGGCGGGCACAAGTGGAGGCCCACGGGGAGGGGCTGGGTCGCTGACACGTGGGGACGGGGGGTGAGTGGGGCCCGCTTGTCGGCGAGGTGGGGTTAGGCTGAGGGAGGGTGGGGGGAGATACTTATTCGGGGAGTGCGTGGGGGCTGGCTGCTCGGCGGATCGCCTCCTGGCGCTGCTGACATGGCCTTGATATTTTCGGGGGTGCATGGGGGTGGGCGCATGGCATGTATGTATGGTGATCCGCATGCATGCCCCCCATGCCATGCTTTGCTTTACCATCGGATTTTGCGTTTTAGTCCTTGGTTTCATGGCTCGTAAATTGTATAGTACTCGTAATAAGATAAATTGTGAAATGGTCCCTGGCGTTTCTTCCTTTCTCGTATGGTGGCAAAACTGGCAATATGCCAACCATGAATGTACCATACACTACCCTATTGAAGTACTACTAGTTTTTTTTTAGATAATGACACTATTGAAGGAGTATTTGTGTTATTGTGTATATAATGGGATTACTGTATTATGAAAAAAAAATTGCTAGAAATTTTATCTTGAAGAGAGGGTAGTAGTATACTACTAGTAATGAGATAAATTGTGAAATAATCCCTGGAGTTTCTGGTATGGTGGCAATGCGACAATACCTTGGTGGGGGTGGATTTACTATACACTACACTATTGGAGTAGTATTTGTGTATATAATAGGATTACTGTATTGTGAAAAAATTGTTTGCTAGAATTTTATCTTGAAAACAAATGAGTGAACAAGCAAAAGGTGTTTCCGATGTTCTTTACAAATTACCGTCTTGTTAAAGATAACATCGTATAGGTAATCAGTTTTTTAAGGAGTTGTGTTTAAAATGCAATGCCAACATACTCGCTGATCTTATGAAAAAATCCAAGTTCCGAGTTTCAATACTTTTCTCTTTTTTATATATATTTGGATATTTGACTTATTAATAATATATAAATAATACTACTACCTATAAGGCTATAATTAACTCTGAAGTCTATTTATTGAATGTAAGCCATCATTTTTTAACTTATACTCTCTCTAGACACATATATTTGACGTTGTTTAGCTAAACTAAGCAATGTCAAACATTAAAATAGGGAGGGAGTAATTACTTTTTGGTACCTTCCCCATGCTCGGCATTGTCAATTGTATTATGCTATAGATGTCAAATTATTTTCAATTGGTATAATGAAAGTAAAAAAGATCACTCAAATTGATTTTGATACACTAACCCGACGACTTGTAATTAAAAATTTAAAATCAAAGTAGAATCCTAAGATACCGGGTACACCGCACCAACGTTAAAGCCTGATGCAAGTAGTTCTTAAAATATTGTTTTTTAATGCGTCCTTAAAATATTGTTGGCAATAAGCAAAGCTGATAATACTACCACTAGGTAGAGTAGTAGTACTGGAGTACCATGTAATTTTACCAACACGAACCTAGGAAAAGAAGGGCCTGGTTGTAATTATCGTAATGACACGACAAACCCGAGGATGTGACTGATTTTACACTAACAGCCGTCGGATGGGGAGACGTGGCAATCGGACGGCCTCAACGAGGCATCAGCTTGCTTTACGCGACGGAAAATGGCATCGGAGGTGACGTCACTTCTGGGGTTGGACGGCTGTGGATCACGCAAGGGGGTCACTGGACGGTGGTGCGGCGACGTTGCCATTTCTAATTTTCTACTCTTCGTCCATTATTATCGTGGTGGGCCCACCCCACCTTGGCTAGTTGCGCTTTAGATCTGTGTGATTAGGTCTTACTCGGAGTTTTAATTAACAATTTAAAGCATGCATATTAGGTTGCTGCCCTGCCTGTGTCTTCATCTTTCTCGTGAGGCCCCTACCGGGTGTGGTAGGTTGGGTGGAAATTGCAATGGGCTAAGGGCTATATTTATTTGAGCTTCTGGACGGTTTTTCATCGTGAAAAGCTAGAGGCTCAAACAAACAGCTAATTTTTCGTGTAGTTTCTAGAAAGCCAGAAGCTCGGAAAAGCTGAGTTTGTATAGGAAGCGGAAAAGTTCAGTTTTATAAGAGAAAGCAAAATACATCTTCTAAAAGCTATGATTGGCTTTTAAGAACGAAAAGAAAGTTGCAGCTCAAACAAAACGGAGATATATTAACTGATGTGATGGATCGTATCAGATCATTGGAATTGATATTTTTTCTCGTGACATGGATGCAATCATGAAGGTAGAAATGTTACTATACACATATATATTGGCACCAGTAATACGAGATAGACTTTTTTTTTAAGAAACCGAGAAAATCTATACACATGTAAAAATGCGATTGTTACGCTCCAACCAAAAAAAGTCTATCTCCTAAATTCACATACTATATGATTACTAGTACCAATTTACATGTAAAAATGCGATTGTTACTGGATAGACTTTGGGGTGAGCTCTCCACTGCTTCACCTGCTACTTTAAGAACACGCCTTCTTGGATGTTTTTTTTATACGAGATAGACTTTCACTAGGCAAATTGGATCAAACGATTAAAAGAGCATAGTAAATTAAAATCTGCTGTCTTAACTAGTTAAAGAATGCTGTTGTTGTAAGAAGTAAATGAGTTTGTACTAGGATCTTATAATTAAGCTTGCTCTAACTAAATCACAGTAAATAACGCCACATAAGTTTACACAAGATCCAGCTTTAACATTGTTCGATGCATTTTGCTCCTCTCCACACGTTTGCAAAAGCCAAAGTTGCCCCACGAGGCATGAATGGCACCTTAATATTTTTCTAAAGACAAAATTAAACAAAGAAACACGCACAACCAACTTACGTATGAGCTAAGAATCTCCAAGTCAAATATCCCAAGCACCTTCTGCTTTAGAACTCTCCAGAAACATCTAGCTTAACCCCCTTGCAGAAAATTAACCATATCTTAACTTGACTAATCACAGCGGCAACTTAACCGGATTCGCGTGGCAGTGGTGGACCTCGTCGACGCGAGATCGAACATCCGATCGTCATCGGACGGCCCAGATGCGTCCACGCTCATGACGAGTTGACCTCGCGGTAGTGGGCGGTTCATAGATGGCGACGGCCGGGATGTGGGCCCGGGTTGGGGTGCGTGTCAAGAGGAGGATGGCCCAGGTGGCCACTGTCGGAGGGTGGGCCCTACCTTTGGCGTGCGTATCTCGCACGGTGACTGATCTCGCATGACAAAAGTGAGATTGTTTACCAGATTGTATACAATTTGACTTTGAACTATTATCACGGTTATAATTTTGGATTGTTACCACCTTATTGCCTACTTATACATTTTCAAGTAATTAGATGCCCCCCCTCTTCCCTCGGGAAAAAAGAAAGGGCTAGTCTGGTTTGGAGCCAATTTATGTCCTACCAAAATATTAGTAGTGCTAAAAAATATTGGCAACTTTTGGCACTACCAAATTTACTAGAGTACAATTTGTATTAGTATGGACAAGAATTGGCATCAAACCAAACATTCATCCATTACCGTTGAAGTTGCCTAAAAATTGGTAGGGCATAAATTGGTTTTAAACCAAACTAGCCCAAAAACTAATTAGATGCTTGGTGGAGGAAAAACAAAAATAACTATATTATGGTGAAAAAACCTTAATCTTAGAAAAAAATATATTATGATACAGCTGAAGAAATAATATCTGACAAAGCGAGAACCGAGTATCACATGTGAGTCAAGAACACAAATAAAATTGGATCATTGGAGCCATTGTACCGCATGATGAGTCGACGACCCGTCCAAAACTCCTCATTCCGCTACAACTAGTGAGAGGCAGCAGTGTAGGATTGAATACAATAAATAAACCTACCAGAGGGGGGTTAATAGTAGGTAATGACAGCGGAAGTTTAATTTTCGAATAAAAAACAGATTAATAGAGTAGCAGTAAAAAATAGATTGCGTAAAAACCAACCGTTGGATCTGTCCCAAATTTGGTAAGAATAAACTAGAAGATATAAGGAACAACTCCACTGAACGGATTTTAAAAAAAATGTACGGTTAAAAAGTTATAACCCTCGCAATCTAGCTATCTCAGAATTTCAGCAAAATGAACAAAATCAATTCAAGCAACTTACGTGATTGGAAACGCCTTGATGATTGCATATGATATTTATTGCTGAAAATATTGTCACAAGGTGCAGCCAAAGCACCCCTACAAAAACCTTAAAACAAAGAGCACTCAAATCTCTCAATTGTGGCTTACCCTCTAGGCTAAGCCTCCCTCTCTATTTATACCAAATATCTCCTATTCCTAGTGGGACTCAATTCCTAATATGACTCTATTACAATTTCCTAAAAAGAAAAATTCCTTTCCTTTTTATTCAAAACCGCAGCCGTGGCAAAACACCGACCAAGTTAGACTCCTGCGTACGGCCGTACACCACCGTATACCGATCGGTCTCTAGCCGATCGCCTGCTGCTACCGAATCAATCCAAGTCCAAGTTGACTTGGTCAAACCATCCATTGATCACTCCTGTATGCACACATGCACGCACACGCATGCACAAGCACACAATCACAGCAACACGTACATGCATGCACCGAGCCATGCATCCACCGATCGATCTTCTAGCACACGTACGTACACATGCATGTGATGTACCACACCTCACATATATGCACGCTGCAGTAGCTCCTCTACTGTAGAACCATATATTCATCCAATTTTGCCGATGCTCACACTTCTCCGGCGCTCGCACACATAACCATGTCAAGCCCGTTACAAACAACACCCACACGGTGTCCCTCCACCGTATGTCGTCTTTCGTCAACCTCGTCATCCGGGATCATTGATCGCTCTGAACCTCTACTCCTCCCTGAGTATAGTCCCGATCCCACCGTTGACCGAAGTTAACCTTAAGATTTCTGACTCTAGTCCAATCTTGTCATATGGCTTCCTGACTGCTCCAGACCTCAGTTCCTCCCTGAACTTAGTCCCAGTCCTTGCTATTGACCAAGCCTTGACCTCAAGTCACCTACACACAATAGACAAAACAACCGTTTTCGGGCACAGATTCGTAACCTGACCCACATCAGTCACACGCACTCACACCAACAACCTCAAACATTCCAGACCAATTTCATTTAATTTATTATTTATAAAACCAATTTGTTCATCACAAAATATTAATCAAAACCTTGATCTTACAAGCAGCAGCAGCCAGCAGATGTTTCTTGCTTGTTGAGCTTGCAGGCTTTTGCAGCAATAAGGCGAAGAAGTTGCTGCCAGATCGCGCTTCTGGAGGATTCATTTGGAATAACAAGTGCTATGTTCGGCTGGCTGAAACTGGCTGAAATTGGTTGTGCTGAATGATTTTTTAGATTGGCTAGAATGAATGAGTTTTTCTTAAAGGTTGGCTGGAGCCAGCCAACCAGCCGAACAGGCCCAAGAAGCAACCAAATAGTGTTTGGTATACCCCTACTCTCCCTCTCGGCCACGCGGTTCGATCTGTATTAGGAAGCAAAATAAAACCAAACTTTGACACGCAAATATTCAGTCACGGCAGAACTAGCCAGCAATCCACCGGGTAATACGTCTTAGCGGTTGGAAGGCGCACAGAATGAAAAACCGCCTTCGATTCTCTTCCCCGGCAAGAAGAGAGGAGGGGGGCTGAGGAGCCAATGGGAGAGGAGCAAAGGATATTTCTCGCGCCCACCGCGAGAACAAAAGAAAAGGAAAAAGAAAGGATATTTCTCACGCTGCGTGTCGACGTGTCGTCCCCGCGGCGGGCGCGAATAATTTAGGCAAGCGAGAGGCGGAAGAAAGAGAGGGATAGGTCCCACCTGTCAGCTCATGATTCATGCATGCATATGAGTATATCCCATGGATGGTTCGGTTTGGGAGCGGCATGGGCGTGGTGGGACCAGCGGTCAACTTGTCATCTTGGCCCCTGCGAGATTAGCTCATTAACCCTTCTACTCTTTTTTTTTTTGAGAAAAACCCTTTTACTCCTAGTACTACTGGTAGCTGTCACATTGACGTCACAATAGAACTCCCCATCTTTCGGCTCTACGATGACTTACGGCTTATCAGTCATTGGCAAAATTTAAATTTTCAAACCTAGTCTATATTTGATTTTGCTATTTTTTCATCATAATTTTTTTTCTAGCCTTGGATTTCAAACCGTGAATGATGCAGATGTAAAAGTTTTACCCATAAATTATTTATTGTTATTCTGTTCACGTCACAACGGCTTATTGAAATAAGTGAAACGATCACAGCCATATCCTTCTTCTCTTTACAATTTCTTCATTTCAGTTTGACTTTTACTAGCAGTGCCATATTCTTGTGGCCTTTATTTTATAGACCTTTCTTTGCCTTCTCCATATAAGCTGCGAAAAAACACACATTTGTTTTTGCATTAAAAAAGGCTTCTAACAATTCATGAATACCGTTAAGTTCTAAAACACATGGAGTACTAGTTATACTAGTAACTCGTTGTGGTGAACTGACGAGGTTTGTTTATCTCCAACGAGGGCGACTGCAAGAACAGTCCAAAGAATGGAGGACAGAAAACATCGGCGCCGGCAAACCAGGCAAAATAGCCAGCGGAGGTTGGTACCATAGCAAATGTATGGACTACGGAGGACCCTAAACACAATAACTGAATAACCATATGTAATGCGGAGTGACATGCTGTAGTATGTACTTGTGACCCTAAGCACAATAATCATGCAGAAACAGCATGGAGTACACTGTACTCATCTCAGCTGCTCAGGTGCCTGCATGCTGCTACTGCTAGGACCAATTAAGCCGGTCAAGAATATCACTAGATCAACTCCATTACTTGGTGCGGTCTCGCGATTAACCGATAAGTGTTTCACATGAGAATCTTGAATTTTAGTTTAGATCGGAACAACTTGTTTATAAATTTTGGTTGTCCAAGCACAGCGCAACAAAACTCATATTAATCTGTTATCGCTATCATAAATTGTATCCCACCGACAGACTTCACGAACACCAAACTAATTGGGGGCGAAGCTAAGCTAGACCAACAAGCCTAGAAGACCAAATCAGCTCGCTACACCATTAGTAAAAAAAAACATTTAAGCTATAGTAGGGTGCGTTTAGTTGTCAAATTTTTTTTTTACCAAATATGTCACATCAACGTTTAGACACATATTTAAACTATTAAACGTAAATTAATAACAAAACAAATTACATATTCCGACTGTACACTGAGAGACGAATCTTTTGAGCCTTAAGCTCAAAAGATTCGTCTCACAGTATACAATCCAAATATATAATTTATTTTGTTATTAGTCTATATTTAATACTTCAAATATGTGTCCAAACATTAATGTGACATATTTGGCCAAAATTTTTTAGCCATCTAAACGCGGCCGTAGTATGACAAATAGAGATAGGATATGTCATGTCTCAACCCAAACCCAAATATTTAGTACACTAACGAAGTGAAAGTTGACTAACAGGATTCAACTAGAGTCATTGTTGTGGAACCCACATCTGTTCAGCCGCTCCAACTTCCCCTGCACACAACAGGAAGACACTACGTGCAATGAAGCACTCAATTATACCTGTGCTACTTCTGTTAGAACAACATCTCTGAATATTTATCTCGACATTACCTACTCAGGTGGAAAATGGCAATAAATCTTGTCGAGAAACTGAGGTAGTGCTATCTGATTACAGTAGAAAGCAAAAGACTGATATGAACACGTCAAAGTTTTGCGGACACTTTCCTTGAAAGAAAATTTGTTTTTCCCGCATTTGGGAATTAGTGGTGGTGGTACTGTACATTTGTGGACTTTTTACCGGGTCAGGGATAGCTGCTGAAGTTTGGCCAACACAAACAGATAGGTTTGCTGTCAGCTCAACAAAAGATGATCAGCATGAATCACAAACTGCTGGACACCACGCTATACATACGTCACGATCGATTTTGCATTTTCGAACCTGACTACTACTGTCTCGCAATATTGCTAGGTTAATTAATAGGAAAATGTGCCATGGGTTTCACTCAATCTCTTTTATACCTTGTATTTTGTTTCAACTCTTATGTGTCGTCGAGTTTTTATTTTGATTTCTTCTATATATGTTCTATTAATTGACCGCTCCGACCATATTGCCTCTTTTTGTCCCATAGGTATGTGCTGGCCAGAAACTAAAAAATGCTCAATAAAATTTATTTTAAAATTTAAATAGAAAAGAAAAGGATGCCATAGTAATTTGAGCACGCACTTTGAAACCAAAATTTAAATTCTCAATCATTCTATAGGAATTCTCAAAATTATAAATGAATTTTTAAACAAGTTTCAATAAAAAATTTGAAATTAAATTATTTTTTAGTTGACTTTGAATATTAGCGAAATTTTGTATGAATGTCTTCGAATTTGATATGGATTTATTGAATTACTTAAATGAATGATTTTCAAAATTTGATGCCAAATAATCGTGACTTATTTGTTTTAAACTAATGAACTATGTAAACATTATAATTATTTTGGAAAAGGAACAAGTACATAGGTATTTGAGGGAGGGGTAATATAGTCAATTTGGTAAAAGACATACTAACCATGAACTTGTGAAATGAGAATGTAAGGTATCGAGATGAAAACTCTGAGACACACAAGGGATGAAGGGATAAAGAAAAATACAGGTGTATGGAAGGGGTTAAGCTAACTCATGTGCACGTAAGAATTTTCCCTTTAATTAATTAGCAGATGCCATCCAAAGGCGTCGCGTCAGTTGGTTTGCTGTTTGGCCCAGTTGCCATGATGCTTAGCCCAAAACAGCTGTAGTCTGCATTCATTGGGCCCAACCCAAAGCTCTACATCACTCTCCTTTTCTCTTGTTTGTTTTCAACTTTTTGTGCATATGCGTTTTTCCTTTATTCAAGTGTCTGGAACCCTGCACCTGATTTTTTGCTTGTTGGTACTAGCATATAAGCCAAAACATAATTTTAAAATCTGAAAGTTAATTTCAAACTATTCTAGGCTTTTTTATCTATTTTTTGTTTTTGCTTTATAAAATACTAAGGGTTTATTCGGATCGCATGATAAGAAAAAGGTTGGATAAGAAAAGCATATGAATTATGAATACATGTGTAAAATAGAGGGTTAGAAAAACTTAAGAATATAGGGACAGGAAACATTCGGATTATATGATAGGAAAGGAATACCAATTCATTCATTTAACTGGAACGCGTAGACCCTGGCCCTACCTCACTGCTGGGCCATCTGATCAGTCGAAGTGAAAAAAATCCATGTCTTGTTTAAACTTGTTTTGCATGCGTACACATGAATTTTATAATGAGATAAAAGTGGATTATGATTTCCCTTGTTTTTTTGATGGAATGAGTGCTAAAGAAAAAATTTCTTTGTGTACCCTTTGATGTTTTTGAGTCACCCGAATGCTAGGAAATGAAAAGTTTCCTATCAACAATATTCCTGTGAAAACCCCTTAATCCTTCAATACGAATAGGCTTTAAGAGTAAAAGCATAAAAGTCGTACCCTAAATCATTTTTCGGTGGCTCATTCATATACTGAGTTTGGGCGCGTGAAATTATTGTGCCGAAAGAGCGAATAATCGATGGCGTTTGACTGCCATGAGCTCGATATGACAACATCTTTGATTTTCATAGTATACGTTTGACTGCCATGAGCTCGATATGACAACATCTTTGATTTCCATAGTGTACGTACGTACGCACATATGAATGCATAATAAACGTGGAATATAAATGTACAATGATTAATACTACACGACATTATACTAGTACGTACGTACAACCGATGATCGACGGAGAAAGAGATCGATTGCATACACTTTTGGAATCTGATGATCCATCAACTGCATGCTACATGCAAGAAAAGTATAAAAGGGCTTGGATGTAAAGCAGAGAAAGAGAGAGAGAGAGAGAGCTACATACAGACAGGCAGACAGACATAGATCGATCGAGAAAGAGACATGAGAGACGGCCGCGAGTCCCATGGCTGGCTCCATGCGGGCGCCTAACATGTTTTCCACTGTTTCACCCGATCCCAAACGGCTACTCTCCAGCCTACAGCAGCAGCAACTGTACTCTCCGGCTACAACAACCGCTAGCTATAGCTACATGGAATTATCACCAGCAACCTAGCTAATTAATTAAACTATGACATCATGATGACACAAATTAAACAACAGTAACAACGAATAATGCACACACACTACACATGCTTAACGATGGAGCTAGCTAGCCTTGGTCGATCTGGATCGATCGGAGAAGAACGAACAGACGGCTGGGCCGGGGCAGCCGTTGTGGTCGCCGGCCGGAGATGGCTAGCTACCAGATGAAGGTCATCTCGGCGGTGGCGCGGGCGGCGTCGTCGTCGTCGCGGGAGGGGGAGTGGACATGGCGGCCTTCGTAGGTGGTGATCACCATGCGTGGGTCCTCCGCAAGCCGCTCCACCCGCTTCTTCACCCGGCAGTTGTCCTGCGTGCACCGGTAGTAGCTCCTGCGCTCCGCAAACCAACACGCACCAAAGTTACTTCATTTGTTTAAATAATTGCACGGAAAAACTAGTGTCCGTCCGGGCGTCTGATGGGCATCGGATGCCCGGACTTTTGTTTCAACGTGTAAAGAAAACATGTTTCAACGTTAAATGAAAAATGTTTCAATGGCAAAAAAAAATGTTTCAACCGTACCCCTTTGAAACACTTTAAACATTTTTCACTGCAAGTTGAACGCGTTGAAACACAATCGCGGACGTCCGGGTACTAGTTGCGTCCATAACTAAAACAAGGCCTAATATATGTAAACGTCATTTGTTTAATACTTTAAGGTGTTTTTAGCTTTTAAATAGTTATACATCGATAAATTAATATATGTGTCTGTATATAATATTTATATAGATGTTAATAGATCTAGACGAGAGATAAAGAGATTAAGGCTGAAATCGTTTGGCTATTGGCTTATCAGTCACAACCAAACTTTGAATTTTTAAAACTTAACCTTTGATATGACTGATGATTTTTTGCCATATTTTTTTTCGGCCTTGAATTTCAAGCCGCAAATAATACGGATATAAATATTTTATTCAAAAATAATTTTCTGTTGCTTCGTTCACGTGGCTACGGCTTATTAGAAAATCAAACGATTATAGCCTAAAAACTATTACAGTGTGGAACATAGGGAGTGGTATATATACTCCATCGATCTATCCACAATCGTATAAAGTTGGTTAGCTTAAATTGTTAAAAAAATCCAGAGGGAGTATGCGCGCAAGAAGAACGGCTAATGCATGTTTACATATGCAATATCAACTAATAGCATGATCTGGTAGAAGCTTGTATACTGTTGCTTCTATCAGTACGTATTAACGTATACCTGCTCCTCCTCGATCACCTGTTGTTTCGATGACAAACAACTTTTTCAGAAACAAAGTATACTGTAGTACAGTTTAGCGTTATGGACAACTGAGATGCTTTGCTAGAATTAATGGTGCCACCCTCTCCATTCTTTGCACACCCTCTACAAGCTCTAAACACCTTTCTACCGTGTATTGCTCGTGCTACTCTACTCTAGCTAAGTACATACTCAATGTATAGCTTATTATACTCAGTTTTCCCGGCATGTCAGAGAGAGATATACTACAAAGAGTATTCTAGGAATCGGTAGGTAAAGTACAAGGAGACACAGATATTGGAAATTCCCAATCATGGCCTGACACACCAACTAGAGGAGATAATATTCCAGGCTACCCAGCTGGTAGCATCATTCCTCATCTCAAACCTAAGGGCCATAGATTGAGAAAGATGTGGTAATAATTACAGGGTACAAAAAACTTGGGCCCTTTGCAAAGCTCAAATCCACCTTTTCATCATCTCATGCCCCTTTACCCAACAGTAAAGATTCTCCATCAACTCCCACAGGCCACAGCCAACAAAAAAGCAGATATACCACACACACAAAATTCATTGCAAAACAATTATTGTAAATTGCTTGAGAAGGCATGGATATCATATAATTTTTCGGAGAGGTCTGGCAAAAACTAGAGAATAATTACAACTGGAATTAAGTAGGGCTCCCATCATTTGGTTGTGGCTTATCAGCCAAAAAAAATTAAACTTTAAAACTTAACTTTAGATATGATTCTAAGATTTTTTTTAACTATAGTCTTTTTTCTGCCTTGACTTTAAACCGCAGATGTACGGATATAAGAGTTTTATTCATAAATAATTTTTTGTTGCTTCGTGCGTTATGCTACGGATCTACCAAAGCAAAACTTTCATCCTGCTTACGTACTCCAGTTCCATTTTCAACACCACCATAATATTATTGGCCACAGCGGTCGGTTCGGTATAGCATATAAACAATCGCAATCAAATCCGTTTGATCAGTACCATGTGTTTGCAAAACTTCCTAATTTGTTCAGTCAACTTACGATTGACACAATCTCGATGCTAGTAAATACGGTATGACATTGAATTATCCATGACCCTTTAGTGCAAATTTTGCCAATTAGGAGCGAGAAAACGTAGAAGAAAAGAGGATGATCGCAAAGATTGCCAATTGATTGGAAAAGTCATGGGTATGTTATAGTGGTGTGAGCCAGAGGACCGGACGAGAGGGTTTCTGAGTGGCATCATTGCAAGGGCCTAATCAGATTGGACTGGATGCTTGGCCTCATGTCTGCTGTTGTGTGGGTCAATGCTTTGGCACTGCCTGTCATGATCACCATCACGCATAGATAGACGACGTTCACACAAACACAGAGAGGCTTCTAGGTGTGGTCTGCCAGGAGATGATATAGATCTTGTCATGTCATTTCCATGATTTTTATAGTGAGAAAATTTGAGGCCAATTAGGAGTATCCAATTTAAATTTATGTATAAAAGTTATTTTTGTGGTAATTGAAGATGTATAAGAAGAGGTGCAATAAAATTATATTGGTACCTAGGTCGGTATTTTTTAGGAACATATAATTATTTAGTGGTATTACCTACTACCTCCATAAAAAATATAAGAATTTAAGCTAAAATGTGACGCATCTTGACACAACGAATCTAGACAACGGTTTCGTACAGATTTATTATATAGGATATGTCATAATATAGCACAAATGCTAATATATTTATATGAAGGGAGTATATATGATTGCAAGATTAGGATAGTAGTAGTTTTATTTTCTGTTAATTTGCAAGTTGTTGTCTACACTGCACACATGAATGAGTGGACATTAGTGGAACTGTTAGATGGTGCAATGAGCATTCAACCTACTTAGTTAGGATGCACGTCATTCTCTACATGGGAGCTCATGTTGGTCCTACGTGAAATGGACTAGTCGATCAATTTCATTCTCCAACAGAACAGAACAAAGCCTAGCATAATCTGACCCAATCTAGCTCATTTGGAATGATCTAATCATCTAGTTGAACCTTTGAAGCAAAAATATGATTTGTTGGAGATTTAATTGGAAAATTGGGATTTGCAAATGGTAGCGCAAATTCAAGCAACAATCAACGTTAAAAGTGTGCAAAAGAGAGAGAACACGGACGGCAAATACTACGACGTCAAAAGAGAGGAAAATAATTAATGGAATAACATTCACGAACTATATACATATATAGCAAATATGAACGAGCAAGATGGTACGTACATCATCCTCTGATTAATCATAGATATCCTAAGTTCCTAACCAAGCAAACTATATCCATATCTTTCTTGTGTATATACAGACAAGATTACATGACATTAGTATCCTATAACTCTATTTAAGAGGTGTAGACAGCAAGGGGACCAGACATAACAAAGCCATCTCAGGACCAACTTTGCTAACACTTTAACCTTTTGAGATCCAATGACTAGCACTTTAGGAAAAGGTAACTGTAGGAGTGTAGAAAGGTTGTGATCGAAATTAGCTCTGGACTCTGGTTGCCTACTTGCACGACGAAAGCGTACTGAACCAGAAATGCATGTGTTCCATAAAGCTATATGTAGTGATTTTCTGTAGAGAAGCTAGCTACTCTCAGATTTTCATTTTCTTCTTTCCCTTTACATCGAATTCTGGTATAAGCATTTTCCACTAAATGAATTACAAATTAGAATAAATCTTTATACGAATAATTAATTACATTTCAGAAATCCCATAAAAACATACTTGGTACGATTAACTGGATATGGATGGTATTTTTTTTAAAAAAAGTTGGTTATTTAATTCTGCCCAATTAATAGTCAATTGATGGCAAAGATCAACCGATTGTTAAATGGAGCGTATAAGAATACACATCAAAGCAAACTATTGTTTTGAAATTAATTTAGTGCTCCAGAGTAATGTAATTTTATGCAGATTATCCATGTCTGATCGCCCCTGGTTAATTAATTGCAGATAAACGTTCTATTGCATGTTTTGATCACCATTCTGATCCTGATTCAATGTATTATACTGAGAATTATAATTAACCATATGTATTTTAGCAGCATGCACGCATGCAGACACTTCCTTAATTGAGAGATGAATATACATAGCTACAAAAAAAATGATGCACATGTAATATGAATTAATTAATTAATGCAAGTGAAGAAACGTGCACCACATATATGCATCATCATCGAGAACTCTACTTATACTTATACTACGTCCAAGTTAAAATACTACGTGCAGGTTTGAATCGGCTTCGATCGGTGAAAAGACATAAAGATACGACTCTGTCGACACATATGAGATAATTGGCTTCTGAGCTCTGACAGTTGATGCATATTCAATATAAATATAAGAATGATTATATCCATTCAATTCACCCACAAGTGCAATTGTGCAAAATAAGGAGAACCTTAGTTGTCTCTAAAACCAGGTGCATGCAATTCAAAAGGAGAAAGGTAGTTAGCTTTAGTTAGTTTCACTCTATTATTTTCCCCATAATACCTCGCAGATGATAAAAAAAAAAGTTGAATCCAAGTTTGCACAAAGAACATTCAGAACCAAATCAACCACAGAGTGCAGACAAATTCAGCTTGAAGTTCATTATTAGTATGTTAACCATCTGAAAAAAAATTGAAATCTTCTAATTTAGGGAATGTTCATCACTTCAAATATAGTAAAATTGGTGTGTTTTATATTCAGAGATCGGGCCGAGCTAACAAACAGTAACAATACTCAAAAGAACATTCATAAAACCATGCCGAGACAACACAATTGAACGTCGATTTTCATGACAATATCATGATTAATTTGCACTAAGTTAGAGACGTTAAAAAAATCTTTTGGCAAAGCATATCATTATATGTTCCTAAGAAGAACGTACGAGCGTTCGGTCGATTACAGGCTAGCTATATACTCCATGATGAATTGAAGAATGTCAGCTCATATATATAGCTTATTATACACTCATTTATGTTTCCTAGTAGTAAGATAAATATGATTAAAAGGTGTTCTCTCAACCCAAAAGCTTACAATATTTCGCTTGAAAAAAATCCAAGTAAAATCCTTACGACCTCTTTCTGTTGACTTCTGCAAGAGGAACCAAATTTCGTTCGAGCTGAAGCCTTAATTCCTCGCAAAAATATCCAGCGATCGATTCAAAATATCGAATTTCATTCTACAGATGCCCACATACTACATATATATGCCCAAACCAATACAGTGATATATCTATATAGCATTTGATTAACCATAGCAAATTAACGATCAACCATGCACACATATGAGCACATCACACATCCATGCATCAGTTAATAATTGATTTTTTTTTTCTGAGAGGAAGTTAATTATTGGTTTGTATACGAGACAATCCCTCACATGCATGTATATATATAGAGAGATCCATATGGTGCAAACTAAACTTGCATTATTAATTTGTAAGTGCACACATGTAGATGCAATGATGCATAGATATTGGTCATGTTTAGTAATTTGCATACCTTGGGTGGTGAGTGTTCTTGACGACCTTCTGTCCATACTTGCGCCACTTGTAGCCGTCGTCGAGCACGTCGACGTCGCTCATCGTCTTGAAGCAGAATCTCGGCTCTCGAACCTTCCGTCTCGCCTTCCCTCCTCCTCCTCCTCCCCCCGCCTTCTTCATCCTCACCGCCCCAATCCCCAGCTGATGCGGCTGCTGCTGCACACCGCCTCCGCCGGCTTTGTCGGTGGCGGCGGCGTTGATCCCCATCACCGCCGCCGCCGCGCCCTTCCCCCGATCACCTTCCTCGCAAGACCTAGATCAACGACGGAATCATGTGAGAGAGAAAGGGGAGGGATAGAATCATAGAAGGAGAGAGATTGGTTGTTGTGTATAATTAATTACCATGGATGTGGAGGCGACGATCTCGGAGGAGGAACGATAGCAGCGGCGGCGCCATGGATGGTGGCGGTGGTGGAGGAGGAGGAGATGGTTGGGTGGTGGTACCCTAGGATGTCGCCGTGGTGGTGGTGGTGATGATGATGGGGGAGAGCGCCCGTGGGGGGCGAGGGCTGGAAGGAGAAGGCTATGGTGGTGGCGGAGGTCGTCGACGGCGGCATGGCGGCGGTTGGCGTGCACGGCGGAGGCGCGGCGGCGGCGGCGGCGGCGGCGGCGGCGTGGTGGGCTAGTGCCATCACCGCCCTCCCTGGTGATGGGAACATCTCTCCCTCTCTCTTTTTTTTTTCTCTCTCTCTCCGCTTAATTTCGATCTCTCTGATCCCTCTATCTCTCTCCGTTTATTTATTTTGGCTGTCTTGTTTGCTTTTGTTGCGTGTGATATGTAGGCATATGCTGGCAGTGGGCAGTGGCAGATGTTTATAGAGAGGGGTTGGCTGGTTGGGAATGGGAGAGAAGGGAATGCACTATTGTCATCACATTATTATCGAGGACGACGACAAATTAGCGCTTCCATCAGACACACCTGAATGGTTGCCGTCACATAGAGTACTAAGCTCCGTTCCTAAATACGAAGTACGTACGAAATACATTAATAGGTTGAGCAATTAATATATATGTGGATTCCCCTCTTTAGCACCTGAATGGTTAAAAATGATTGGATTCTCGTGCAAATGCTGTCCTAAAAATACTTGTCTTGCATACAAAATTTGAGTTCTATGTGTCTAAGTATATTTTGAAATGGAGTGAGATTATGCGCTCTAATATAGACTTTTAAAAAATATTATAGTAAAGGTACATCCAGTTCCAGATTTATAATGGTATGGTACATACTCCTACTCATCTCCATCTCTTCTCTAACAATTAATTGGGAACATATCATATGTACACAGATTTCTCGTGCACACTCTGTGCACACCAACTAACAAATATCACAAAAATTCTGAAAAAAATTATACATTTCCTTACAATAGTACCATACATATATGTAAAGTCTCATCTTAAAATCATTATAAAAAAATAATAAAAAAGACAAAATTCTAACATATTTTTCGCCTAAAAGCTGTCAGATTTTTTTTATTACGGCTAAAATATTATAAATTTTAAGATGAAAATTTGCAGATGTGTGTAGTACTATTAAAGTACATGTATAATTTTTTTAGATTTTTTGATGATATTTGTTAGTTGGTGTGCAAGGAGTATGCACGAAGAGTCCTGTGTGCATAGGATATGTTGCCAATTAAATGGCAATTAGTATTAAGTAAGTTTTTAACTTCAACTGCTTATATATTTCATTCATCATAATATAATATTTTGAAAGTAATTTGTGGTCAAAGCAAAACAATCATGTAGTCAACCGTGGCAGTTGTTTGAAAATGATGGATATATGCCACCTGTTCTTGTAAGAATCAAACTTTATTTTAAAAAATTATATTTATCTACATTTGGTTGGAAAATCGGGTAGTTTTATCTTTTTGGTACCATTTATCTACACACCCATCAACCCTACTGTACTTTTAATAATGGTTATTTTGGTCATTTTTTTTCTAATAAATTTGCACTGGGCTTTTATGAATTGATTTTTTTTCTAGGTCATAGGGAGTCCTCTATAACGTTAAATGTATATGAAATCTAACAGTATTTGTAGAAATATAAAAAAGATAAATATTTACAGTGCTCGAAATAATTAATGCCGCATATGAATTGATACATTTCTAAAATTATTACATCTGACTATGCAGTTTGCACGAAAAAAAATGGATGGTTTGGTGTGAGCTGACGTTTGGGACACTTTCTATGCATGGTTGTCACTCAACTGCTGTGAAGGGTTAAAAGAGTGTGCAGGCTGGACCTAGGAACAGTCTATTACCTTACATGCATGCATGTTAATTAAGGATAATTCTGGACACACAGTGTCATCGATGGCAAAGGCTGACCTGATGCAAAAGGCCCCCTTTTGCAAAGCTAGACATCAGACATGATTCTTTGTCTTTTGGACACATCTGATCGGTTGATCTCCCCTACATCAGTATGATAAGTTTTGCATTTGTTGGTAACAAGAGTGTGCTCTGGTTCATAGCTAGTACTACTACTAGGAAAACTACTCACGCGAGTCACGCCAGAGCATGCATGGGTTAAGTGTTTTTTTTTTTTTTTGTTAGGGGAAGTTGATCGGTTTTCTGGTAGTTGCATAAAAATATATACACGATGTTTATGAGAGGTGATGAGTATGCATGTACCATTTTCTCTGTTTTATATTATAAGGTGTTTCAGTTTTTACATAGCTTCATAATATAACGATGTATATGCTTTTTATATATTTCTATGTGACTATGTTCATATATTTACTAGAAGTTAGTGAATTTAGAAAAAAAGTTAGGGGCTAAAATCTCTTACGAAGTGGAATGGAGAGAGTATATTGTTGCCCTACCTACCTGCTAGCCTTGTTTGCGGCTGCCCAAGGATGACCAAGATGATCAGTACTCAATAATGGAGAAGAAATATGGGAGAGAGAAAGCTAGAGCGGGAAGCACCTACAGTGGGGGACATGGCGTGCACGAATGCTTCCACCCGTGCCAATATAACTAACTAACCAGCATATATATAGGGATGTACGCATGTGCTGATCGATCGATACCCGCGCATGTGCATCCATCGATGGACATCACCCACTTCTTCGTCAATCTCCGTCCATCTCGCGCACGCACGAGCTACCTTGCTAGCGATCGATATATATCTATCGATCACCTTTTCCACAGTAGTGTGTTCTGCGCTCTCGCGAGATGGAGCCATCATACCACGTCATGCATCTCTGTCTCTGTGTAGTCTGTACTCTCTCTCTCTCTGCCTTTTTCCTCGTGTTGGCAGCAGCTTGTGCATAGCATGAACTCATGTTCTCCTCTTCACTAGCTAGCATTTCACTGGATGTTTGATAGCTCAATTACCGGTGTTTTTGGCGCATTTAAAATTTCAGATTATATAGGCTAATTATTACCAGCTCGCATCGATTAGCTACAACCCTTGCACGGCAATTATCACGAGTTTATCGCCATCTTGATTGCCCGTCAGTATATGCAAGCATCAGCTAGCACGTGCAGCTGATGATGCTGCTCACGATTTTGTCAATCATGGCAGTGATGGCACCCATGCACGTAAATTAGCAATCACCGATGCATACGTTTGAGCTTTTTTCACGTTGCACATATTATGTCCCACCAATCGTTTATTATTAATTACCAAATACTATTTCCGTCCTAAAATATAGCTTGTCGAGTAGGGTCAAATCTATTGTTGTATTCTAATCTCCTCAGATGTAGAGCACGGAATAAAAATAAGGTGTGGCCTAAACCACCCTGCTTGACACCATCTCACTGGCCTTGGCAGTCACCCATTAATTCCACACACACGGTACATAAATGCCACATACGCCTATAAATACAAACTTAATTTATTAAGAAAACTGCCTATGGACGTTTCTCACGAGGAAAAATCTGAACAATCGATTTTTGTGGGAGCCTGCGTGCGTGTGTACTGTGTTTCTAAAAAAAAAAAAGAACATCACCTTTTTAAAAAACGAAAATCGCTGTGAAGTCATGATGAGAAATTTTATCATTTATAGGGTCCAGTGCTCGTTGTAATTAAGTTGTTAAATCTATTTTTATGTGCTCTTAACTCTTAAGAGCCCAATGTAAAAACTGAATTTTATGGCGGATTTCTTAGGGACCCACCCATGAAAATGGGATATCGCCATTTTTAGAAAGAAAAATCATTATGTTTTCGTTGATATCGTGCATCGATAACATCAAGTTGCATATACAGAGACATCATGCTAAAATTATCATTTCGAAAACTCGGGCACGGTCATATAAAATCAAATACTGTAAGGATTCCCATCCCATGATCAGAATTAAAATAAATTTTCTATGAATTTTTAAAATATTGTCAATTGTTTTCTGCATATCTCCTAGAGCATCGCCTAAACTGTCTGATTACTACATGCCGTTCCTTAGATGGTCCACCGTGAAAGTGGAAATATAGTTAAATTTTTAGTCAAGAAAAAAGAAATCAACCTTCACATATCAAAACAAACTTCAGCCCCCTTTGATTCAAATGATTTGTAGAGGAATTTTGTAGGATTCAAATCCTATAGGAGATTTTCCTATGTGGCCCTTTGAAATAAAGGATTGAAGATTCTTAAATCCTTTGAAATTCCTATAGAATGGTCCAATGCTACTAGATTTTGGAGGAAATTTACCAAGAGCCCCAACCTATTGGAAACTTTCATACAAGTCTATCTCTCTTTATCTAATTCGTGCGTTTTTTCTGTGGCCCTATCAAATGCTAACTCCTATGTTTTTCTTGTGTTTTACAATAATCTGTTTTGCATATGCATTCGTATTGAAATCCTATATTTTTTCTATTCCTGTGTTTTAATATTTCTGTGATTTAAAGAGAGCCTTCTTATTAAAAGTGTAGCCCTTCACGAAATCTTTATCTTTAGCTCAGTAGCTCAACATAGGAATAAGTCCATCTGAAGGTCCTTCAACCTGTCTCTTATCGCCAACAAGTTGAGGCAAATGACTTATTCCTTCAACATACTGTCGCGATGCATATTTATGTCGTAGATTTAGACTTAGGCCCATCAGGCCCAGTACGCATGCGTCTCGAGGCCCATATCCCCCTATCACGTGACGCCCGCGTGCATCGCGTTGGCATCCGATGGCCGATGCCACATCTCCCCCCTCCTCCTCCGTTTCTCTCCGCTGCTCCACGCCTCTGCCTCTCCGTCCCACTCTCTCTCTCTCTCTCTCTCTCTCTCTCTCTCTCTGATCTGCAGCGGCGACGACGAGACGGAGCTAAGCCCTCGCCTCCTCGCGCGCGGCGGCGGCGGCCGGCGGGAAGGGCCCGGAGGCTAGGTACACGGCGTGGACTGCGCCCTCCATACCCTGGCCTCCTCGCCCGTGCGCTCGGCGAGCAGGGGGCGGCGACGCGGCGGGCGGGCCTCGTGATCCCACCCTGCCCTAGGTTCTCGGCTCGGATCGAGTTGAGGTAATTCCTCTTTCTTCTCTCGTAGTTTTGAGCCCTAGCTATGCTGCCCGTCGCCCGATCACCACCCGACGTGGACTTGGGATTGGTTTCCTTTGCCCTGTGATTGACCCGTGCAGTTTATTTATTCTGGATTTTGCTTATGCGTAGTGTAGTTAGTGATGGGTAGTTGCTCGAGTTTCCGGACAGAATTTGGGGTTCTGCTGCTGAACTGCATGCTGGTCAGTTCCTGCTGTGCTGGAGTGTGTTCTGGTTTACTGGTTACTTGTGCAATTGTCAATGTCCGAATTACTTTCCGAAAAATATGATGCGTAGCGTAGTAAAGCATAGTTGCTCGAGTTTCCAAACATAATTTGGGGTTCTGCTGCTGAATCCCCCATTCCCCATAGGCCAGCACCTGCCGTGGAGTGTGTTCTGGTTACTTCTTTAATTGTCTATGTCTGAATTGCTTTGCGGGAAATTTGTTGAGTTGGCAAGTATATTCATTGGTTTACTATGCCATTTTATCTGCAACGAGTGATGTTGGTATGTATTGCATGCAGTAGTGAGCTATACCATTTCATGTGCATCCTTACTGTATTCTGTCTACTAAGTATGTTTTACTTGTTTTTTATTCAAGCAATGTTGCTTGCCACCATTAACAGGTGAACGGGCGCCTACCGACAATGTCTACATCTCGTGAGGTAGATGATGGGCCTGCCGTGCTGCAGTTATATAGATGGAAAAGGTCCCAACCGCATCTTGATCTATCGAAATTTCGAGAAGCTTTTATATCTCCTACACGGCGTCTATTTGGACTGCTCTCAGACCATGGTGATGTTTTGTTGCTTTCCAGTGTTATCTGCCATCCCTGTTGGAGCTCTTTGTTGCTCTGCTTACTATATTGTTGTTTTTGTACTGATTGTGGTTTTATAATCCAGGCGATCTTATCTTGTCAATGATTGATGTTGATCAATCACGAGTTGAGTCACCTAACACCCTCTCAGATAGCTGTAGTCCGGTCGTCTTTGACTGTTTCTCTTCTATTCCTAGTGTGAAGTCTTTAGCATGGGCTCAATGTTGTGATGCTTCTAGTCAACTTGAGGATTCAGTTTTTAATGAAGTTCTTGTTGTCTCTAGTGATGATTCTATCACACTTCATGCGTTTTGTCATTCTTACAAAAACAAACTAACAGACAACACTACATTGGACACTGGTGAGTTGCATGGGGAGTGGAAAGAGTGGCATCCTACTCAGAATTCAGTGTTGGAGGATGGTGATTCAGGTCCAAAGAACTACTTTCGTTCTTTTCTGACTACAATCATTGGGTCTGTTTCTAATGGAAAATACCAAGCCAAATTCCCTCTAAAATCTTCACTTCCTCATTCAGTAGAGGTGGTATCGTTTAGCTTGTATGACACTACTCTGTCTTTTTTGAAGTTCTGGTCTACCAATTATCCCACGGTAATGAATGGGGAAGTTTCTCATGGTCATGTTCCTACAACTGAAGCGTCGTGCAACTGTCAGTGGGAATGTTTGAATGTTCTGCCTAGTTCTTCAGGGCATTTGATTGGCTTGGTATTAATTCGTAATGAACCGGTGAGCTGTGAGGTCCATCAATGCAATATGAAGGATATTTTGATTGTTGTTCTCGAGCTAAATCAGTGGGGTATACAGTGGAACTTTGTGGCAGACCTTCAGAATGCATATGATGGTCTATTTCCTAATCAACAATGGGTTGATTTCCAAATGTCAGATGATTTTCTTGCTTGCCTTAACTCGGGAGGGTTTGTTGTCATTTGGAATGTGAGAACATGTAACATCGTTGCCTCCTTTAATGTTCTTGAACGGTGCAGTACAAATCTAGAATTTCCTTCTGAAAGCAAAACTACCACTGTAAAAAATTTTGGCGGAGAAAATACCTATGTTGGGAATCACACTGGAAGAAGGTTTAAGAGGTTAGTTTTGGCATCATATTCTCTTGTTCTTGCTGTTGTAGACGAGGTTGGGATAGTCTATGTATTCTATGCTGAGGACATCTTAGATTTCAAAACCAGTATGCATGGAAACTTTCATCTGCATTCCACGTATCATTCTGGTAATAGTTTTGCTGCCTGGGAAGCCACTGGTCATGAGATTGGGAGTCTAACATTTTGTGGTCATCAGTCCGTACAACAGCTGGTCAACGACTTTTCAGAAAGAGACAGTCCTGGTGTTGTCAGACCTCGGAAAAGAAGAAAACATTGTAGTAGTAATGAAAATCAGGTGGATAGCTGGCCAAGTGGTTTCAGTACCACAACACAGATGAAGGATGGTTTAGCTTATGCTGACAGAATGGCGGTTTCCAGTCCATTAAGAAGAATGATCCTTCCAACATGCAGATTACAGGAGAATGTAATTAGCCTCTCACCATTTGGGCTAACGAGAATATTTAAGAATCACAATGCTGATGGGAACAAACATATTAAAATTGTTCACACAAAGTTTCTTATGGCTTCATCTTTCCTTGACGAGAGGGATATTAATGCTAGTTTTCTTGAAAGGTCCTCATTTCAGAAGGGTTCTACTTTTACTGGTGAATGCGTCCTTTGCCCCTTTCAGGGATATGTGTATCTGATTACTAAGGACAGTCTTTCTGTGGTCCTTCCATCAATTTCTGTTTCATCCTTTTCATCTCACAACACTGGCATCAAATTTTGGCAACCGATTTCTGCTAGTGGTGGTGCATGTGACGCTCTGGATTTCTCATCAGTAAACAGACCTGAAACAAGGTGGAAGCCTTGGCAAATAGAAGTTTTGGATAGAGCATTGCTGTACGAAGGACCTGCATTTGCAGACAGGCTCTGCTGGGAGAACGGTGTGTTTTAATGCACTCGGCATTATATTTAAATTTGCATGTTATGTGTCCTGCTATGTTCACTGCTTTGAGCTCCAAGAGTCCAGTCTCCTTCTAGAAGTTCAGTTGCATGTCCCATCCTACAGTCCTGCCCTTTTCTTAATATTTGACTTATGGATATATTTTTCCTTAAGGTTATGCTTATCAAATTTATTTACAATGTATTGCAATCATAAATTTGAGCTACACTACTCTAATCAGAAATGAGCTAAACAATTTCAATTTACAGTAAAATATTTGCAAGATAAACATTGTAACAGTGAAACAGTTATTTCCATGAGCATATGTTATAGTATTTTGAATATTGTAGATTTTTATTTATCCTTGGTGACTGGCCAATCGTCATTTTCTGGAATCTTGACAGTTTCAATTACTATTCACAGTAGTTCATTCAATGGATTGACTAATACCTGAATATTAATGCGTACTACTAAAATACTACAATTCGCTTTACTCCTGTATTATCTATCATTTTGCGGCAAGTATCCAACAAGGAATGATCTCATTCTATTTTTCTATTAGTACTTATTTCTCATTTATGTATATACATTGGAATATCCAATTCCCATGGATGATACATTGCCAGTTTGCCACAATGCAATATTCCGTTCAGCGCACGTAACATGTTGAGCATTAAAAAAGCTAATGTCATATGCTCTGACCCTGCTATATGTTTATTGCATTGGCAGGATGGGACCTGAAATTCTCTAGGTTGCGCTGGATGCAATTGGCATTGCACTACACAAAGATTGGTGACCTTGAGCAGTAAGATCTTGTATTTTCTTCTGTCTTGACATTAATGTCAGCTTTGTTATTGATTTTCTTATATTTCATCTCTTACCTTGTCCTAGTTTTGTGAATACATATATGGACATTTGACTATTATGTTTATGGTAATATCTTGATGATTTTGATGAATGGCTACAACTGTTTGGAGATATTAAAGTATATGTTTGAGTAAACTGGTTAAATGAATCAGGACATAAACGACGAAACTAGTTTCTGTATTGCTTATGTATTTGGAGATTGTTAAAATATATAATCTTCTAGAAGGAAAGCTGAAATTATAGTTAGAAGAGTACACTGAATAAGATTGACTTAGATTTGTACCAGTCACAAAGAGGAAACAATCAGGCTATGCATATACTTTCTTCTGACTTCACTCTTTATGCACATTCTTTCTATATATGCATTGTTTCTTATTATTTTGGTTCAGTTTTTGAAAGGACTGTTTTAAATTTCCATTGATATGATCTTTCTATAAATGCAAGAATATCTAACAAAATTGAATTGCTAGATCATTAAATATGCTCGCGGAGATCAATCTTGCAGAAGAAGGTGTCCTGCAACTGTTATTAGCATCTGTCTACCGGCTATTAAGTAGGACAGAAAGTGATAATGAAGTTGTGGTATCATCCAAGTATGTTTTATTCCCTCATAACTATTATCACGACTCAACTTAATAAGCTGTATTAATAAATTGTGATTATTTGATAGGAAGAGTTATACTTTCTCTAAAACAATAATCGATTTCTAATTTATTCGTGGAATGCTGTTTCTGTAAGGGAAAGGAATAACATAATTTACGGAGTGGATACAATTTTGGTTGTGTATTATATAGCATAAAGATATAATAATCGCATAGTAGCAACATTACACCATATAAAAAAACATTACACCTATCCATTGACACATTTGTTTTTCTAAATGGGACATATTACTCGTGTTGAGACAAAATATTTCTATTACCATGTTCTAAGCTTGCAAAGTAAAAATTGAATTTAATAAAATTTTTATCTGTGATAAATGCCTATCAAAGAAATTTTCAATATGTGAAAACATAATGGGAAGACAGGAAATAATTTGAATATAGTCATTGGACGGTCAAGAATATATTTTGTTTGGAATATGAAATTTAATGGAACTGATACACATTTTGTACCTTGATACAGTAATACGGATTTAACATAGACATGTTATGACACATTGGCATTTACTACCATTTTTGCCATACTTAAATGGAAATCAGTTGTTGGCCAAGCAAATAAACAAAGACCTGTCACTTGCTGCAGCAGATACAGCCAAACAATGTAGCATTGATCTTTCTTTATAACTGCAGACTGCAGTAGAATATATTTAGCATGTGCTACAATGTGATGTTCCTCCCTGTCCTTGTTTTTATTGGCGAAGCCTGCAATATGTCATATACTTGTAACTTTTAGCTTCGTAATTGTAAGCTTACAGTGTGAAAACAGGCTGATGGTTTTAGCTGTGCGCTTTGCGACGAGAATGATCAAATGTTATGGCCTACTAAAGCAAAATAAAGGTAAAATATTTTATTTTGCACCATTTATTTTATTTGTCCTATGTGACACTTACTCTCTCTAGTCTCTATTTCTCACGTGCACCAGATAATACAGTAAAACTTCATGAAATGGCTTCCCTTTTGGGAGTAATTAGAAGTATCCAGAGCCGAATCTCTGCAAAGAACCAGAATTCAATTCGGATGGTAAAATGATGACAATCTATTTTTGTACATATTAGTTGTACTTGTACTTTGGATGGTCCTTATTTGGTAATGTTGTGCTGCTTTTGTAGCAGGGTGATGACAAAAAATCAGTGAAAATAGGTACAGAAGTATCACCAAACAACTCTTCACTGCCAATTGTTGTAGTGGATGGTACTTCAGCAGGACAATCAAGTGGTATAGAATCTCGTGATAGGCAAGAATCAGCACCTGCGATGTTTGAGTTAATTTCTGGTAGCAATGGACAGTTAGCTTTAACTCCAGTTGAACCATCTATTAGTAAGCATCATGTCTTTGATAATTATCAAGTGACCGATCAAGTTGTAATACCAAGTACTCAAGGAAGTATCAAAGATATGATGAACCGGTGGGAAACAAATAATCTGGACTTGAGAACTGTAGTAAAAGAAGCACTACAGTCTGGTAGACTACCTTTGGCAGTCCTTCAACTGCAACTGTTGCGCCAGAGGGAATCATTATCCAGTGATCCAGAGGATGTTTTCTCTGAAGTTCATGAAATAGGAAGGTCCATAGTATATGATCTGTTAATGAAGGTAACACAGTACCATTTTCTTCACACGTGTATATGCCCTCATCATGTCCTGTCATTTAATGCTTTTATCTTCAGGGTGAAACGGGATTGGCTGTGGCAACCCTGGAAAGACTAGGAGATGATATAGAGGCAGACCTCAGACAACTTATGCAAGGTACAGTCAGGAGGTTACTTAGACGGCAAATTGCTGAGGAGATGAAGAAGCGTGGGTACATGAGTACAAATGAGTGGAAGATGCTGGAAATCATATCATTGATTGAGGTTTGCTTCTATCCCATGCTTTAGCTGATTGGGAAAATTATAATATTTCAATATATTTTGTTTTTGTTCATTTGGTTCCAACTTCCAACTTATAAAGAATCAAAATGCTGGCATGACCTTTGCTTTTATAGTGATCAACCTTTTTATTCTCTGTTGAAAAGCAATTCTACCCAAGCAGCAGCTTCTGGGACACGTATCTTGGCAGGGAGAATGTCATTCAAGATGCTGCAAAAATTGTTACTCTACCAGGAGAAGATAAGCCAGTACTAGTCCTCCATATTCATAATCACTCCCATATTGAATGCGGTGATGTTGATGGAGCTGTGGTTGGTTCTTGGGCGAATGTGAATGATTACACTAATTTAAAGGAGTTTTCTGAAAGCAATTTATCTGATGGTTATTGGGCCTGTGCAGCCATATGGTCTGATGCTTGGGATCAAAGAACTGTGGACCGCGTAAGTCATGACTTGTCATTTTTTACTTGTTATTTTCTGATTGCAGCTATGTTCAGCTCATCTGACAATGTAAATTAGGTTTGCTAGTCTCGTTAGATATATCCAATCACTATTAAATCAAGTGGAATTTGTTGTGCTACTGCTCTATATGAAATTGTTGTGTATTTCCAACCCACTACAGGATCAATAATGCCAATGTTTGTTTGTAAATTCATTTTGGTATCACCTTCAGTTTGTTGGTGTAATGCTATTTTGCTACTTTACTTGGTTGTAGCGCACTAAATTCCGAACTAGGTAATGGATTAAGTTTGGTACAGTCATGGACTTATGGTTCTTGTTATATGCTCTGTAGATAATACTGGACCAACCTTGTCATGTGGATGCTCATTTCTCATGGGAATCTCAGTTTGAATATTTTGTTGCTCATAATGATGTGATGGAAGCCTGCAAACTCCTGGATGTTATTCCCGACAGTGTACTTCTAGAAGGGGTTCTTAGAGTTAATGTGGAGAATTCACAAGCTACTTACAACGCTTTGTCTGACGTAGCAACCCTCGATTATAAATTATACTTATGTGACTCAGAAGAGATAGAACCTGTTTGTATGGAAATACCACATGTCAAAGTATTCAGATCTTTGTGTAATCAAGAATCAACATCTTGGATGAGATTGATCATGCTACAGGAATTGGCGAAGAAGCATATCTTTATGAAAGAGTACTGGCAAAGCACTACTGAAATTATACCTATACTTGCCCGCGCAGGCATGCTTATTAATACATCCGAGATTTGTTCAGATGTGCTAGATGATGCATACCGCCGGAATTGTGAACGGGCATTGCACAAATTAGTCCTACGGTTTTGTGTGCAGTATAACACACCAAGCCTACTGGACCTCTATCTGGACTATTGTAACTTGGCTCTTGAAAAGGATTCTATCCCTTCGCTCAAGGAAGCCACAGTAAGTTTTGTGCGATTTTAATTTATGATATTTGATATTCAATAATACTCTGTATTCACCTTTGATACACACCTACCTAATTTCTGTATGACCAGATGATACTTGTCGATAAGCTAGAATAGTTTAGGTACTTGGCGATTTAGTCATTACATGGTTAATTTTTTTATCATTGGGTTGTAAGTTTTTATTCCAAGTTATGCCAATATCTATTATTCACGCACACACTTTGTTTTACAACATTCTTTAGAAAATATTAAATGGGTCAAACTCGCCAATTCCTTCAGTTTGCAAGCTCATTCTCTTTAATAGAAAACCAATTATAAGAAATTTCAATCGCCCTTTGAATGAGAACATTGTGGCATTTGCTCGAAACCTGCGCCATAGTGATGTCATGCCCAGAATTTTATTGGGGCAATTGTGTTCTTACCCGTACTTGTGAGTTGTGACTGCAACTATGATTTTGCCCGCGCTTTTTAGGGTTTGCGAATTTGGCCCTGTTTTTTTTGTAATCGAAGCATTTTTTTGCCCTTGATTTAGACGGCTGGGTTGACGGTGTTAACTCTTGGCATAGACATTTGTACCCTCGATGGCTGTTGCATATTTGCAACTGTTTTTATATCACTTGTGATTTTGCCCCCATTTTCTACACGAAACTTGCAGATTGAGATTTTGTGAAATAATTCAAAATTGTGATGTTTTTGGCAAACTTTGACAAATATGATAATTTTGAACATTTTGCTCAAAAGACACAATGGCTGACCGGAGGAAACAATTTAAAGACAAGGGTCAAATGTTCCAGTATTCCAGACCACTTCGATGGAAGACCACTCCAGTTGCAAAATTGACATTAAATCAGGTTTCTAACTAGTAAATTTAATTATTGCCAAGTATAATTGTCCAACTATTACCAAGGAAAATCCCAATCATTCACGTTGATATCTGATGCAACATGTATCAAGACCTTGGGAAGAAAAAGTTACAAATTACAATATGGGGATGAATGCTTGCAAAAGCTATGGTGCCGAACTAGACATGAATCAATGAGCAAAACACCTACCAAGGCCTTCAACAAGATGATAGACAGGAGGCCCTTAATAGGCTCATTTGCTTGTCTGCTGTCAAGACTCAAGACCAAACAGCACCACCCTCCTGTACAGCACCGCTGAACCATCTACACACTAGAGCAAGATTGCAGCAGTAACCTGTACAGCACCACCTAAACCACCTCCCCTCCCCTTTATGCTTGCTGAGTCGTGGAGCCACCGCCGCCTGCTTGCTTGGTTGCATCGCCTCAATGCGCTGGCTGGCGCCACATGGTAGCCTAGATGCACCGGCACGCCGGATTCGCACCCACGACCCCTGCCTGCTTTGTCGCGCTGGCTTACTGGAGCCACTGCTGCCTCCTGTTGTTTCTCCTCACATGGGTCTGGATATGGGGGACCAATGGAAGGTCAGAAGGCCGACGCGACAACAGTTACTTATTTACTCTAGGTAGAATGGGGAACAATAGAATAGGGGTAAACGTCGACTTTGCTTTGAAAAAAACAGGGGGAAATTCACAAACCCTAAAAAGTGAGGGTATCACAATTACGGTTGAAAGTTAGGGCATAAACACGATTGTCCCAATAATTATTAGCCTGCTGCTACAGCTACAGCCCTATTCCACCTATTTGACTAAAGTTTTGCGTTACTTGCCATATTAGGAACGTCTACTTTGATACTAGAGACATGCTGTTAGCCTGTTATAGCTACTTTGATACTGGAGACATGCTGTATATAGCTACTTTATGGTCAATACTCTAGTTGTGGTACACTTGGCATTGCTCCCTTACATCACAGTTCATAGATGTAAGATTAAGCTTCTTAACATGCTTCTGTTGTTTCTTCACTATAATTCATAGACGAATAAGCCTGACCTGGTTGCTCTGCCATGAACTTTTTCAGGGTGACTGCAAGTGGGCACAATGGTTACTCTTCTCTAGGGTCAAGGGTTATGAGTACGAGGCATCCTTTTGCAATGCACTTTGGAATCTCTCACAGGAAATGGTTAGGCATAACAATCTTGCTGCTATTGAGATAGATGAAATACTGTATACTGTTGATGATATGGCTGAACGCATCGGGGAAATGTCTGCTCTAGCAACTCTTATGTATGCTTCAACACCAATTCAGAAGTCCATATGTACTGGAAGTGTAAGCAGAAACCGCGGGTTATCTTCTCAGTGTACATTAGAGAACCTAAGCCCTCGCCTTCAGCAATTTCCAACACTATGGAAGACCCTTCTTTCTTCTTGTTTTGGGCAAGATGGGTATGGTTGTTTAAACTGTTCTCCAACTACTGGTAAACAAAATACATCTTCATTTCCTTATTTACATTAGATTCCTCTAGTCTTCAATGTGCTACACAGAAATTGAATAATATTTCCTTTTCAGAGTATGGGAAATCACCAATTTCAGAGTATTTGCGCTGGCGCTATACCATTTTTTCCTCTGCTGGAGGAGACACTTCATTGTTGCAAATGCTCCCATGTTGGTTCCCAAAGTCTATTAGAAGATTAGTTCAGCTATTTGAACAGGTCTGTCTTTATTTGGGTAACATGTGCGTGTAACACTCGAATTTAAGTCTTGATTTTTATTTTTCTCTATTTTTAAGCCTTTATTGCAGTACCCCTCAGGGTTTAGCAAAAAAAAAAACAAAAAAAAACAGTGCATATAACCCTGGATCGGTTACTGTTCATATCTTGGCAGAAAAAAGTTGCTCTCCCAAAATTTTCCATTTCATGTCGTTCTCAACTTCAGACAACACATAATAGTGAACAAAAAAAAAGGCGCCCCACATGCCACATTACCATGTTGTTCGTGTTGGTTCCCGTATTTTTGTAACCCTACCCATGACATTAGTTGGGTTTAGGTTCTTATTCCATAAAAATGGAAATGTTGCTGGATTTGTTATCTTGGGGAGATGGCTAATCATGAATGGAGACCAGTAAAATTATTTGATATGCAACAGTAATTAAATTCATTACATGTCATTTGTGTAACTTTGTGTTTATGTTCACAGCTTGAGAAATACTTTTGTTGTTTTGTTAATGTTGACCACAATCTGTGATCAGGGCCCTTTTGGAATGCAACTGCTGTCAAATGCAGAGTCATCTGAAGAGTTGTTTACTCACACTGTCACGGATTATATATACAATACCGCAGGGTATAGCGAAGCTAATGCATTATCCTTAGAAGCATCCATCCAAAAAAGTGTCGAGGAAGAACTATACTCTTCCCTTGAGGTATGCTCATCTTATGATGTATATAAAAAGCCCTTCCTGGAAAATGTTGCTCTGTATCTTGCCTCATCTTTGTGCCTTTGAGCCATGTTACTGTTCCACAGTCTGAGTTTGAACACTTTATGCAATGTTTACCATGCATCTGTGTTATGCGATGTCAATAAAAAATGCAACGGGTACTATTTCATCAGAGCAAGAGCTAGTGTAAAAGGTGCTTGAACTTAAGCCAGAAAACCCCACAAGCTTAATCCAAATGGGTTTGCTTCAAGGTGGCTTATTTAAATAGCATAAGCCCATCTATAGCAGACAAACAAAACCTTGAGCCTTCTTTGCTATTATTTTCCTTAAATCAATCAATGATGCATGCATTCCAGAAAGTGGGGGTTCTTTTCCTTGAGTGGTTTGGTATGCTCTATTGTAATTGTGTAGATTATTCTTCAAAACTAACAACTTTATGATTACCCTCTTCAGGAGAAAGACTTGAGGGTGGAACATCATTTGCACCGTGGTCGAGCTTTAGCTGCTTTCAGGCATCTTCTTGGTAAAAGAGCTTCACAGTTAAAATCAGCCAATGCACGTCAAGTGATCTCAGTGCAGTCTAGTGTTCAAGCAGATGTACAATTGATACTAGCTCCTTTAAGTCAAACTGAACGGCCAATTCTTCTATCGGTATGTCCATGTTCCTTGCTTGGGATTTTCCCTTTAAAAAATCTTCATTCTGCTGGCATTCATCAATCTTTTGTGTTGCAGATTTACAATGGAAATAGTTTATCATATTAATGTCCAAAATAACTGAGTGTCACCATTGATCAAATTTTATTCATCTCAGTAATAGCTCTTCAAATTTCTACTTTTTAATGCTTTAGATTGTTGGACTTCTTTTCACTTTTCCATGCCTTTTTAATATCAGGTAGCTCCACTTGCTATTACAAACTTTGAGGACTCAACTCTAGTTGCTTCGTGCACATTCCTGTTGGAACTTTGTGGTCTCTGTGCTAACATGCTTCGTCTAGATATTGCTGCACTTCAACGTATCTCCTCCTACTATAAGTCATATCAGCAAAATAAACAATGTGATCTATCTTCACCGAGGAGTTCTGGGCTACATGTACTCTCCCATGGAGCTGACATTGCTCCTACTCTTGCCCGAGCATTAGCAGAAGATTATGTTCAATCTGATCATCTTCATGTTTTGGAGCAGAAACAACCCTCTAAAACTCCCAAGAGGGAGCATCCGTCACAACCTCTCAAAGCTATTCTACATCAACTTGAAAAATCAAGTTTGCCAGTGTTAGAGGAAGGCAAAACCTGCGGATTTTGGCTTTTGAGTGGTATTGGTGATGCATCTCTTTACCGAACACAGCAAAATGAAGCCAGTCAACATTGGAATTTGGTTACGGAATTCTGTCAGGCACATCACCTGCCATTAAGTACAAAGTATCTTGCTTTACTGGCCAATGACAATGATTGGGTATTCACTAATTTTGTTCTTGTCATGTTGGTTATGTTGTTATATGTAAGTCCACACATTTATTTGACTATGCAATTGTTCATTTGGCAGGTTGGTTTTCTGACAGAAGCTCAGGTGTCAGGTTTTCCTATTGAAGTTGTCATTGAAGTGGTACTTTTTTCTTCTTTTAAAAACTAGGCATTCTGATAGTACCTCATTGAAAAAAAATACTATATTCATTTGTTCTCTCTGATTTTGTGTTCAGGGAGCCAAAGAGATAAGGGATTCAAGATTGAGAACTCATATACTAACGATTCTGAAGAACATGATGTCAACTAGAAGAAAATCATCTAGTAATGTAACTTCAGGAAGTAGTGATTCCTCTTTCTTTGCCTTTGATGGTGAAAACACTATGGAGCTTTTCTCTGTACTTGCTGTCTGTGAAAAACAAAAGAATCCTGGGGAGGCCCTCCTGAATAAAGCAAAACAAATGCAGTGGTCTTTGTTGGCTATGATTGCTTCATGTTTCTCAGATGTGACTCCTCTCTCATGCTTAAGTGTTTGGCTTGAAATTACAGCTGCAAGGTAGCACATTGAGCATTGCCATTTGCAGAATTTCTGTTATCTACATTTTGCAAGCTTCATTACTATAACTGCCTCACTGGTGTGCTAATATTGTTGCATTGGAATTTATTGTCCATTACCAGAGAGATGTCATCAATCAAAGTGGATGATATTTCCTCGAGAATAGCAAAAAATGTTGGATCTGCTGTTGAGGCCACAAATAAGTTGCCAAGCATGAGTAGGAATGTTGAATATCGCTACAACCGGAAGAATCCAAAACGAAGACGATTCCTGGAGGCTTCTCAAGAAAGCTTCACGTCAGGTTTCTTGTCATGTGGATCAAGCTCTACTGCAACTTCTAATTTTCCAAATTTTGATGCTCAGCAGAAAATACTAAAGTCCATATCTGAAGAGAGTAAAATTCCAGTTGATATTGATGAAAGATTTGCATCTTTATCAAGTATGGTGGCAGTGCTTTGTGAACAGCAGCTGTTCCTGCCATTGCTAAGAGCTTTTGAAATGTTTCTGCCTTCATGCTCCCTTCTCCCCTTCATCCGCTCTCTTCAGGTTGGTATATATTCATTTTTGAAAAGTATTGGTGTATTCAATTTAACGTGCTCATTTGTGCTATCATTTTAAGGCATTTTGTCAAATGCGTCTGTCCGAGGCTTCTGCACATTTGGCATCATTTTCAGCAAGACTGAAAGATGAAGCCTCCCATGCTCAACTAAACTCTTCCAAAGAAGAGTCTGCTATGACAGGATGGGTAACTGTTACTGTTGTAAAAGCTGCAGATGCAGTACTCTCGACCTGTCCATCAATATATGAGAGGAGATGTTTGCTAGAGCTCCTTGCAGAAGCTGATTTTTCTGATGGTGGCTCTTCATCAGCTTACTTTCGACGAAGTTATTGGAAGATAATTTTGGCTGAACCTTCTGTATGCAAAGATGGTGATACCTACAGGTGGAACGATGCCATGGATGATGCTTCCCTCTTAGCATCATTAGAAAAGGATGGTCGATGGGAGCAAGCACGCACTTGGGCAAGACAACTAGAGTCGAGTGACATATCTTGGGAGTCTACTTTTGATCATGTGACGGAATCGCAGGTATTTTGTTTGTGACCTGTTGGTGCAGTTTCTCATCTCTTACATTTCCAAGTGCCGTTATGACTTTTATGCTGATGTAAACCTGTTCTATGTGTGTAGGCAGAAGCTATGGTTGCTGAATGGAAGGAGTTCCTCTGGGATATCCCACAAGAACGTGCAGCTTTGTGGGGCCACTGTCAATCGCTTTTCATGAAATATTCTTTGCCTCCTTTACAGGTATGCTTAGGAAGTGAAATAGGTCAACATTCTTCAGGTGTTCTCTATCCATATAAATTTTATGGGTTGTTTATACCAATTCAATTGTACCTTGCAGGCCGGATTATTTTTCCTTAAGCATGCTGAAGCAGTAGGAAAAGAGATACCAGCACGAGAGCTTCATGACATACTTCTGCTATCTTTGCAATGGCTAAGTGGAACTATCACTAACTCCTCTCCGTAAGCTCCGCTGTAATATATTTTAATGTGGTACTTGATCTATTATCTCCTTACAGATATATACAATTTTTCCAGGGTATATCCACTTCATCTTCTCCGTGAAATTGAGACTAGGGTTTGGCTCCTAGCTGTGGAGTCAGAGAGTCAATCTAAAGCTGACGGAGAATTTGCACCTCCCAGTGCTACTCAAAATCTAGCTACTGGAAATAATACCAATATCATAGAACAAACAGCTGATGTCATCACAAAAATAGACAATAGTATGAGTTCACCACGGATGAAAACAGCAGAAAGGAACGGTATGAGGGACACCACCCCATCATTCCATCAACATTTGCAACTCTTTGAGTCTAATGTCGAAGGAACAAATAACACAAAAGCAAAGCGAAGATCAAAAACAAATATGCTACTTAAAAGGGTTGCCAATGATAGTGTTGAAAGTAGCATAAATGATTCTGATGATAACTCTAACTCATTTAATAGCTCAAAGATTGCTGGACAAGCAAGAAATTTACTGTCAGAAGAGGAGTTTGCAAAGATGGAAGCGTCTTTATCTGATTGGGAACAAAATGTTAGGCCTGTAGACATGGAGAAGGCTGTACTCTCCTTATTAGAATTTGGACAAATAACTGCTGCCAAGCAACTTCAACAAAAGCTGTCTCCATCATATGTTCCTGAGGAACTTGTCCTTGTTGATGTTGCTTTAAGAGTTGCCAATAACAGCAGTAATGGAGAGACCAGTTTATCATGTTTTGACACAGAAGCTCTTTCAATACTCCAGTCACTAGGAAGCAATACGATTGATCCACCCGAGGTCTGTTTTTTTTTTTTTCTGTTGCTCATTTCTTTCAGAAGTTTCTGTCAGACAATTAACGTTAAGTATCGGGATGGATTGTTTACATGAGTAATAAAACCTTAATTATGATACTACAATACTCGTGTCTTGTTCTGCATACTCTATAGTGAAGCTTTAATTTTTTTCAGGCATATTACATGAATTATTATGACATGAACAGGCATTGTTTATGTTATTTGTATTTGGAATACAGACCTAACTATATACATGCAAAGAGACATGCATTTTTTTCTTGTTCAACTGGATGAAAGTTTTGGTAGTATATGTTGAGTAGTGCATGGCCCACAAATTACATTTTTTTTAAAAAAAATGTCAGGTTATGGAGAAACTAGCCATGAAATGTGGTGAGGGCCGTGGACGAGCTCTTGTCAGGAGAATAGCAGCAGTTGTTCAAACTGCAAAAGTACTGGGACTCCCATTTTCTGAAGCATTTGAGAAACAGCCAATTGAACTTCTGCAATTGCTTTCTCTGAAAGCTCAAGAATCTTTTGAGGAAGCTAAGTTTCTGGTGGAGACACACACCATGCGTGCATCTAGCATTGCAAGAATTCTTGCTGATTCCTTTCTTAAGGTTCACCAATTACACCATCCTTTATGTACAGTTTGGAGGAACAAGGTGTTCTGTATATTGTCTAATGTGCTTTTAATATTTGGCAGGGGCTTTTAGCTGCACACCGTGGAGGCTATCTGGATTCCCAAAAGGAAGAAGGTCCTGCACCCTTGTTATGGAGATCTAGTGACTTCTTGAAGTGGGCAAAGCTATGTCCATCAGAGCCAGAAATTGGCCATGCTTTGATGCGTTTGGTCATGACTGGCCATGAAGTACCACATGCTTGTGAGGTAATCTTCTAACTTGCTGAGACTGCAATCTTGATTTGCATATGTGCAAATGCGAGCCCTTACAAGGTTGCACTAAGTTTTAGTGTGTTGTTACCCTAAGAAATTATAGAGTATACAAACAGTGACATGCAAAGTTTATGCTTGACCCTTGATATATTATTTAGGTACAATATTTTTAATTAGTGTCAGCATGATTATGCCATAAATTTGTTATTTTAAAAAAAATTAGTGCACGTCAGTTTTATTCCAACAGAGGTACTATAACAACTGAAGTAACATGCACTTGATGAGTTATCTGTGTTTAAAGTGATGGCTTTATGGAACAAATCAGCTTAATAAAAACCTTGATTGGAGTATTGGACATGTGTGTTGGGATTTCAGTCCTTTTTTAGTTCATGCTTTTTTTGGCCTATGGGTAAGATATATCTATTACTCCTGCTCATAAGCTTATTTATTTCACTGTAGTATTTGAAGAAACAAGGCATAATCATATTAGATCTGAAGCTCACTAACTCACCAGTAATTTTTTAAGATTAGCAGTGCTGGCTAGTGCCCTGTTGGTTGTCGAAGAATTTGCTACTTTCCAGCTTCCACATTTTTTTACATCATATGTAGGTCTATACTGAGCCATTTCTTTAGCCATTCTCCCTTGGCTTATATGCAATGAAGTGAAGAACCAATTTGCTGGTTTCAAAATCAGAAGTTATCCTTCTTTGTCAGCCTTGCGTTGCATTTTCTAGTGTTACTATAAGTTGCTGACATTGACTGGGTTACTTTGAAGGTTTATTTTACAGGATACTGATATATGCATGCTCTTTAAACTTAATACAGATTGGTATATGTTTGTGTTATCTTATATAGACTTAATGTATACAGGCTCATTAATTGTTTTTTTTTTGATAAAAGAGGATTTCCCTCCCATTTCCATTATAAGAAATGATCAGCATCCCATACAGAAAATATAAGCTGGCTAACTAGCACAAGGGGGTGTGCCTCCTGCTAGCCGCACAACACCAAAAGCAAAATTAACAAAAGAGAACTACGGGCTCATTAATTGGTTACCATTAAATTGACATTGGTTTGGTTTGGATTTCACTATATATGATGTTTCCTTGTTGTCTCTGAATTGTTCATTTTGAATATCCTCGCAGGTTGAACTCTTGATATTGTCCTACCACTTCTACATGTCTTCTTCTTGTCTCGATGGAGTGGATGTTCTTGTCACATTTGCAGCTAATAGAGTGGAGTCATATGTGTCAGAGGGGGATTTTTCTTGTTTAGCTCGTTTGATCACTGGAGTGAGCAATTTTCATTCATTGAGCTTCATTCTTTCCATCCTTATAGAAAATGGCCAATTGGAGTTGTTACTTCAAAAGTATTCTGCCACTGACTCAGCCACAGGGGCACCTGCATCAGTTCGAGGGTTTAGGATGGCGGTTATAACCTCACTGAAACATTTTAACCCAAGTGATGATGACGCTCTATCTCTGGTTTGTCTCTCTCTCAAGTGCAATTTTCAGTTTCAGAAATTTACTGATGCTGCAGACACTGGTAGTGCATGCTTTTATTAATCCAATTAGTCTAAATACAATCAAACAACCAGCATAATAATGTGACCCAATCTGGGTCCAAAGACAAGTAGTCCATGTGGCCTTATGTAGTTCATTAATCACAAAAGAGCATCAATGCGGTTATATGAGGATCTAACGCGTTGCTAAAGCTCACTGCTGATTGAACACATGCCAATCTTTGCTTTTGCGAATACAGAAGATGTGCTAACAGTGGCTTGTTTTAATCTGTTAAAAGATTATCTAGTTAGGAAAGATACGAGGTTTCTTAGGAAACTAGGGGTAGGGATTCAGATCAGTTTCTTGGATGTCAAGTTAGTTCATCCTATTCCTATAATGTAAAGGGAACCTTTATCCTGTTATCTATCAATCAAGAAATCAATCTTAAGTTAGTCAGATAAACCAAACCTCTCTTAGCTCGACAGGAAGAAGCCTTATAAGCGCTAATTGAAGACGAGTGCCTTATCCTCCGTCTTCATACCGTTGTCCCAGCCAGTTCGTAAGTTCTAATCTCTTGATAGAGCACATGCAATGCCATTTATGCATTAATATGTACAGAAAATTCACCAAGCAATTATTAGCTTATTTTTGCCCCCAAGAACATATTACCATCTATACAGAATAATAGGAAATCGGAGACTTTAGTTTTTTTATTCTCATAGTCGATCCTTACAGCTTCATTATCATTACAAAGATATATACCTCCTGGCCGTTTCTGTATACTCTTCTTTCAACTGATGTATCCTATGCAGGTATATAAGCACTTTGACATGAAGCATGAGGCTGCTTCTCTCCTTGAGTCACGTGCAGAGCAATACATGAACAGGTGGTTATCTCGATATGACAAGGAAAGAAGGAATGATGAGTTGCTTGAGGCTATGCATCACCTTGTTGAGATGGCTGAGGTCCTTTCAACAATTGATGCTGGACAAAGGACACACCGAGCTTGCGCTCGTGCTTCTCTCCTATCACTTCAAATCCGTATACCTGATCTCCTGTGGATTGGTCTTTCGGAAACCAATGCTCGGCGTATTTTTGTAGAACAATCTAGGTTCCAAGAGGCCCTCATTGTTGCTGAAGCATACAACATAAACCAGCCGATGGAATGGGCTCCAGTTTTTTGGAACCAGATGCTGAAACCAGATCTAATTGAGCAATTTGTGGCTGAGTTCGTATTAGTACTGCCCATGCAGCCACCAATGCTACTCGAGCTTGCGAGATTTTACCGGGCAGAGGTTGCAGCCAGGGGGGACCAATCACACTTCTCGGTCTGGCTTTCGCCTGGAGGCTTGCCTGCAGAGTGGGTGAAACATCTTGGCAGATCATTCAGGAGCCTGCTTCGCAGAACGAGGGACATGAAACTGAGGCTACAGTTGGCAACTCTTGCAACAGGATTTGGTGATGTTCTTGACGCATGCAGTAGAGTTTTGGACAAGGTTCCAGAGAACGCCGGCCCACTAATCCTGAGAAAGGGCCATGGTGGTACTTACCTCCCCCTCATGTAATCCTCTCGTTTTGATCCATCTCATTCAACTTTCGGCAGACTGAATCTCATAGGAGTATATAGAGTAAGGTGAGGTTTTTCTTGTCCTTTCTTTGGGTTGGCATTCGCGGGATTCTAGCTTTTTTTATACTAGAAAGGAAAAAAAACATGGTAGTCCTTCGGTTTGTATATACGCATTCTGAGTAGATAAGATAAACACAGCCGATTGCTAGTGAGTTTTTGCGGCTTCAGTCGGTAGAAGTTTTTGTATCGGATGGTTTTAACGCCATCATCATGGTGTTTGATGTTTGTAATTTGTTGTACAATGTACTTATATCCATCCAATTGAGACAACCATGAAATTTTGTAAAAAATGTGTCTGCGTTTGACTTCATATGATTTAAAAGATCAACCTACATGCTGGCTGTCCTGATTAAATCTCTAATCCTTCAGGAATCGGAACCGATCGTGATTCAATAGTTACTTTTTTTCTTTTTACTGAAAGTTCTGGCAGTTTTGAGTACAAAAAACGCTTGATGCCCTTTTTCAAAAGATTGCGCTATTAGTTGAGGCAGTACTGTTCGTTCCCAGCAACCCCGGATGGATAATTTCTTCTCACGTGGATTCCAACAATCCATGCCACCAAAAGACTTTTGACCTCTTGCTTAAAAACAAAAGACCCTGGATATCACAAAAGACTTTGGACATAGAGCATAATAGTAGAAAAGAATTCAAGACTAGCATTGCAGTAGGCCATAAGAAAAATATTCGAGTCTAGGGTGGCCTGAATTTTGTCTGCCACCAACCAAACCAAACAACTCTTCTACTACTTCGCAGTCTTGTTTGTTCCTAATCCTTCCTCAAGCTGTTCAGCTTGATAGCTCAAGACGACACTACTGGTAGCATGGTCTCCGGCAGCAAGGAGCTAGCGGCGGCGATGTCTCCGGTCACCGGGCCACCACGCTGCAGGTCAGTGCTGCCGGTGCCGCCGCCTCGCCGCCGGTGGCCGCCCTCGCCGGCCGGCGGAATCGCCGCCGTCTCCTTCAGCTACCGATGTACTGTGTAACTCACCTTCTCATCTATTCTCCTCTATAGCTCTACTACTGTACTCCACTTTTATGCATGATTTGATGGAGAACCTACAAAGTGCATAGGAACATCTGATATTTACTGTTCTTTTAAACTTTTCTTTTTAGAAATTTCCACTTTTCTCCCATGAATATAAATCTAGTCGTGTTTTATTCACAGCAACAAGTGGTGTCACATTGAACTGTAGTCTCTCGTTTTTTATTTTTTGCCACCGTTGACCGTGAACATACCAATACAGTCAACTTTGTCAGAAAAAATGATCAAAACGCCACTGAATTGGTGCAATATGCATCTAAAAGTTTTAAATACATATGCCAAATTTCAAAAAAAAAAGGAAAAGAAAAGAAGCATATGCCAACCAAATTTCATGATCTTAGGTCCACACAAGTGGATTGAGAATTTTTATCGCCTTTGGTTATTTCGTATCAGGCAAACAGTGTAGCAATAACTATTTGTACACTTTAAAACTGGTCAAAATGGCATCATAAACAAAACAGAGGAGGTAGTGCCATTCGTCTAATATTCCTAAACCAAACATCAGTTCAATCAAAAGAACTCCCTTCAATCGGATTCATTTGCTATGCCCAAATTTGTTGCAAAATTAGAGATGTTTTTCTTCGGATTGAGATGTACTAACATTTTTGGTTTCAAAAAAGATGTTTGACTTTAAGTCAGATGGACATGGTAACAGACACACAATTTTTTTTTTCTTTTGAGAAAACGGACATACAAAACTGTGAACCTACCATTCATATTTCCACATTTTGGTGAACACATTTGGGAGAAGTTATAGTTACTTCCATTCTCTTCAACACTGAAATTGGACATATTTGACCGTTCTGGTCAAAACTCAAAAGTGAGAAACTGAAAGCTTCATTCCTCTACCTCCCACGTGTCTCCCTGACATGCAGCGCTGGCAGCTGACGTGGTCACATCTTGCAATAACTTTTCATTTCTTTTTCCCCTGTAGAACAGTAGAAGCTTCTTTGCCCCAGCTTCCGCTTCCTCCCACATCCCGATTCCGATCCGACCACTCTGCCCAAATCCCATTCCCGATCCCCTCCTTTCCAAACAAACCAAAAACGGCTCACCTCTACACATCCATCCGCCTCCGCAGATCGCCTCCTCTCGCCGGCGCCGCCGCCGCCGCCGATGGTCGCCGTCGATCCACCGCCGCAGGAGGCGTCCGCCCCCGCCGCCCCGCCCGCCATGAAGCGGAGCACCAGCTTCGACCGCGTCCCGGAGGAGGCGCGCCGCATCCTGCACCGCCTCGCCGGCGAGCTCTGGGGCGGCGACGACGGCGTCGACCCCGCGGCGCTCTCCGTGTCGCAGCTGAAGGGCGCCATGACCAACGAGGTGTTCCGCGTCACCTGGCCCGGGGGCGGCGAGGGCGACCACCGCAAGGTGCTCGTCCGCATCTACGGCCAGGGCGTCGAGGTGTTCTTCGACCGCGCCGACGAGGTCCGCACCTTCGAGTGCATGTCGCGCCATGGCCAGGGCCCCCGCCTCCTCGCCCGATTCCCCAATGGCCGCATCGAGGAGTTCATCAACGCCAGGGTAAATTACTCTCTGCTCCAATCTCCAATTGCAATGTCTCATTGCCTCCGTGTTTTGATTTTTTTTTAAAAAAAAATTATCTCAGACGCTCTCGGCTGAGGATCTGCGTGACCCGGAGATATCCTCGCTGATCGCCAAGAAGCTGCGAGAATTTCACGATCTCGACATGCCTGGACCCAAAAACGTCTCATTGTGGCAGAGGCTGAGGTACGCGCGATTCATTGTTTCTTTTTGTCTCCATTGATGGTGGGAACTGAGGGCGATCCCCTTCCTGAATCTGATTGTACGGGGTTGTTACATGAATCAGGCGATGGCTTGAGGAAGCTCGTGACAGGTGCTCGGCGGAGGAGGCTAGGGAGTTCAGTTTGGAGAAGCTAGGTGATGAGATTGCAATGCTGGATAATGTGTTGTCAGGTGTTGATCAGAGAGTAGGATTTTGCCATAATGATCTGCAATATGGGAATATTATGATATATGATGAGAGCAGACAAGTGACCTTAATTGTAAGTGATTCGATAGATCCTTTTGAATACTTAAAAAAATACTCTGAAACTGGACGAACATCTCTGATGCTTGGATTAAAGGTATCTATATTTTTGAGACAGAGGGAATAGTATGAAACGGAACTACGGAAGTGATAAATTAAAAATTTTAGGATTGTAATATGCTGTTAGGTAATTCTAGGACCGGAACAATTGCTTAGGTTTCCTTTTCTGTTAATATTTTCATGTACTAACTGCTCTCTTGGAATCTATTTTATCCTTCAGGATTATGAGTACGCAAGTTTTAACCCTGTGGCATTTGACATCGCTAATCACTTCTGTGAGATGTCTGCTGATTATCATTCAGCCACACCGCATGTTCTAGACTTCACAAAATACCCTGGTAAGTATTGAATTATTGATGATATAAATACCTGTGAAGTTACACCAGAGCACATGGCTCAGTGCCTTTCTCTGAGAAAATTGTCCTTGTTTGACACTTCCAGGCATTGAGGAACAACGCAGATTTGTTCAGACGTACCTCAGCTCTTCAGGTAAACAGAATGCAGCTTGGCACAGCTGACCTGGTGAAAGAAAATAAATGCACTTTGGAACTGAACACCTCATGCTTCATTCAGGAACATTGCAATGATCTCGGAATGCACACTGACACTATTTATAATGTGCCCTGAGTGATTGCTGATCTCGATTTTTCCTTCTGCTCATCAGGTGAAAACCCATCAGACGCTGAAGTTGAACATTTACTTGGCTTGATTGCAAAATACACTCTTGCAAGCCATCTCTTCTGGGGTCTTTGGGGAATAATCTCAGTAAGATCTTTATCAATTCCACCACGTCAATGCATATACATGATCTATCTACTGATCTCACAAAGCTGGTTGGCTTCTGTTTGTTGTCTCCAGGGGCATGTCAACAAGAACATCGACTTCGAGTACAAGGAGTATGCAAGGCAGCGCTTCGATCAGTACTGGCAGACAAAGGATAAAACACTGGGATGCAAATCCAACTAGTTGATCATACACACAGCTCATACTTCTTTCATGCCTTGTTGTCTTTGCTTTTATAGCTTTGTCTAGTCCTGTGAATTCTGTTAGTCCTATGAATTCTGTTTATCTGTGGCAGCACTGTAGCTGCCAATTTTTGCTGTAAAAATCTTCCAGCTCCTTGTAAACATAAACGTATCCTTCAATGCAGTAATGTGCATCTATGCCAATTTTTTGCAATTCCTTTTCCCTATCATGTGCCTGGTCTAGGTTGGTGTTGTTCTGTCTGATGGGATTTCTAGCGGGTATATGGCCTCCAACAGAAGCAGAAACAAATAAACTTTGCAATCTTCGCTATCATCGCCCAAAGCATACAGCCTCCGACTCCTGGTATTGGACTGTTGATGTTAGCGTTGAAGTACAAGTTATCGAAAACAACTGATATATAAGAACAATTTAAAATTTTGACAACAACGGCACCAGTGGTCTAGTGGTAGAATAGTACCCTGCCACGGTACAGACCCGGGTTCGATTCCCGGCTGGTGCATTTCTTCTTTTTTTTACCGTTCTTCCTTTTTTTTTTTTTCACTTTTCCAGACCTCCTGTATCTTTATCTTTACTACTTAAAAAGATAAGATGCAGTGGGGTGGTCTCTTGTTGGATTCCACCTCCGCGTTCCATGGCGGAGATGCTGCTCCGGATTCCATCTCCCGCATCCTCGCTCCGCCTCCGCGTACTCGCGCATCGCGCCTCCGCACCATCGCTACCTCCCGCATCCTTGCTCCGCCTCCCTCGCGCATCGCGCATCGCGCATCCTCGCTCGCTCCCCCAAAATCATCCGCCTCCCTTCGCATCCATCGATATTCGCCGACGGCGCAGGGTGGGGCACGAACGAGAAGCTGGTCATCTCCATCCTCGCCCACCGCGACGCGGCACGGCGCAGCGCCGCGCGATCCGCCGCGCCTACGCCGAGGAGTACGGCGAGGAGCTGCTCCGCGCCCTCAACGACGAGATCCACGGCTAATTCGAGGTGATCTACCGCCTATTATTATCCGATCCCTTTGCTTCCTCTCTGTCTGGTCCTGATCCGATTTGTCCGGCGGTTGGCATCTGCATCGCCTGCAGTCTTGCTTGCCGAGGGGTCAATGGAATATTTTTCTTCTAAACATTCTCATCTGTAAATAATTGCTCGGTTCCTTGAATTTTCGTTGTTAGCATTCTATTCGTGTGGGCTGTCGTGTTTGATCAAGTAGCAGCTGGAATTAATGTTCATGGGAGTGAGATTTTGATCCAAGTTTCTTAGTGGACTGATTAAAGTTTATGCTTGGTGAGAAACTCGAATGTTTGGTTCTATAGTGAATACTGATTATTGTTTGTAGTTGACGATTAGAGAATTTGTTGTCAGTTTCTTCCTTACTAAAATTGGTTACCCTTGTCTTTGGCCAAACCTTAAAAATATTTGTTGTCAGTCAGTCTGCACTTGCTTGCTGTTGGAAGCATAATTAAGTGTCTGACAGAACTAAATCCACTTATGTTGACCGGCATGTGAGTTGAGATTAGAGCTCATGAACAACAGCTCCATAGAATTATATGTATTTTCTATCTGCATACTCAAGCAAAGAGTTATCTTAATTACCTTTCTAACATATTTGGTTTTTACTTTCAGTATAGCAACATAGATTCAGACACATAAATTTGAAAAGGAAAGGTAACTAAATCCATTCCACTAGCCATTCAGTGAGTTTACCTATCCTTCATTTCGAGCTGCTAGCATTTCACGGTCCCCGTCGACTGGGACGACGCCCGGCTACAATCCCCTCGAACCGCTGTCAACTCCAGCACTGCAGTGTCCTTGCCATCTATTCCAGGTACACTTTTTTACTACAGGACAATATATATTTTTTTAATGAAAAATCCTTGCATTGATTTATGAATTCTGTGAATCCTTTTTATCGTGTTGCTGTGCAAGCCTACTTCATTGGAAAGTTTGTCAGAAACAAATATATGCCATGAGTAAAGTTAAAATATGAGAAAATTCAGAATGCCGATTTTCTGTGAAAAGAGCAAATTACTCCCCTGATGATTGTGTATCTGAGGGGAACTGGGTTGCACCGCTGCAGTTAGTTTCTATTATAAAGCAGAATGCCAAGGTTAGGAAAGGTGGAGCAGAGGATGTTTGTGAGCTCTTAAGTTGAAAAGACAATCACTCTTGTAGCACTGCCAGCTAATCCTATATTTTAAGAAATTGATAACAAGAGTACATTGGAGATAACTCATTATCTACTATTTTATTTCTGTCTGGTAACCTGTTTTACTTGGTTATTTTCTTCACTTAATAGGCATATCCTGGGTTAAATCCTTGTGCAAAGTCAGTTGCTGTTATGACACCACCATTGACATTTTTTTTTTCTGAAACCACCATTGACATGGGCTATTCCTATTGGCTGTTATCTAGAAGGATAACTGAACAATTGCTGCATACATGTATCACCTGAAGATAACCATGTATCATGGACCAACTTGTATATGCATGTATATATACTTGCCGTAGCATTAGCACGGGCAAATTACTAGACATGGTATCTTTTGGTCATATAATAATGCCTTCAGATCGTTTTCTTTAAAGAAATACTAAATGTTACCATTATCTACTCTGTCAATTATGTGTTCCTTTTAATTGATTTCCATAGATTTCTGAAATGAAGTTGTTATTTTTTAAATTGCAAGGAATCGTTGTTTGTTACTGGCAGCCACCATCTGCATGTGTGTTTTTCTGCAAAATAATTTCTTCTCTGCTAATTTTGTGACGATTCCTCTATCAGGCCCTCTTGCCATTGTCAGAGTATGCGTCAGTGTGACCAGTTGTCTTGAACTTAGTTTCTTTTTGGTTACTTTATTTGCTGAAAGAAAGAAGTGAAAGATGGTGCAATTCAGTTTAAAGAAGAAAATGGAAGGGCATCATTTTGGCAACTATGATAAATGAAGAATTGAAAGAAAGAACTGAACTTTATTTTGTGAAAGAAAGAATTGAACTTGAACTTGATTTGCATCATATCCTATCTTCATATTTACAGTTATTTTCATATTTTTTTTAATGGTTAACAGGGGTGATAGGTGGAGCTACAGTTGCAGTTAGGATTTTTGGTTCATCCAAACCATTCATTTCAGAATTCTCACATAGGAGGAAAGCAAGACATTGCAGACATACTTATGAGAGAATGAGAGATTAACCATTTATTTCAAGAATACACCTGTATGCATATATACCATTAATTCACTGTTTAGACGGATGGTGTTTCTTCTGCTTGTCACTGTTCAAAATTGACTGGAATACATAAGAGATGGGTTTGAAGGAGTTTAGCTAATGTGCAAATTTTCTTTAACTACTACTTTCTTTTTTGGAGATGGGTTATCCTATCACACAGAACAAGGATGGAAAAATGGTGGCTAGGAATGAATTTTAAACAGAGAATTTGCATGCTTGATGTAACTGTACGTGATTTTTTTTTTCAGTCTGCTTGCTTGCATGATAGCCCTATGAATGAAATCAGCTTTTAAGCAATCATATTTTTTAAACAATCCGCAGCAGACATCCAAAATTAACAATATGTGCCATTGTTCAGAATTTACTTTCTTCGTTTACAATACAAGACCAAGAACCAATCTTACTCCAACAAGCAATCATGTTGCTAAACTAAACCATAAGTTGTCCACACTAATGTTCGATGAAGGTGCATTGGAAATTTACAAATGTTTCAGTTTTGAAATTTATAGGACTTGCTAATATAGTCGTAGATTTTTTTTATTGTTTCAACTCAAATTTGAAAAATTTCTAATCAGTTTCTGAACACTTTCAAAAAAAATGAAAAAAATGAAAATTTTAAATGTTCGGCCAAATTGTATCATATGTTGATGTCCCAAGGGAATGAATGTGCAAGATATATTCCCAATAGTGTACAAGATTTACTAAATTGTATTAGCACCGTCCAACGTCGTTAGGATTTTTGTTTTGTCATGTCACATGTTTTACAATGACACTATGTCAATTGATGGTTTACAATGACACTATGTTAAGTTAAATCGATTTATGTTCTATCTGACAATTCTTATGAAAGAACGTTGTTATTATATAACAAACATTGTTTGATTGGTATTATTAATTGTTATTGTACCATTACTATAGACACCTCCTTAATATTTTTTCACCCATTGCAACACATGTGCACTCTACTCATTGCGGCAAGCAGAGCAATTCATTAGATCCCGCATGCTCATATCAAGGGCAAGCGGCAAGCAGGGCAACAGCGTCGGTAGAGCCGCACCATGCGAGATTGCTTGATGACGGCGCTACGATTTAGCCATGGAGATTCTTTGATTTACTATAATTTGATGCTCGGAACAAGTTAGTTTACCACTTGAAAACCATGAGGCTGGTTATAATGTTATCAAATTTAGGTGCTTACAATCAGTTGGTTCTTGAAAAGTAACACACATATCTTAGTGATTCCCTGAAAAAGCAAAAATATACATTGTTCCCAGCAACCTCGAATTCAATAGGCTTATTTACTTGTTCGGTTTTAATTGTTCCTCGCCATAATCAGTGTTGGATTATTCGTGCTGAAATAATGTATGGATTGGTTATGCATCGATCCCAGCTGGTATTGTAAAGCATACTTATGAGACAAATTTTGCTTTACTGGATATGCTTCACCAAATTTTGATCCCAGCTGTATATTATATTTCTTTTTATAATAGAATAATGTTTTTCACCTATTGCAACGCATGGGCACTCAACTAGTATCTATAAAGATGATCCCTACTTAACTCTAATTCTCTCAATCCACAACATGCCACATCACCTCAAATCAATATGGCCATTAGATTTTTAATGGATGGCTATGATTTTACCGGTCACTGTATTCTTGGTTAGCCCCGTCATCAAATATGCAGTTTATTGTATCCCGCTAATTAACAACGAGGTAGTGGAATGAATGGCCGTTCCGCTCCATCGAGCTGTAAATTGTTTCGTTTCTTCACTAGAACCTTTTCTTCTACCAAAGCATGAGGGCCCATGAAATTAATTAAACTGCTTCCACTCTCGAAACGTTTCTTACAATTAGTGGTATCATACAATTAAGACATCATTGGTGGCCATCCAAGAGTCCAGGTACTGTGGCGTTAAGAAGGCGCTAACTAATGTATCATCTTGCTCGACAGAAGAGCGCTTGCTGGTGTCTCTTGGCCATGATGGATCGATTACCTCGCATACAGCCCTCAATCAACAGCTTCCGCTTACAAATTCTCCATCCTTATGCTTTCCATGGTTCCATATATATGCACTCCACCGGGTTCATTCCAGTATGGTATATTTGTATTTGTTTTATCACTTATAATATTTTCCTTTTAAAAATTTACTGACATCATCAAATCCAAAAACAAGTTTGGAGATTCAGGTTACTGTCCTGGTCTTTCTTTCTATGTTTCTTTGCTATTTTCAAATGTATGGCTAGCTATATTTTGATTTCTAGATTCAGGTTACTGCTGATCTAAGAAACGCATTTTTATTTCTTAGATGGGAAGAACTCTGCGTCTAACACTATGCGTTTCTTATCTTTTACTTCAATATGCAGGGAAAAGAGGAATGGGTAATTAAAATAGCAATATGGCAGCACACATTTTGCTGGTGAAAGTGAAAGCGCTTGAATGCTCAGACACACAGCTTTTTATTCATATGATTGTTAGCTGCAACATTTGCCTACATTCTGTTGTTATATAATTTTTTCACAGCAAATGATTGTTAGCTGCAACATTTGCCTACATTCTGTTGTTATATAATTTTTTCCCAGCAAATTATCATTGTTTATCTTGCAGTTCAATATTATCATAAGAATACATGCCACAAACAACTGAATATCTCCCTACTTATACCCATTTCTATGGTTCAACATTTATATCCATAATTGATTATAGTTTTTCAAGCAAATCAATTGCGATGCTTTTTTCTTAGACAAACTTTGCAATCCCGTAGCAATGCGCGGGCTATCATCTAGTATAATTACAAGTTTACAACACAGTCACATGATGTTCAATTCCTTGGCCGTACCAAAATGATTGCATAACACATCATTTTTTCCCTGCTAAAACCAAGCGATAACAACAACATCCCCTGATTATAAGATCGACATTATACATCCTCCACAGAAGCTCGGCTTTCCTGATGCTGCACTGCTGAAAGTTCTTCGTCGTCATCGCTTGATGTTGCCGCCGGGAGGAGCTCGTCGGCGTTGAGTTTCAAGAAAAAAAAAAGTGAACGAGCGGCGGAGAATTGGCCCAACTATTATTCAAAGCCCACACACATAATGGGCCTCATATATATGGGCCGTATAGCTCGGCCCATAAACTCTCCCTTCCTTCCTTCTCTCCCCCATCACCCTAACGCCAATACATCCGCGCGCCGCCGCCTTCTCCTCCTCCTCTTTCTCCTCCCCTCCCGCCGCGCCGCCGCCTCCGGTCAAGGGGCTCGTCTCTCTCGCGCGCGCCGGCGCGCGGACGGCGACGCCGTCGTCGAACCCGCCTCCGCTCATCTGGGTTGAAGCGGCCGTAGATCCGAGCTTTGGATTGGTCGATTTCCTTCTGTTGTTGGTGAGTAGCCCTTTGCCCTAGCTTTGATTCCCCTTGCTGCTCGTTTTGCTCTGTTTTTTTTTAAAAAAAGGTTAGAGCTACTACCTATGGGCTGTAATATGTGAACAATGGAATCGAAGTACTCTCAGATTCTTACTTTTTTTTTTGTTGCGGTTGCTGCTGCTGTTGAAGGCTACCATGGCGAGCGACAGACCGGCACCTGATCAGAAGGAGGCGAAGGTTATGGGAGGAGGAGGAGGGGATGAGCAGGAGGCTGCGGATGAAATGGAGAAGAAGGTGCACAAGTACTCGCGAGGGAAGGCTGCTAATCTGGGGGTGAGAGACTGCTACTCTGCTCCTGCTACCCTAGTTCCGCTGCTTGAAAATCGTGTCCCCTGTTTGATTGACTTGTGTGGTTTTGTTGCCTTCTCAGGCTCTTCGCGACAAGAAATTGAGAGGGCAGCTCGCCGCAAGGGAGAAGCTCTATGGACGCTCGGCCAAAGTTGCCGCTCAGACCGAGAAGGTGCGCCTTTTGATTCTTGCAATGTTTCTGGGAGCATGCGGCACATTGGGATGGAGAATCGGGAATCTGTCGTTTGCTGATTTTTCTGCTTCCAATTTTGCAGTGGTTGCCTACCGAGGTGGGCTGTTTAGAGCCTGAAGATGATTTGGAAAAGACGTACAGGTTTAAGCAAGAGGACATTGTGAAGGGGGTAGATCTTTTGAGTTCAAGAAAGGCATTTGATATGGTCTTGCCTTGTAAGTGTCTGGACCTGTTTTCTCTGTTATCTGAAGCTGTGATAGCATAGCTCTCGTATTAAATACTGTCCTAATGTTTTTCCCTGCAACATTAGATCTTGATGAAGTAAAAATACCTGTCTTAATCTACCACCGTCTTGCTTTATTTGTCCATTACAAATTTGGTAAAAAAAAGAGAGAAAGAAACTAAAAATGAGTGTAGGAGTAATACCATTAGTGTCATCAATTGTATTATGTTATTTCCATTATACTTGTTTAGTGGCCACTATAAAACTTTCCATGCTCCTCTTCTGTAAATGCGCCCCCCCCC
>CM002476.1:3486690-3501234 GCA_000325765.3 Leersia perrieri
TTAAATTCTTTAAACTGTGGCAGGGCTACGCTGCTCTTTTTATCTGGAAGAAAGTTTTTTTTTTGTTTGAGCATAACATAAATTGATCCTATCAGTTCTGTACCACCACGTAAAAATGTATCTTTTTGGAATAATTACTAAAAAGAGCTTCACTGAAATCTTTCCAGGATCTAGTTTATTCTATGTTGACACTTTGTGGTTATTAACTTCTCTGATAACAACCAATAAGTTGTGAGGGGACTGACTAGCTCGTCTTATGCAGTACTTGGTCCTTATACTCTAGGATACACAGGAAATGGTCGGTACATGGCATTAGGCGGACGAAAAGGTCATGTCGCTATGATGGATATGCTGAATTTTGAACTCATCAAGGAGTTTCAGGTAATTTTTCAGTACTCAATCCTTTTCCCAGCATGCATTCATTTTTCTTAAGTTGCAGTCATATTTTGAACATCCCTACTAGCATTTCTATCAAGTACTTGTCAATGGCTGTATTTATTAAAATGTTGTTAATTTCCACAGGTGAGGGAAACTGTGCGCGACGTGGCATTCTTACATAATGAACAACTCTATGCTGTCGCCCAGAAAAAGTAATTTTCTTTGTAGAACTTCGCAATGTTTTTCTATTGCTGATAATGTACGGCAACATGTTCCATGTTCTGGTCTTAACAAAGATATAAAAAACTAAGTTTAATGAAGAAAAGAATGCAGGAACCAACTTAGGCTGACTGCTCAGAGCTTTAAACATAAATACTTCTAGCACAGTATGGTTCAGTTTGTGGCTCAACACGGCTATAAATAATAGAATATGATTTCCTTCGATCGTTATTAAAAGTTGCTGGAGTGCCCATAATTCTATGCAACTTCTGTGAACAAGAAGCCTAATTTCTTGTTGAACTGCTAGTACATATTGAGGATGAGCAATGTATGGTAGCTGCTAGTGTGGGAATTATAAGTTGTTGATCTGTCCCTGGAAATGTTAGATGATCAATACTGTACATATCTGGGAATCTTTGATTTATTTTTTTACAAGGAAGAAGGCCAGGACAAGAGGTGGGCCACATCAAATTTGGTTTCTGAAATATTTGCTATATTTTACTTTTTTTTTCATCAGCGTTGAATACATTGTTTATCTCCATTGTTTGCATATCTCTTTTTAATGAATTTTTAGGCAAAAATGCTACTTGCCAGACATTTTTTTTGTTATCTTTTCTTTTTATTTTTTAAGTTTCTTATGGGATATCTTTTTTAACAGGTACCCCTACATATATAATCGACATGGCACCGAAATTCACTGCTTAAAGGTAATTATGATGTAAACACATTGGCTTTCTGAATGAATGTGCCTAGGGCCTAGCTATTGATGGTTCTGAAAATTGTTAGTTTTGTTGGTATTCCACATGCTTGCGGTCAAAATAGGTAGATAACAATGTAACATTCCTGTTTTATTTATTCTTGGGAGTTCCATGGACTAATGAATGATATAAATTTTGTCAGATACATATAAATATTTTCGCTCATGGTATTCTAACCACAAATTCCTAACCTGCCATGTAGAGCTTGGAAAAGTATATTTTGCTGCAAATCGATCTGTCTTTAAACATTTTTCTGTGAGACTGACATGTGGCTCCAGATCCACATGTTAGTAGGAAATTAAACGGCATTCCTTTAACTACAAACTTTCCCTGTGGCAAATGTGCTTCTCCCGGTACATTAATTCTTGGATGGATATACCATTTGTCAGTTTCTACTACTTTTTGGTTAGAAGACCTTGCATAGTGTACCTATTTTTACGATGTACTTCACTTATTACACGTTTGCTATTAGATGGATTTTCTTTGGACTGTTTTGATTCTTTGGAGAAACATCATAACTATGTAGAAAATTAGAATTTTATAGTTTTAATGTAAATCTATGCTTTGATGGCATCCCTCAAGTTCAGTAAATATATCTGAATGTTTCTTGTCCACAGGAACATGGTAAATCGTTGAAACTCCAATTTCTGGAAAAGCAGTTTCTCTTGGCATCAATAAACAGCTTTGGCCAGCTCCATTATCAAGATGTAAGCACTGGTGAGATGGTTGCAAATTACAGGACAGGTCTGGGACATACCGATGTTATGCGGGTGAACCCCTACAATGCTGTTATTAGTCTTGGACATGCTGGTGGAAAAGTTACCATGTGGAAGCCAACCAGTGTGAAACCCCTTGTCACAATGCTGTGCCATAGTGGCCCTGTGACAGCCGTTGCATTTGACAGGGGTGGTCATCTCATGGCAACAGCAGGTGTTGACAGGAAGGTAAAAATTTGGGATCTTAGGAAGTATGAGGTTATAAATTCTTACTCTGCACGTGCTCAATCCCTGGATTTCAGCCAGAAAGGTTTGTTGGCCTGTAGTAATGGATCTCAAGTAGAGATATTCAGGGATACTGGGGCACAAAATTACAAAATTTACATGAAGCATAGAATGGTAAAGGGGTATCAGATTGGCAAAGTTTTGTTCCGTCCTTACGAGGATGTTCTGGGGATTGGTCATTCCATGGGCTTTTCTTCCATTCTTGTTCCTGGATCTGGTGAGCCAAACTTCGATACCTTTGTTGACAACCCCATGGAGACTTCCAAGCAGAGAAGGGAGAAGGAGGTGCAATCCCTGCTTAATAAGCTTCAGCCGGAGACCATAATGCTTAATCCGAATATGATAGCTACGGTAAGACCTTCGAGGAAGAAAGAGAAGAAGACCAAGAAGGAGATTGAGGAGGAGATGGAAGACGCTGTAGAGGCTGCAAAGAACATTGAGTTCAAGAAGAAGACCAAAGGTAGGAGCAAAGCCAGCAAACGGGCCAAGAAGAGGGAGGAAGAGGTTCTGAAAGCCAAGAGGCCGTTCTTGGACCAATACAATGAAAACGATGGGAGGCCTGACAAGAAACAGCGGATCGGTGAGGAGGTCGAGCTGCCAAAAGCCTTGCAGCGGTTTGCCAAAAGCAGGCAATGATTAAACACAGAAATTTGGGTTTTTTTGCTCAGTCTCATGTTTATCACTAGTGTGCATTGTATCATGTAGCTGGCAAACGTGTCATCTGCTTCATTGTGAACTGTAGGCCTTCTGCAATGTGGCTTTCACGAAAGCAATGAAATTTTGTCCTGAAACTTTGATGTGCTTGTTGGCCAAATGTGCATGATCCCCCAACGATGTAGCTATGTGTTGCCTGTTAGTTCCTGGCTGATGTCACTGCTAAAGTAGACAAACAACATAGAGTAGCATTACAACAATGTACGTGCTGATTGCGGAGCTTCAGTTCATCAGGTGATCACTCTGGGAATGCTATTACTTGATGATCATTCTGGACACAATTGCATAAATGCGTACATACTCGATTCGTTGTTTTTTTGCTGGTTGCGTTTTGTAGAAGCAAGAATGTTGGCTGCTAGTGTTTGTCACTACAGCAACAGGTATCAGCATCACTGCCTGATAGTTACTGATGTCTTGGAATCTAAAAGCAACCCTGATAAGATATCAAAGAAGAGATTAAGTTGGGCTTTATCGCCATCAAGGCACCAGTGGTCTAGTGGTAGAATAGTACCCTGCCACGGTACAGACCCGGGTTCGATTCCCGGCTGGTGCATCTCTCACTTCTTTTTACTTTTGACTTTCCCGGCTGGAGTATTTTTTTAAAAAAAAACTTTCACACACTGATGTTAACAGGTGTTCTTGATGTTCTTTTGCCTTGCATATACTGATGGATGTTGAATTAATGAGCGAGCCCTTCCCTTTGCGAGAAAACTACATGACCTTACACAACCGTTTTCCCGGTTTTGCTTTTACCACATCACGAACACGAAACACCAACAGAATGGCAAATGCTGTTAAAAAAAAATGGCAAATGCGCCAGTGGATTCCGATCTTCAGAATTGAAGTAGAAGAGTATCCTTCGCTGCCTTTCATTTTACACATGGAGCTCTCTACTCGTTAATTAGCCTTCAGCTCAGCTACAGATCGCTGAAAACCTTCAAAAACCGGCGACGACGGTGCCGGCCTCCACCTCGGCGTCCGTGAGCGTCAGCGCCCTCTGCAGCTTCTTGCTGCAGAACACCTCCACCTCCGCCGCGTACGTCGCCATCACCGGCCGGTGGTCCGACACCGTCACCTCCGCCCTCCCGTAGCTCAGCAGCCTCACCCCCTTCCCATACGACAGGATCCGATCACACCTGCAGAGACAAAATTCAAACTTTTCTTTTTAGAAAACTGCAAAATTCAGGGAAAAAAATATTTTTTTGCAGCTAGCGATCGAGCAGGTGAAAGTTACGACGTACCACGCCGGAGTTCGCCTGCCGCCGCGCTGGTCGTCGCCGATGTACTTTTCCGAGTTGAGCTCGTACTTGTACGTCGGCGCGAATTCCAGCAAGCCTTCGGTCCAACCATCGAACGCCCTCCCCTTCTTCAGCTCGCGCTTCAGCTGATTATTCAGAGATTCAGATCAGCCAGATTAAGAGGAAGATTCAGAATTTCAGATGTAAACCAATGAATCTGCATGCTTGATTGCTTGTTCTTGATGTTGTTATGTGTACCTGATCTTTCTCTGCCAGCTGAGTCCAATCCATCGTGGAGACCAGCTCGTGTGCTCTCTCGTATGCGATGTCAATGCGGTAATTCAGATCACCGAGCCAGAAAATCCTCCTGCAGAAAATATTCACAATTGGCCGTCAGATCAGATCAGATTCAGAGATGATATGGTCATAGATGAGACGATTGGACAGGTTGTGAGCTTTGCTTACTCATGGTCATAGATGTCTCTTGGAACGCCCATGTCACCCGGTCCGGTGAAATGCGTCCTCCGGTTGATCTCCTGCACGTCGGCGTTCCGCTTGTGGACGTCGCCGGCCTTCTCGCCGGCGGCGAGGTGGGTACACACGAAGCAGAACATTGTTTGGTATATCGACATGCTCACTGATACCGCCCCCTGCAGTCCAAGTCATTGTTGCTGTTTCAGCTACTTTCATTAAACGGCAAACAAAAAGGGAAATTGCAGCATTGGATGAAACAAGCTTGAATGGTAGACACTAAGGGCTCTGTTTTTTGTGGATGATTGGATAACTTATGGTCCTTAATTGCTAAATGTTCATTTTCTAGATTCTATATCTATTGATTCTCATAATCATATTATTTTTTGTGGAGAGCACCGGAGCGGAGCTCATACTATTTACACGAGTTCAAGATTTTAGGAGAAAACGCAGCTGACAGATGCTACCCTAAACGGCATAGGTGTTATTATCAGTAGGGATTTACCGACAATATTACTGGTGCAGATTGATTGCCACTAACATATACTAGCTCTGAGGCTCTTATGTCAGTGGCTGCTAATTCATCATCGGTACTGTAAATATTGGAGCGTATAAAATGAATTGCCATATCTTTCTATCAGCTTAGTTTTTGGATTTAACTTCGGTGCATATTGAGTCGGAGGTACTAACCTTGTTGCCGATGTAGCCCATGGCGCCGACCCCAACAGTAGACACCTTAACATTTTGGACGCATTTCCTCAATCCCCTCCTCACCCACACCGTCAGAAAAATCCCCACCATCTGCTTGCTCACGATCCTCACGTACGGCGACCGCCTCTTCCGCGCCGCCGCCGCGAGATCGCCGTCGAGATGTAGATCGGCCATCATCACCGCGAGATCCTCGTCGCCGGCGGCCGCGACACGTGATGACGCCCTGAACGACCTGTATTTCCCGAACGATCTCGCCGCCGCCGCCGCCGCCGCCGCCGCCGTCGCCGTCGCCGTGGCGTGCTTCGCCACCAAGTCCAGCGGCTGCTCCGGCCATGCCAACCCAACCCTGTCCGACCTGCTCATCGTCTTCGCCAGCGTCCTCTGCTGCAGCGGCGGCGGCGGCGGTTGCTCGTCGCCGGAGAATTCGTCGTCGTCGTCGTCCATGGCGGCGTTGAAATGGTTCAATCTGGTCAGCCTCCTCGGCGTTGCGGCGGTGGCGTCGCCGGCGAATTCGGACTCCGGCGGCGAATTCGTGTCGTCGGCGTCCGTGTCGGTGTCGGTGCCGAGGAAGATGACGTCACCTGCGGCGGATTCGGTGACGTCACCCAACCGCGACGGCGACGGGGGGTGGCTGTAGCACTTGTACCTCGGCGCCGCCGTCGCCGTTGCCGGCCTCGGCGTCCGCCGGAGCGCGCCGCGGATGAGATCCTCCCACGCCATCGCCGGCCGGCCGTCCTCGGCGCCGAACACGTTGCCGGCGTTCAGAGGCACGACCTCCTGGAACCCGAGCACGTACACGTCGGCGGGCTCGCCGCCGCCGGCGAGCCAGCCGGAGATGTCGAGGTCGGAAGGTGGGGCCTTGCCGGCGGCGTTGAAGGTGCCGACGCGGAGGCGGAGCTCCTTGGTGTTGATGTACTGCGCCCGGAGCGTCTCCGAGTTTCGCCGCCGGAGTCTGTACGGCGCGCCGCCGCCATCGGCGGTCTGATCATCTGGGCAATTGCAAAATTCACAAATGGTAAGGGTGATGAGCTATAGCTAACCTTTTTTTTTTGTTACACACGTTTTTGAATTTTTTTAAAGCTGAATAAAATGGAATTACATTAAAAAAGGGATTTTTACTGTATTTGGGAAAAATCAAGAGGTATTTAGTGCAAAATATGGTCTTGCGGTATTTGAGATACTGAGCGGTAAGAAATTTTGCACTAATAATTTTGGTACCTCCTGATAAGGGGGAAGTAGTAGAAATGGTGGTGTGTAATATTTTTTTTTCATAATTATGTTTTTTTCTTCAATTTACTGAAAGAAAATGTTGATTAGTTCGGATTCCACATTTCCACTGGTACAACACCAGGTAGTATTGTTTGTAGCTCTTTTTGCCTTCTAAAAACTGGTTTCTTTTTTGGTATTGACATGAAAATGTTGGGACAAAATCCAACTTTAGTACTGTATGATTAATGATCATAAAATCCAAAAAGAAAAAGAGCCACTTTGAGCAATTATAGGGAAGCCATTGTTGTGATTGGAGACAGGATTTGATGGAAGCATATGGTGTAAACGCACTAACAGCAGTAGCACAATATATCTGAAGACTCTGAGCAGTCCAAAGCTGCACTTTTCCCCCCTCTTTTCAAGGACAAGAACAACACGCAACATGGAAATGTCATCAAAAGTTCAAAACCATCACGTAAACACAAAGACTCACCGGCGAGATCGCCGTCCGCCCGCCGCCGTGCCTCGCCGCCATTGCCGTCGCAGCCGCAGTTCTCTGAGCAAAACCGAACCAGCAAGAGGAGTAAGAAAAAAGAAAAAGAACTGACTTCTGACTAGCAAAATTCTCCTCAACAACACCTAAATTCAGATGGATAATTTGATCTGAGAAGAGATTTTTCTTTCAGAAACATTATGTAACTACTACCATCAAAGTCGCTGCCGTCGTCGCCGTCGTCCTCGTCGGCGTTGAACTCTGAATCTTTGCTCCGGAGGTTGAGCCATTTCTTCAGCACAACTTTGGGCCAAGAAACCTACAAACACCAATTCACCAAATTAATTAGCAAAGAAAACTTATCCTCCAGCTAATCTCCCAACTGAATCACTAAGAACAACCTGTGCTGAACTGAATAATCAATTAATCATGCACCTACCTCTCCTGGCCTCCTCTGCTTCTTCTGCACCACCATCTTGCCTCTCCTTGTGCCTCAAAACTCACCAAAAATTCAGATAAAATGGATATGCACTGCTTCTGCTTTCTCTGAATCCCCTCCTATTCTGAATCTTGATCAGTCTCTCTCTGCTCCTCTTTCTTGGCTGTGTTCTTCAATGGCCGGAGCTATCTGTGAGTGGATGGCCCTCTTGCACGGACACCCGTGAGCTGAGCTGTGATTGTGTTTGTTTGGTTAGATGGGAAGGACCAGAAGCTGAGCACATGGTGGTTTTTAAGCTCACAGCCATCTCTGATGGCGCCAAGCAAACCACAAGAAGAATAGAATAAAATATTGTCGAATGGGAAAATGTGGGCATCCGACAAAGCTGCTTCCCTGCATGCCGGCCTCATTTCATTCAGGAAAAAAATCTTGGCCACGCGTGTTCTTTTGACCACACCAAATTTAATTCAGTTTTTACCGTGCAATTACGGCTGATGCATACCTAATCATTTCCATAATACCGGCCATGTTTCTGTATATGAATTAATTTCTGAAAAAAAAATTGACTCTGTTTTTTCTAGGCTTCAGCGTGTTATTTTCTGTTAGGTCGGCAGTGTTGACATTTGTTGGTCTGTGGGATTAATTATCCTGAATTGCTTATGATAACATATAAATTTGTAGGAATGATATTGATTGGAGATACATCCAAGAACTCTGACATCAATTGTAGCAATAGTGATGTAGGGACTAGGGTGTAATTTCATTTTTTTTAATGAAATCTATCCATCTTAGAAAAGTTCTTCAAAAGAAATATATCCCATTATATAAAATTGTTGAATGGTATTTGCTATCAGGGCGACTGACATTCCGATAGTTTTGTTCTGAAGTTTGGCATCGCAATCAGTTGGTTGGAAATCCATTTGTTAGTTCTAATTAATAAAATGAGTAACAACAATTGTGTCACTAATCGTTGTTAATTAATTGTTCTATGATCTGTCAGCGTGATTTTGAGCTCGCCGTATTATGTGCAGAATCCACTGTCAATGGCTCGATCAATTAGGTGACAACATCGATGGGGATTAATAATGACAAACAGATGACATATTTTAGAACATCGCATTGACACCTATTGTCCCGGGGATTTTATTTAATCTTTTGTTTGCTCGGCGCGTTTGACTTGCTCTGCTGAACACTGGAGACAAGAACTCCAGCCATGTTCTTCGTACCAGTTAATTGCCACCAACCTCAATCTATGATCTATCCTATCTTCTTTATCATGCGCAGAATCAATCAGGTCATCAGTTGCGTGTGTTGTAATGTTTAAGGTCTTAATGAAATCCTAAGTACATACATTAGTTTGTGTATTTGTCATTTTGTTGCAGTTGTTAACAGCAGCATCTCATAATGTTCATATATTCATGGATGCACAGTGCATCCTGAAGAATCTATCCTATAAACACTAATGTTCTTTCATAAAAAATCTTGCTAAGTTCTTATATGCTGGAATTGAACCATAACTTTCTAGTAGGAAATATCTTTTACTACGCAGTATCATATTCTTTAATATATTATATATCTATGAGTGAAACATGCATATATGTAGACGGATGGATCCCTTTTGAAATATTTAAAGGCAGCAGAATCTCCAAGAAATGATGGGAGGGTTAGGGTAGATATCACAATCATTATGTATGATTCTAACACGAGCTTGATGCCTTGATCTGTAGAAATTAGCCTTTTTTACTTGTCAACTTTTTCTCTCCACGTCACTTTCTTCTTAGTTGTTTTTGTACCAATCAAGCTTCTCAGTTATAGTCGGTATTCATATTAGGGTGTGTTTACATCTAGAGACGTAAAGTCTTGGCGTGTGACATCAGATGTTCCATGGGATGTCGGGAGGGATGGTCGGATAATAATAAAAAAATAATTAATTACAGAACACGGTGTAAACTGTGAGACAAATTTTTAAGACTAATTAATCAATCATTAGTGCATGTTTACTGTAGCACGATATTGTCTAATCACAAACTAATTAGGCTAAAAATTTCGTCTCGCAAAATACACACAATCTGATGAAATTAGTTGTCTACATTTAATACTCTATGTATGTGTTTAAACATTAGATACAATAGTGAAAAGTTCTTGGGTGGGGACTAAACACCCCCTTAACTTGGATGCATGGTCAAAATTGTCACTGTCCGCAACATAGATCAGACGCTGAAAGCCTCAAACTATTTGCCTAGCTGCTTCTAGTGCGTGGAGGTATAGCTCAAGTCAGGGCCACGTGGCAGGCTGACGGTGCCTATCTGTCACTGCCACGTAACAGTTGAGTCGGCTATACATTCGTGCTGGACAAGGGCACATGTGCCGAGGGACAAATCAGCTAACTGTTCAAGTCGCCACGTAGGCACCCACGTTCTTACTCCTTTTTTTAGAACTGTTCTTATCGTTGGAATGCGACATTGGCAATAGACCAAATTAAACAGAACGGCTGTCAATTCAATGTCATCGCGTAAACACGGTGACAAGTAAGCGCACATGTGGTTGTTTTGTTTTTGTTCTCGAGGGTGTAAATAGGCACGTGATTGTAGAGCATCAGTTTACACAAATCGCAATTAACTACTAGAGCATGTCCGTATGAACTAATTTAGAATTTTTAAAGTTTAATTTTAAGGATAAATTTGGGTGGATTTCTTAGCAATTACCCAGATTCTAAACCAAAGTAACGGAAACGACTCTAGAATAAAATTCTAAACTGTAAAGTTAATTCCAGAATTTAAGCCAAAGCTAAGGCAAGCACCCAATAAATTCAAGGGTTAATTAGAACCATGCCACTCTAATTTTACTAAACTTGGGTTTACCCATAGATGTCGTTTTGCACTTAAACAGCTAAACCCGAACTTGTACCGTTCACAATATTAATCTTTTCCTACATGTGACCAGGACTATTTCAACATCAGCGAGAAATTTCAAAGAATATGGGGGCTGTTCCCTATTACACCCTTTTGGAACAGTGACTTTCTTTTTTAATTGTGTTTTTTCCCTCGTTTTTGCAAGCATGTTTTTCAAACTGATAAATAATATATTTTTTTAAAAAATTTCTATACTAAGTTGTTTTTTAAAAATCAAATTAATCAATTTTCCAAGTTAAAAGGCTAATACTCAATTAAGCAAGAGTCAATTATGTTTCTTGGTTTATGTGCACGCACTGTTCTAAACGGCTGAGCTGCCGTTTTTGCTCTATCTAACATGGCCAATTAGGGAAATTCTAACAAATCTCACTTAATCACAAACACCAGATTCCACATTTTGCCATCAACCAAAACTATCCTAAGATTGCAGACCGTCACCTTACTGCGTGAGTTGCATATATGATACTACTGTATAATATACAAAACTCACATGTAACAAAATGTCTGGTCAGTCACAATATGCAAAGATTCCATTAAAATCACATCCACACTGTTCAGACCCAAACATGTACCAGGTGATTCGTGTGGTCTCTCCTAATTCTGTCGCTATGTTTTTGTTCTCTTTCTAAAAACACGCCATTCTACAGCTACAAAATAGTCAAGAAATACCTTCTAGGCTAAGGCCAAGCTAATTGGTCTCCATCACGCATCAGGTTCGTCCGTCCTTGCAATCACAATTAATTACTCTGATAGTTACAGCCTCAATACGACACTGAACAGGACGAACTAGAGCATGCAGATTGTAGAGCTAGTATAGTGGATGGATTGATTCCAAAATTTTGTAAGATTAGATCACCTCAAATGACAAATTAATCCTTGTGTTAGAGAACTAATTAATTAATTAGCATGGAACCATAACACACATGCACTTCAACCATTCTCTAATCACATCTATTCCTACTATATTAGGCCACCTCCGTATTAACATGCATGCTTTAGCCAGCCCTGACAATTGGTTAAAATATTGCCCTCAGAAACAACAAATGAATATTGCAGGAAATATATATGGTTCACACATGAATATATCTCCGGATCCAATGCTTTAAACGTGGCTATTTTCTTTTTGTTTTAAAAAAAACACATAGCTAGCCACATCTTCCTACACGATATGCTGCTAACTAGTTATTGCTAGAACTTTCGCGCACGGTCGATTAATCGAACGGCCGATCGAAGTCCAAAACACGCCTCGATCGATCGAAACGAGACGTCACATTCCAATTAACTTGAGTTGCTGGCCTTCCAAGCAGCTGCGTGCATCACGTACGCTAGCACGGATATACGCACCGAATCAGAAAAATTGTGGCAAGCAACGGCCAGGCTCATACGCATATAAAAACACGGAAACTGACAATGGGGACCAGTTGGAAGTAACTACTGTCTCTGTCACGAATATATGTTGTCCATCTCTAAAAGTTTCGACAAACATGAAAATTTAAGTAAAACTACTTTATGGCGTCGTAGGAGTAGAGTTACAAATGAGTTAAATGATGAAGAGGGTGGGCAAATTGCCTTTTCTATTCAAAAACTATACATCTATCATGCGTTTTAAAACCCTGCTTATTTTTATTTGGGATTATCATAATCCAGATTATTGGTAGTAATCCAAAACAAACAAAATAGATTGTTTGGATAGCTTATTATAACCTGAAATTTAGATTATTGTAATCTGATAAGCTTACTGCTCATCTAAATGAGCTTTTTATAATTATTGGTTAGGCCCTCTTTGATTTGTAGGAAATGTATAGGAAATTTGGAGGATTTCAATCCTATAAGAAAAATTTCTATGGAAACCTTTGAAACAAAGGATTGAATTCTACCAATTCCTATGAAATTCCTAAGGAATAAATAATCCTATAGAAATTTTGGAGGAATCTAAACATGGGGTTTTACCTCATTTTCATCTTCTCATGCCTATAATTCCTATGTTTTTCCTGTGTCTCAATCAAACGACTGTTTTGAAACTTTCCTGTGTTTTTGATTCCTATAGGAATTCAATAGGTAAGGCATCCAATTCCTGCGTTTTTCCTATTCCTGTGTTTTTACTGTCCTGCGTTTCGAAGGGGCCCTAATGATTTACCCACCATGTCACCCGTTTCTCATTTTAGACTTGCAAACTCAGCAATCCAATACCTCCATAATCTATGAAATAAATAGCTCACAATTTATTGTCCTCCAACTTATAATAATTTAGCTTATACTCCCTCCATCTTAAAATATAATTAATTTTAGCTATGAATCTACACAAGAATTATGTCCAAATTCATAGCGCTCTAGGTAATTGTATGTTAAGACGGGGTAGTAGTAACCTAAAGGTTAGAACAATTGCTAGTCAAAAGTGTGAAATCTCTCATCGTATGAGCGGATGTGATGCATCTACAAGTAATCTAGACATGAACCAGCTCGTCAGACATATACTTTGGGAGCTATATTTGGAATGGAGCGAGTATCTTATAAAATGAAGAGACAGTTTTGTTTCGTTCAAAAGCTAAAAGATTTTCTGGATCCGTTATACATACGTGTGAATCGAGTTGCTGGCATGATTAGTTACACGTGTAATTCATCAAGTTTTACTTAACAACATGTGCTTAATCTCTCAATCTAGCTTTTAAGACGAAAGCATAGCTTAATCTCTCCAAAACAATCCCGAAGTCAAATCTTCCTTAATCATCCCAATGAAATCTCCTGAGGCCCGTGTCAAACCACAATCTGTAGAAAATACTAAATAATTAGACTGATTATGATATGCCAATCACATTTGTTTCTGCAACAAGTATGATGATAATCATCACATGGCTTACCATTCACCAAAAGTCTCTCCGATAGAGACACCAATCAAATAATTTTTTATGAGGCAAATGCCTTTTTGAAAGGGTTAATAAAAAATTCAAAGGGCAAAATGCCTTTGTTACAAATCGATTAAGCTTCACAGTAACCATAATACGGTATTCATTTCCCATCGTTTGTCTCCGCAACGCGGCGACACGTGACGAAAGCATAACGTCAGATCGCTGGTCCATTATCCGATCGAAACCCATGGCCCCAATGCTCGATGTAACTTGGAAACTGTTCGTATGGGCCGGAAATCTCAGCCCGTATGCTCATATGGGCCGGAATATGAATAAACCAACGGCCTGTCCCTTATGTGGGCCGTGATTTCTCCCATCAAGATAACCATCACTCTCGTGGGCCTAATCTTTTCGGAAGCCCACGCGAAATTCACTTCCGCGCCCCAACCGCCGCCGCCGCCGTCTGCATCAGAATTGCGCGGGAAAACCCCAGGATTTTCCCGCCGGCTCGCGTCGGCCTGTGATCGATTCATTCATTCGCGCCGCTAGCCGCCACCATCCAACGGTGTGGATCGAACCGCTACTCTGATTCCCCTCCCAAACCCTAATTCCCAAATCTACCTAGCCAATCCATGGCGGCCGCCGCCGACGACGAGGTCACCGTGACGATGGAGCAAGCCGAAAGGGAAGGCGAGAAGGCCGATTCCGTCGCCGACGAGGCCATCGACGGAATCGAGCAAGTCGGGGGAGAACGGGTGGAGGCCGATGCGCCCGTCGCCGACGAGGCCACCGAGGCGATGGAGGAAGGGGAGGATGAGCGGGAGGAGGCGGACGCCGTCGCCGACGAGGCCACCGAGGCGATGGAGGAAGGGGAGGATGAGCAGGAGGAGGCGGACGCCGTCGCCGACGAGGCCGCGGAGGCGATGGAGGAGGTCGCCGCCGCCGACGAGGAGGAGGAGGCGTCGTCGCTGCGGCCGTCGCTGCCGCTGGGGAGGGTGAAGCGGATAATCCGGGTGGACCGCGACATCAAGAAGGTGACGAGCGAGGCGGCGCTGCTCATCGCTGCGGCGACAGAGCTCTTCCTCGGATCCCTCGCCGCCGGCGCCCACAGGGCCGCGTCCCGGCGAGGCCGCCGCGCGGTGCGCGCCGTGCACG
>CM002476.1:3501269-3524595 GCA_000325765.3 Leersia perrieri
CGCCGGTCCACGTGGCGGCGGCGGCGTTGCCGGAGGAGAGGCCAAGCCGCTGCCGCGTGGGACCCGCCGTATCGACGCATTCTTCCAGAAGGCCACTTAGTAGTGTTTCCTCTCTGTATGTGTCCAATGCACTGCTGCTTAAATGTTTGGAGAAAAAAATATCTACCTGGAGATGAAGCTATGAATTTCTAATTTGCTCTAAGTAGTAAACTTTAATCACTGGTGATGCCTGTATGGTGCAATGATTTGATATGACCTGAAACCTTAATTTTCGTTGCAGTGAATTGTGATGCGAGTTTCGGTAGGTTTTCCATTCTTTTCGTCACTTTTAGCTGCAAGATGAGCATGCTCATTCATTTTTAGGTTCTGGTTCAACACTTAACTCTCATAAGAACATACTAAAATGCTAATACTCCCTCTTTTTTTTTTGTTCAACGTCTGTTAGCTCAAAATGAGATAATCAACGTCAAATGAAAGTGGAAGGTGGGAATAATAAGATTGCTAGTTTCTACTGTCTACTAGGAAGGCCGCCTCATGAAAAAAAATCAGTAAGACAGTGGACTTACCTTACTTATAGTGTTTCTCTGCGATTTACCTCTTTGTTGAAGACGTGCAAACCAGAGAAATAACACTTATTGTGCAAACAGTTATTATTTTGGTATGTATGTAGTGATTTAGCAGTGATGCCGTGATGCATACCATCATAAGAAACACACAGCAAAGGTTGCTCTTAGCTAATGTGTTGCTGGTTTGGATGGCAAGCCGTGTTGGTTTTCTCCGAACAAGTAGCTTGCTTCCCTCCTGCCATGGGACACACTGGCATCACAAAATTTGCATGAGTGGAATCCCACAATTTTGAAAGAATCCCACACTTTTTGGGTGTTTACATGGGAAAGAAGTAAGGCATTAGTTTTTAGATTTACAGTTGCAGGAACATGCAGCTCCTTTTCATGTTCTTGTGTGTTCTCATAAGTTCATTGACCAGTCTAAACAGTATTAGATTCAGAAGGAGCATATTAGGATGGCCATTTATGTGCAATCAGTAATCACATATGAATTGATGGATAAAGAAAATGCTTTTTTGTGTGCATAAATTCAGAAATTTCAACGCACTGCATGTCTAAGAAGTAACACTAATGACATATCAACAGATATGCAAATTCGTTAAAAAATTTATGCTGAACGTACCTACTCTCGGTAAAAAACTAATAATATGTCTTTCAGATTTTTGCCATCCATGTTAGAACATATGAATGTTGTGAGTCCCTGAACTTTAGGGAACTGACTTTTGATGATGCCACAAGGTATCAATGCACATAGGCAGTTTCTTTATATCTATGCAGCGAAGCTATGCAGGCAATCCAAATGTGAAACTTAGGCTCATTTGCTGCATGCACTTCTTCACTCAGCAGCTCATAGCTCTGCACAACTATGGGTTTCTTTTGGAGCCTCATTCTGCTCTATCCTGAGGTCTCCCTAGCTATCATCTGCTTCTTCTGGCTTTCCCTCTTCCGCCTCATCAGACAACGCCAGAAGAGCACCCTTCCAGTGAACTGGCCTGTTATTGGGATGGTTCCGTTCCTCGTGCAGAATCTACACTATATTCATGATAAAGTCACAGACGCACTCCGTGAGGCGGGGTGCACCTTCATGGTCAGTGGCCCATGGTTCCTCAACATGAACTTCTTGATTACCTGTGACCCAGCCAATGTCAACCATTGCTTCAATGCCAACTTCAATAAGTACCCAAAAGGCAGTGAGTTTGCCGAAATGTTTGACATTCTAGGTGATGGGCTCCTTGTCGCAGACTCTGAATCATGGGAGTATCAGCGACGCATGGCAATGTACATATTTGCTGCCCGTACCTTTCGCTCCTTTGCAATGTCCACCATTGCAAGGAAGACTGGCAGTGTCTTGTTACCTTACCTTGATCACATGGCCAAGTATGGCTCGGAGGTCGAGCTGGAGGGTGTCTTCATGAGGTTCTCGCTAGATGTGTCATATTCTACTGTGTTTGCAGCTGATCTTGATTGCTTGTCAGTGTCTTCCCCAATCCCTGTGTTTGGCCAAGCTACCAAGGAAGCAGAGGAGGCAGTGCTGTTCAGGCATGTTGTACCACCAAGTGTGTGGAAGCTCTTGAGGCTGCTCAATGTCGGGAGCGAGAAGAAGCTGGCCAATGCAAAGGTGGTGATCAATCAATTCATCTATGAGGAGATTGCCAAAAGGAAGGAACAGGCAAGCAATGAGGTCCAGGGCGACATCCTGTCCATGTACATGAAATGGTCCATTAATGAAAGTACCAGGAAGCAGAATGATGACGAGTTCCTTCGTGACACGGCGGTGGGTTTCATCTTTGCTGGGAAAGATCTCATTGCTGTCACACTGACTTGGTTCTTTTACATGATGTGCAAGCACCCACATGTTGAGGAGAGAATCCTCCAAGAGCTCAAGGGCCTTCAAAGCTCCACCTGGCCTGGGGACTTCCGTGTCTTCGAGTGCGACGCAATCCGATCTGCCATCTACCTCCAAGCCGCACTCCTCGAGACACTCAGGTGACAGTCATCTCCCATTCTCCCCCAATCCTTCATCATCTAACTTAGATTCTGCTTGATTTGTGTTCCAGGCTCTTCCCTGCAACCCCATTCGAGGAGAAGGAGGCGCTCGTTGACGATGTTCTTCCAAATGGTACCAAGGTGAGCCGGAACACGAGGATCATCTTCTCGCTCTATGCCATGGGGAGGATAGAAGGGATCTGGGGCAATGACTGCATGGAGTTTAAGCCGGAGCGGTGGATGTCGAAGAGCGGGCGCCTTCGCCATGAGCCAAGTTACAAGTTCCTGTCCTTCAACACTGGACCCAGGAGCTGCCTTGGTAAGGACATCAGCCTCAGCAACATGAAGATCACTGTCGCCTCCATCATCTATAACTTCAAGGTTGAGCTGGTTGAGGGCCATGAGGTGATGCCACAGAGCTCTGTCATTCTTCACACGCAGAACGGCTTGATGGTTAGGGTCAATAGAAGGGAGGCAGCTTGATGTGGTCACTATTAGCCTAGCTATCTTGCTTTGTTGTTTTATATATATCTGCATGAAATTATATGCAGAATTCATGAGATGGAACTATTAGAAAGCGCAAACCGTCTGATTGGATTCATGTCAAGTTCAGAACTGTAAGCCTGTGATAACAACAGAATGTTGTGATGATTAGTACTAGTATATGATTGTGTGATGGTCTTTGGGTTTAATTTCATCATGTACCTGTGAAAATCAGTGTATCTTATGAGTAACCTCCTATCAGTTAAGAGTAACTATTGTCTGATTATTATATGGTGATCACGTCTGAATGTGATGAACTTTACCTGAACCTTCAGGTTTGGTTTGGTAGGACAAGAACAGGATAATTCTTGTTTCGTTTTCATGAACAGATCACAAGCAATTCAGCATCAGACAGCAGAGGCTCTCCATCAAATCACAGGTTTTCTTCACTTTTAAAAGAAACGCTGGCTGACCCCCACTTATATTTTTCGTGTAAACTCAGGATCGTCAAGCGAACTCTATTGGTGCAGCTAATCCCAAAGTTTGAAAATATCATTGTCGTCGAGTAGTTGGTGAAAGATGCCTTCAGCATGTGGTGAAATTACCTTACATGTTGTGTATTTTGCACATACTTACCCAAAATATGCTCTGGTTTTTAAATGGTCCAGATAAAAGTAGACAAAAAAAAGTAGCACATCCTGTTCAGTTTTACAAGTTTTTAAAAAGAAAAAGGTTCAGCCAAAGACTTTGCTAGCACGTTTACCAGAGACTAACATTGGTCTGATTTCTTGTTAAAAAAAAAGTGGGTCTGTATCCTTGTTAAAAAAAAGTGACTTCAAAACTTAGGTAAACCTATGTTACATATATAACTGAAGTAATAATATTTCTTTGAGGCCATTTGGCAATCTTTCTTCATCACAAGAAGACTCTTCTGGTATACCAACAAGGCCTATTCAATCATATATAGACTTCAAGATCACCATTTCAGCAGGCAGTTTTGGCTCATTACTTTTAGTTGGGGAAACCAGAATGATCAGCAGCAACGGCAGCACTACTGACAATAGTCTCCAAACCTGTCTGGCCAGAAACTAATGGCCAGCTAGCATGATCAGTGGTAAGTGGTAACCCTTTATATCCACTAGAACAAAAATTTGCTACATATTTCCACAATTTGGTTGGAGAATAAAAAAGGGCATAAAATTTTCTTTTTAATATAAAATAATTACAATACCTATGTGTTCATCCCTGGCAAAAACTTCTGTTTGTGTCTTATTTTATCGTAGTCATTTTGATTTGTGGTTCTTTTATCGTAGTCATTTTTTTTCCCAAACTTGTCTTTAAACAGCTAATAATACAAATATAAAAGTGTTACCCCTAATTATTTCTGGATGCTTCGTACAGGTTATCGGCCGTAGCTCAACCGATCAAAACCTGATAAAAGCTCAGTTACTACTACTACTAACATGTTGCATGACTTTATTGACCAGGTTTAAATCCTAATTTCCATAATTAGACGATTACACCCATTTATATTTGGTACAGAGTCCAAAAATTATCTCGGCCTAAAATAAGCCACCAACAGATTTATGTTGATGGTGAATCCATATGATATTTGTTGTACAAGAAAAGATAACTCCTCACAGACTAACTCCTAACTCCCCTTCCCAAATGAGGTGGCATTTTCGACTTGCCGTGAACCATATGATTCCTTCCTCCTCCTCATCACTCCCTTTCACCTAAACCCAAACCCAAACCCCTCACAAATCCACAATTTTTATCTCCTATATAACCCACCATAAACTCACCCATCCACCATCCTTGCGAGCTATCTCCTTTCAACTCACAGTTTCAAGAAATGGAGCTCGTGCAATGGCTTCTCGCCTTCGTCGGCGATTTCTACCCGGAAATCATGGTGACCGCCGCTTGCTTGTTTCTTCTATTCCGGCGGCATCGGCGGCGGCGGAGGGCGGCGGAGCGGCTGCCGACGAACTGGCCGGTGATCGGCGCGCTGCCGGCGATCATGGTGAACGCCGGGAGAGTCCACGAGTGGGTGACGGAATTCCTCGCCGCCGGCGGCATGTCGCACGTCATCGAGGGGCCATGGGGTTCCCCGGGCGACGTGCTGGTGACGGCGGATCCGGCGAACGTGGCGCACATGTTCACGGCGAACTTTGGGAATTACCCAAAGGGGAAGGAATTTGCGGCGATCTTCGACGTGCTCGGCGACGGCATCTTCAACGCCGACGGCGAGTCGTGGGCGTTCCAGCGCCGGAAGGCCCACGCGCTCCTCTCCGACGCCGCGTTCCGCGCTGCCGTCGCCCTGAACACGGCCAGGAAGCTCGCCGCCGGCCTCGTGCCGCTGCTCGACGCGTTCGCTGGCGACGGCGGCGTGGTGGATTTGCAGGACGTGTTCATGCGGCTGACGTTTGATCTGACGGCGATGTTCGTGTTCGGCGTTGACCCGGGTTGCCTCGCCGTTGACTTCCCGACCGTGCCGTTCGCCGCCGCAATGGACGACGCCGAGGAGGTCCTCTTCTACCGCCACGTGGCGCCCGTCCCGTGGCTGCGCCTCACGAGGCGCCTCGGCGTCGGCCACCACAGGAAGATGGCGAACGCACGCAAGGTGCTCGACGCCTCGATCGCCGACCTCATCGCCCTCCGCCGCCACCGCCGCGCCGCCGCCGCCGCCGCCGGAGACGGCGGGGAACGCGACGGCGTCAGCGACGCCGACCTTCTGACGTCATACCTGGCGTGCCAGGACGAGACGGGCAAGGACGGCGCAGACTTCGACGCGTTCCTCCGCGACACGACGCTGAACCTCATGGTCGCCGGCCGCGACACCACCAGCTCCGCCCTCACCTGGTTCTTCTACCTCCTCTCCACCCACCCCGCCGTCGAGTCCAAAGTCCTCGCCGAGCTCCGCTGCGAAAATCTCGCCGGCGCCGGCGAGGTCGACCTGAAGCGGCTGGTCTACCTGCACGCGGCGCTGTCGGAGTCGCTGCGACTCTACCCGCCGGTGCCGTTCGAGCACAAGGCGGCGAGGTCGGCGGAGACGCTGCCAAGTGGGGCCCGCGTGGGGCCCACGCGGAGGGTGATCGTGTCGCTCTACTCGATGGGGAGGATGGAGTCGGTGTGGGGGAAAGACTGCGAGGAGTTCAGGCCAGAGAGGTGGCTGACGTCACCGGCGGGGAGGTTCCGTCACGAGCGGTCGTCCAAGTTCCCGGCGTTCAACGTGGGCCCACGCACGTGCCTCGGGCGTGACCTCGCCTTCGCGCAGATGAAGGCTGTCGTCGCCGCCGTCGTGCCGCGGTTCCGCTTCACGGTGGTCGGCGGCGACGGCGACGGCGGCGGCGCGCCGCCGAAGCCCAAGCTGTCGATTATACTTCACATGAGGGATGGGCTAAAGGTGAAGGTGCATAGGAGACGAGAGGATTGATTAATCGTTTGTTACTGTAGCAGTAATTAATCTTGAGCCGTTGGATCACAAAATGGATGGCCGAGATTGTGTGTTGTTGCTATCGTGGAGCACTGTAGCAACTGTGTTGGATTGATCAATATGGTATGTGTTACTGCATGGGGGTAGTAGTGTAAATAATCCTTGATGAGCATCGATTGGTTCCATTGTCATTGCTTACAATCTACTACACTATATCTATTAGGACATATCTACATGTACGGATGATAGTGAAATAAGAATGTAAAGTTGCTATAGCTGGGTGTTATATCACATAACATAAAATGAAATAAGAGAACAGAAAAGGTCATTCGTAATTGTAAATGATTAGTTGTGAGAATGATTGGTGATCCGATCTGATGTACTCCCTCCGTTTGCATTTACTTGGTAGCACTCACTTTTACTATTGTTTTTTCCGGTATTGCTAAAAATCTGTCGTCATATTTCTTTTAAAAAATCTTGCAAATGTAATTATAACACAATTATGATGTAATCACATCATAACTATACTATATTTATATTGTAATTTATATATAACTTCTATGTAACTTATAAACATGCACATATAAAAGTAATCTATGTTTTTAAATACTTATTAATCCATGTAAAATTACATATAAATTATATAAAAGTTACAATGTAATTATAATATAGATATAGCGTAATTACATTATAGATACACTATAGTTACATTTGAAAGATTTTTTCTTAAAAATGTGGCGACAGATTTTTAGTCACACCTTTTTCTTTTTTTACTTTGGCCGCTAATACTTTTTTGAATATTTTAAAGGATATAACAGGATTTTATAAGCCAACATTTCTTTTGGATAGGGGGCGGATCTATTGTGGGTAGCAGAGACTCGATTAAGGAGAGGGAGGGGTAGGAAGAAAAGGAAAAGGTGATGGAGGTAGAAGAAATCATTGAGTCCCCTCTCCTCTCTAATGCTAGATCTGTCCCTGATTTTTGACAAAGTATAAAGAAAGTATAACTTTTTAGCCTTTGCACCAACCATGGATATTTTTACACGCATATTTATAGATATCTCTTCAGGTATTATGAACTTTTTGCAAAAAATAAAGATACCATTGTCCAAGTTACAGATGAATAACACCCTAATAAAAAAAAATCTAGATTAAATTTAAAGGAATTTTAGAGAAAATAAACTAAATCACCTTCAATTTAAAATTCTTCTTATCTTACCCTCACTTAACCTTCTACCTCAAGTTTCAAAAAAAAAAAAACTTCCACCTCTAACCACTTGTTAATGAGGGTCAGCATAATCTTTTCTCTTCATCATTAATCACTCTAAAATAAAATGAATTTCTTATTATATTTATATACGGAAGGAGTAAATAAATAATAACTAATAAAAAGACATGTATGTGCCTCTCGTCGTTTTTTATGGCCTCTCATTTTGTTTTGCTTTCAAACTGTCGGTTGTTGCTAAAATTTGAATCCTGGAGCTCAATTTTGGATATGATTTTGGGTTTTTCTCATTGTAGTTTATTTTCTTGCATTGTCTTTAAAACATGAATAACTAACGTAAAAGTTATAGCCATAATTTTTTTAAAATTCTATATTTTTTTATTTCCTACTATTTCAGCTGTAATGCAATGGTTAGAGCGCCCTGCTTATGAAATTAAAAAAGAAAAAGGAAAAATAAGAACAAGCACAAATATGAAATATGCGATGTGTCATCCCCCCATTGCGTGAATGTATATGATCTGTTGCAACTCTAGTGTGTAAACCCTAACTATGATGTGAAGATGGGTTTTATGAAATATTGATTTCATTGTAACTAAAATACTCGCTTGAATCATTGTAACGTTGCTATAGCTCGATCCTCGATGTTACATTACATACAGTGAAAGTAAGATATAGCATGCAGCGTAATAAGAGACTAGAAAAGTCATGAGTAATAATTATACATGGTTAGTGGAGCGAACGATTTGTGTGATATATGAAAATAACAGTTCCTTGGGGCAAGAGGTCAAGCTAACCACAATGCCCTGGAGAAACAGCGATTAGGCTATTGCCTTTTTATTTCTTGAACACTTCCCTTGGGGCCGTGATTTAGGCCTGGCTTTGATAAAGTTTGCAAATGGGGGCAGTTAAATGAACATATGTGTCCTTTCCTTTCGCTTGTTAGGCCTTGCATGGGCCTTCCTGTCTGATCTTAGACTTGGTCTTGAGGCATTCCCTTATTTAGGCCTCAACATCAGGCTCTATCGGCCCTAAGTTCTGCATGGCAACAACTTCGAACGATAGAAGGGGGGCAAAGTGACCTTCCTCCGACAAACTGTAATTCAAATTTAAATGATTTTTTATGGATCAAACTAAATACTAAATCTTGTAAAAAAATCATGAATTGTAAGAAGTACTAAAGCCTGTGCGGTGATGGATGCATGGTAGTATGTAAATATTTTTCAGCCTTGTAAATTTGACTACTGCCAGTGTGGTACATATGAGCTTATATAGTCATATGCACGAATGCATGCATATGTGATTAGAAAAACAACAGAAGAAACACATACAAATCTGTCATCCCCACATTGCGTGAATGTATTATTTGTTAGATGGATTTCACATTATCTATGATGTGAAGATGCATTTCATGAGGTTGATTTCGTTAGCAAATGAAGGTTTAGTACTGCTCAATCTGATAGTCTCAATCCAAGATCAGGACATGACGAAGAGCAGAGTGCCAGTCGATTATTCAAAAAAAAAAAAACAAGGGCCACTCAATATAATTTTACAGCCCTTTTTTTTCCCGAGAATTTATATATTATCACAAGTTCCAGATCATCCATGCTCGGATGGGAGAAAGAATAAACTCCAGGTATTAATTTACATGCCATCTGAATATCTGGCTGTAACATGCACAAATGGGGCAAAATGCTGCTCGTATAATTGTTCCATAGAGCTGACAGCTCTATTAAAAAGGATGCACGGCGAGCTCAGAGTTGGTGATAGCCGTAGCAATAATGATGATAATAATAATAATGAACATTAATAGAGTATAGCCAAAAGAGCAGTAGATGAAGTTACTGCCCTTTTTCGATCAGGAATTCATACATGCAAGTACAACGATGTGGTATATGATGGATTAAAAATCTCCGCAAACACTAGCATCACATGGTCATCCTGACATCCTGAATATCTCAAAACTCTCAGTCAAGGATCTTCCAGCCTTGTTTTCCCAGCTTTAGATATCATTTGTACACACAGATTATTAGCATCGTGGTGAGAGTAATGATTGACGCAGTTGTGAAGATAGCCGCCTGCACAAATGGAATGTGAAGACATCATAAAAGCATCACTGTATACATGTAAACTTCTGAATTGAGTGGAGTGGCTGCCATGCTGTTTAATAAATAATAATATATCTTGCATCATCCAATAATGCTATGTAAAAAGCCAAATAAGACCAATAATGTCGATTGTATGGGCATTGAAGATAAAATACAATGCGTGTACATCTGACGATATCTTTTTTTTAATACCAAACAGACAAGCCACATCATTATTACAGAATTACTTGCAGTTCAACACATCACAAAACAAACATGGGACTCTAGATCAATACAGTTACATCTACCACCAGGAAGTGTGATGTCCTATATACAGAAGAATCATGGACTTCTTTTCAGGAAATAGTTTTGCTCCCCACAGATAGATTCAAGCTTTAAGTAATTGTTGTAAACTAGCAATGTGCTATTATGTTCAGGGCTTATCGTGAAAAGGAAGACTAACCGCAACCGCTGATGCAGCAAGACCAGGGCGCTCTCGGGGGTCTTTATTGTAGTATTTGCAGCAGTAAAGAGTCGCTGCATAGTACCAGATCAACGGGCACAAGAAACCTAAAAGAAAACTGCAACAGAAAGATATCTGATACTGCCACATGAAGAATTTTAGTTTGGAAATTTAAACAGAAGTTGATTCAGGCAGTAAAGGATACTTACGAGGACCATCCTATACCACAACCGAAGCAAGGAAGTCGTCTCTCAAACATCGCCAACCGTGGGTTTTCTTCATCTTGGAGCAATGTATACTTGCCAAGACAGCCCTGACAATGGCAAAATTGATCCGAGCCTGCTGCAAGTTGCCAAACAGGATTAAGCTAATAGAAGAAATATTTTCAACAGAACTAAGATAACACCACTGCATTTGTGTTGAAGCTTAAACATCTATGAGTCAAAGTATAACTTGGACCACAATTAGTTTAGGTCCAGTAAAATGCACAAGTATGTCAGCATCATGGCATTATGTCTTATTCAAAAACAACTTTCTGAAAATGTCAGATTCAAGGATTTTGTGTATGGAGTAAAAAATGAAATGCTTCCAACATGTCTTAAAAAGAGATCTAGCAACGAAGGAATAGTTAAGCTTAACTTCAAAAAAGAAAACAAAGAGATACATATATATAGAGAGAAAGAGAGAGTTGGAAATAGATACCTTCCCCCATTTATTTTAGAGCAGTTCAGCAAAGAAGCAGCCAGTAACCTTGATACAATTGCTGTGTTGCAGATTCCTCCGTGCCGTAGCAAGAATTAGTCATAACAACCATGCATGTTTTTTAGCATGGTCATATTGCTGCACTGGAAAGCAAAATCGTATATAAGATTTCTGCTCAAATGCACATAATTGTAGTTGTAAAAAGTGATGTGCGTAATTGCAAGCATGAAAAAAAAAATCTGAAAAGGAGGAAACAGCAACTAAGAACTGGGATGTCTGAATTTCTGAACATCTCCCCACAAAATGATCAATGTGGTAAAACACCAATTAACAATAAATTTCTGGATCAAAAACGGAAAAAGAAAGCAATTCCAAGACCCACTATCGACTTCCCAGTACTGTGGGAACAATCAAATCATGCTTGAGATATATACCCAGAAAAGACATTGGCAGCTGCTGGGAGCAGAATACCCAGAAAAAAAGCGCGCCTTTAGAGATGCCAAGCAACTAAAGCAGCGTGTTGTCCAGGGCGGATCAAACCCACGCCGGACATAGGGGGTTCAGTTGAATACCCCACACTTTTTTGGGGAACAAAATGACTGTTATTAGGTTTAAGGATAACGCAAATTAAGAGAAAAGCTTCCATCCAGATCTATAAGGAAAGCTACCTAGGGTTAACACGGATAAGCAAATTTGAGGAACAAAACAAGTGATTGGGCCAGAGAGATGAGATAGAGGAGGATTTGCCAAACGGATTGATGCACACCGGCGACGGCGATGGAGGATGCGGCGGAAGCAGCAGGACGGCGCTCCTCCTGCCCAACTCTCCTCGCGACGGCGATGGAGGAGATCGGCGCAAGCAGAGGCAGAGGCAGGCGGCGGGCGAACTACCCTCGTGAGTCGATGAGCCCACTGAAATTTCTGAATATATTTTTCCGCTCGATTTCTTGCTCTCTTCCTTCGCTTCGCTTCCAAGGGGAGATTTTCTCTGCTTCTCCTCTCACTTTCGTGCGTGCTGTGTAGTTGTACTACGGAGTAGTTGTTGTATAGTGTTCTGTTTGGACTCACCTGGCTTGATCCTGTCCGTCCGTTCAATCTGGTAGGCATGCCTCATCCAGGTTTCCAAAAGCCGCGAAAACCGGCTCAGTTTTTGCAAAATCTCGAGGTTGCAAACCGGCTCGAGTAATCGAGTTGACACCGGTTAAATTCAAACTTAATCTTCTTACAAAATTTATTCAGATTTCATAGTTGTCACAAAACTGAAAAACTGAGCTTCCCTCAAAAAAAAAAAAAAACTGAGCGGTTTTCAATCGGGCGGCGTCTATTCCTGGCTTTGTTTTTTATTCATATATAGTAGTTCTGAATTTTTTTATATTGGTTAAGCCTTTCTAAACATCCAAATTGAGTATGACAAGCATCGTAGTTTAACTCTGGCCCAGTTCGTATAAAAAAAAATCTGGACTGATTAGCAAGGATTGGACTGAGCATGACCGCTATTGATGCAAAGAGGCCATCAGAGAACATATCCCTGTCACGATTGATCTAGCTGAAATAATAATGACAACGATTCAGTTTTGGATAGCATTATAAACTAATATTGGAACAGGGTGCAGGGAATAGCACGTTATTATTTGCCGTCCACGTTACACACCGAGAGATTCTGAGATTATTGACATAGGCCAGATTATCAAAACAAACAAGAAAGCCTGTCAGAAACTGTACTTATTATAGTCCATAACAGCATCACAAACTTAAGATGTCATTTTACTATATTTCTTTGCTGCAGCCATAAGATCTCATTTGTCCATGGCATCACATGAAGATATGTAGACATGTTGTAGGCATGGTTCTCTTTTGTAAGCGAATAGTCTTGTGAACAAATGAACACTTCAGTAAACAATGTAAATTCAGAGATTCATAAGCAGTTCAAAACATCATACAGTTTTCAGAAATTCAAAGCAAATCAATGTAGGCATCACAATTCAATAGACTGCCGCAGAAAAATTCTTATTCCAACTAAAAGAAAATCCAAAAAACAAAGAAAAAAGAACCTAATTAAAAAGAACTAAAATGAACATCATACTCTAACTAAAAAACTCTAAAATTAACTACTTCCAATGTCATGCACAAATCAAATCCTCACGAAACAGGTCCGTCTTGTTCTTCCCCTTCATCTTGTCACTTCTGCCCTCTTGACACAATCTTGTACTTGCCGGTCAATTGTTGCTGGAACAAACAAACAACAAAAAAAATTCACCACATATTGCAATTAGCTCCTGCAGGATTACCACCAAACCACTCATAAAACACAGCAGCAACATTTTTTTTTTTTTGAAAAGATCGTACCTTTTCCCAGAGCTTGGTGTGCTCCAAGCAGAAGCCGGCGACAACGCCGCCGCCGCCGCCGCCGGCAGCGGCGGCGCCGGACTTGGCCTCCCGGTACTCGATGCATAGGCCGGCGTCGAGGCCGCATGACACGTGGAACCCGAGGCCGCACTTGGGCTGCGAGCACTGCAGCGCGCACCCCCTTGTGCTCTCGCAGACGTAGCAATCCATGGCGAATCGGCTCGCCGGGATTCTGGAGCAGTCGACGCCGTCGCGGCCGTCGGCGTCGCGGAAGAACACCTCCGGCACCAGCAGCGCGCACGCGATGTGCGCCCATCGATCGCCGCCGTCCGCCGTGCGCTTCATCGCGCCGCCCCTCGCCGGGCAAAGGCAGCACCTTGGCGGCTTTTTCTTGGCGCCGCCGGCGCCGGAGCGGGAGCAGAGGGAGCAGAACCAGTCGCCGTCGGGGATGGATTGGGAGAGAGGGTTTCCGTAGCAGGAGGCGTGGACCATCAGGTCGCACCCGTCGCAGAATACGATTGGGTCGGATGGGTCGCCGTCCGTGCTCCCGCACACCGCGCAGTGCACGCCGTCGTCTTCCTCCTCTTCCTCTTCCTCTTCCTCTTCTTCCTCCGCCGCCGCCATGGATTGTTGCTTTGGCTCCAAGGCCGTTTCTTCTCCATTCGAAGAGTCCTCTTCGCGTGCTGCTTCGTTGAGATCGATGGCTTTGCAGGCTTTATCGAGAGATTCTACTTGGATTTCTTCAGATTGCTTGGAACAGATGACACTGCAGGAGTTCTTGCACGGCTGATCTTTCGACTTTTTAGGAGATTTTGCTTGTGGTTTCTTGAATACTTCCTCCTTTATTTCTTTGGGATTTATTGGCTTCTCTGAAATCTTGGATGCTTCAGCTTTCGCACAATCTTTCACGTCATTTACCAATCTTGGATTGGTGATTGCGCCGCCACGTTTGTTGGATGCTTGAGGCTTGGCTTCTTTGGTGGCGGCGACGCGAGGCCGATCGGACTCCATGGACGGAGGCGGCGGCGACGGCGACGGGAGAAATGGTGGCATCACGCGCTTATTGCTCGGCAGACAAACCGACACCGGAGGAGCGGCAATGTCCCTCGGCGACGGCGGCGAGCGGCCGCCCTTCTTCGCCGGGACAATCGGAGAAACACCGGCGTTTCTCGCCGGCGGCAGAGTGTTGACGACATCCTTAAACGGGACGCGGGGAGAGGCATTAGTCTCCGGCGACGGCGGTGGCGCGTTGACGGGCTTCTTGGCCGCGACCGGAATTATCGGAGAAACCACCGTCTTCTCCGGCGGCGGCGCGTTGACGCGCTTCTTCGCCCCGACAGGAATGGTCAGAGAAACCACCGTCTTCTCCGGCGCCGCCTCGTTGACGGGCTTCTTCGCCGCGACTGGAGTGCTCGGAGAAATCGCCGCCTTCTCCGGCGGCGGCGGCGGCAAATGGACGCGCTTTTTGGCCGGAAGACACGCCGGCGCGACGGCGTCATCCGCCGTTGGCGCATAGGCACGCTTCTTAACCGGGAGGCACAGAACGAAATCGCCCTCCGCCGCCGGCGTCGTCGGCGGCGGCGCATAGGCCCGCTTCTTCGCCGGGAGGCAAACGGGCAAGGCCGCTGTCTCCAGCACCGGCGGCCACACCCGCTTCTTCGCCGGCAGGCACGGCGCAGATGCACCACCGGAGCCGACGAACTTGAACCGCTTCGAAGGCGGCAGATCACGGACGCTCCCGCTCGCGGCGACGGCGGAGAACTCCATGGATGGATTCGAGACTGGAGATTTTGGGAAGACGAAGGAGAATAAGAGGATTTCAGATCGCGATTTGGGTGATCGGAAGGAACCGGGGGTTTAAAAGAGGGAAATTTTCGCGGTCGAATTCAGCGAGATTGCGCGCGCGCTTTTCCGCAGCCGCGAAGGGGAGGAATCTGACGAAATTTTCGCTGGGTGGGAAGCGAAATGCTTCGAATTTTTTGCGTTTGAAATTTCGAATTTGGGGGAAGTGCGCCGTGCGGGCTGCGGGAAAATTTTCCCGTTCCGTTTGGTTTTCGCGGCTGCGCGGCGCCCTCCGCGGCCACATTTCGATCAATCCGGGCCGAGATTTTGGGCCGAATATAATCAGTCTTTATAAGCCCATTTCGGCCCAAAAGTTTTGGATCGTTTTGGACCGAATTGACTTGGTCATGGAAAGCCTATTTAAGGATCACTTTTTTGCGGTTATTGAAAATTATAATATCACCTCTTTTTTTTCTTGCTATTGAAAAAGACGAGCCCTAGTAGCCATCGCCATCGTCATCGTCATCCATCCCCAAGTCTCCGTCGCGGTCGCGGAGGCGGTCGAGTCCCCGACCGATCCCCTTGCCGCCGGCAACCCGCCGCCGCCGCGGTCGCACGCCGGCGTCGCGCCACCGCACCGCCACAATAGCCGCCATCGGTGGGGCGCGCTTGGCTCCAGACAGGAGGGATCGCGCCGCTGCGGGAACGCCGATTCCGCTCAACCAGCTGACGGTTTGCGATAAGCTCTCTCCGTCGCTGACATTTTCGATTGACGGTTGGTTGAAATTTAGCAACTTGTTGTCTTTGGTTGTTTGATTTATCTGGTTGGTTTTGCTTCGTGTTCTAGGGTTTAAGCGGATTCACTGGGCCATGTGATCTATATGTCTTATTGGGTTTGATTTTGTATTGATTAGATCTGTATGCAGAAGATAATATTCGATCTTTTGAAAGGGTAGTGTTAGAGCACGCATCTTACCTCCAATTCATAAATGGTTCATAGTGGTGGTGTCCTATTAGTCATGTCTAAGGGTTGATTTATTTTCTCGTGATTCATGGGTGGGTCATAAATTTTGATTTTTTTATTCTGTATGAATCATGTGAAAATTGGCGTCTCCAATGTAAGTGTTTAGATGGGTGCTTAAATAATTGATGATCGAACAATTGAAGGACCATCGAGCATTAGGAATTTAGGATTGGCACCCATTATCCCATAGGTGGTAAGAAAAATTATTTCCTTTTGTTAGGGACCCATCCAACCACCTTGATTGGAGATAGCAAGTAGGTGTCTATTTTGATCTTTGCATGTGGTTCACCCTGAGATACTTCTCAGATGTACCGTTTATTTACTTGATGTGTTTCATGTGCTTTCATATTGACCCTGTAAAACCTTTCATGTAAAGCCTGGCGATTGATGTTGTTACTCTTCTTTTAACTCTTTCATGTTGTGTTGTTGCATTTTTATATTGCACATTTTTGTTTACGTTACTGAGGAATGCGTACTTCTCACATTTTGCCACTAATTTGTGTAATTTCTCATACATGACATTATTTCGTTGTAGCTCTTCTCATATTTCCATTTCAAACTGCTCAAAGGTCATTGAACATCATTAGCATTTGAGAATTTCCAGCAAACCCCAAAATACTGTTCTTGTCAAATACTCACGACTTTGCATCCACAGTGCTGTGACCCATGCATGTCTGCTGCTCACAAGGTCAGCACAAATACCAAGTGTCTTTGCTGTAGTAAGGAGGGAGTGTATTTGATACATCTCTCCTTGAGCATGTTCAGATAGTATTTCAGGTGATAGAAACAGGGTGGCTAGACAGAGCAGATGATGGCTTTGCCAACTGTGGATGTCCATGATCTTGCTTCCACCTTGCTTCATTCTTTCCAGCTTCCCGCAGCTAACGCTGCATGGCTCCTGCATGCACCATCCTGATGCTACGGCTATGTTGCATGACAACCAGTGGTCGGTTGGTGGAGAAAAACTAGGATTTCAATCTTTAAAGCAGCTTGAACAGGGAAATTGAAAAAAGATGCACGGAATGATAAGAATGAAAATTGGTTTAACGGAATGATGGCATAAATGAGGAGTCAAAAAAAAATCCTTAGAGGCATAAAGAAAACTTCCCCCCATCTATTATGCATACAGTTGCTCTGAGTGTAATCTTCATGGTTAAAGTACATGTTGCTCGTATATTTTATGGGGCAGCCTAAATTTCTTCCTCTGTCTTTTGACTGATGGATTGCTCAGAAATATTGTTCACATTTTTCCTATTTAATCGTGTTGACCTTTTGGTGCATTTACTTACCCTACAGGTCAACAGGAGATGTTCTTCCTCATCAATCTGCTGGAGTTTTGAAATATTGATTGCTTCTGTGGTCGAATTTGGTTACGTTTAGCAGCTGAATTGGTAATAAGTGGCATGTCTGCGAAGGTTCCAAGGTACTATAATCACTTAACAAAAAGTTACTGCACTGCCAGCATGCATAATCACTCAGTGAAATACGTTGTGTTCCAATTTATAGCTAGCCAGCATGGTTATGGGCATTCATGTTTTGATTCATGGTTGAGCATTGCTATTGTCAATCTCTACTTGTGAAATACCCTCTCCATCCACGATTGATCATCACATAACTAAAAATCAGAATTTCCAAATTGATCGCCGCATAACCCTACAGAAAACGTTGTATCTCGGGTGCACACGAGCACTATTGCTTCCATGCAGGCATTATTGCACACTCGTTTTCTGTGCATGCAAGACATATGTGAGGGAGTAAGTCTTCATGCTTCTCTTTCTCCTTCACTGCAAAGTTAAGTGTTCCTTGGTTTTGGTGAAAAAACTTATATGAAGATCAATCGTGGATGAAGTTAGGATGATAAAATTGTGGGTTGAAATTACATTGTGGAGAGTTCATAAAGTTGCCTACTTGCCTTCATTAAACAATACTTCTTTATGTCTAGCCTGTAGGGCATCACCGAACTTGCTTCACAAGTTTGACCATAAGGCTTTTCATAACCGAAATTGCTTTTCTTAATTATGTTCTCTTGACCACACCCCAGAATCAAATAAACATATCATGTGATTCCACTAGGTCTGATGTATTCTTATTTTTAAATTTACCTATCAGAAACATATGTTATGAAAAATATAGGTTATGCAACTTCTGTTGAAACATTTTCGCATACATGCTGCAGAAAGTTTGTAACTACTGTTTTGTTGAACGATGTAATTGTGCCGTTAATCTGATATATATTTGCTCTAGGCGCCTGGAAGTAAATTCCATTGGGATGGCAGATTGGGCTGGTCTTCAAACTGATATCCTTGGTGTAATTGTAAAGAAGCTTGCCATCCCTGACTATCTTAGATTCCGTGCTGTATGCACCTCTTGGAACCATATCTGTAGGGATGTATACAACTGTCCAAGGACAGACCCATGGCTGATGCTCCCTACAGATTTGCAAGCACATGGTGGTTCAAAATTTTTTTGTGTACCTGAGAGAAAGAACCAAACAATCCATCTCCCGGCCACCTTTACAATCTTTGGCTCCACGTGGGTTCCTGTGGGCTCTTCCCATGGTTGGCTTATCTTTTACAGTCCGTCTCTTGGAGACATGAAGCTGCTTAATCCCATCAGTGGCGCAGATTTCAATCTTCCCAAAATTGGATGCAGGGCCTTCTACAAGGCCATGTTGCTTGAAATGAATGACACAAGCTTCACTGTTGCTGTCATCTTACGCGACCAGAGAGGATATAAAGTAACACGTAAAGGAAGTAAGAGCTGGTCATCAGTGGAATCAAAACATGATCTTGTGGAAATCTTGAAGCACAACAGGAAGATCTACACCATGGATATATATGGCACTGTCGCATTGTGGGCAGAACCACCCCGTTCATGGCCGGATGAGGATGCACTGCAGATGTATGGCCCAAATCATAACCTCGTTCACTATTCTCAACATGGAAAACTAAACTGTTTGGTGGAGTCCCCAGCTGGTGATCTAATGAGGGTGAAACGCCAGTCAAATGATAAATTTGTGGTTCGGATGCTGAACAAGGAGAAGTTTTCTTGGGAGAAGGTTGATAACATTGGGGACTTTTCGTTGTTTGTCAGCTACTACAGCTCAGTTTGTTATCGAGCTGGGGATCAGTTCAACCTGAAGGCGAATTGCATCTACTTCATCGACTCCTACAGCAACCTGTGCGCGTTCAACCTGGAGAATGGGACGAAGGAGCTCGTTAATGGCCTCGAGGCCGCTGAGGCCTATGCCTATCCAGAGCCTCATGCTGTCCGGCACAGGCCAGAAGGCCAAAAGTACATGTGGCTACTCCCTTCGCTGAGATAAACCAATCGAGGATGAAAAGCTCCATCATCTCCGTTATCTCTGAACTCAATAATAGTATAGTATACTCCTATATAGTACTTCGATATGCCACTGACTCTGAATCCTGAGTGTTGAGCTTATTATCTATAGCACTTTTGTAAATAAATCAACTGTTTGAACTCTGAACTTTGAACAACTCGCGGTTTGCGTATCCTGTATTTTGTAATATATAAGCGTGCATTAAACTAAGTTACTTTGTCCAAATTGTTTATGTTATCACTTATCACCACCCGGTCAGAAATACAGAATTGTAAATTTTGTAACCGTGTTTATGTATTTGGGCGTGGTGACGCACGCGGCAGCGCTGCTTCGCCGCTGTTTCCTTGCAAGTGCACGGCTGGCTCGCTATATGAGACGCGAACGCTCGCGTCGAGCTCAACGGCAAACCATCAAACACCTGGGCTACACTCACTAACACCAACACCGTGTTCTCGCCGCCGTTTATGGAGGCCACCACCGCACAGCGATCGCCGGCGCCATGGCAGAGGCAGCGCCAGCACGACGGGCGCTGCGGCGACCGTGCACGGCGCGCCGTCCTTGTCGTGGCCTTCGCCGGCGTGACGGCCGGCTTCGCCGTCGCGACGTACCGGGCGCGCCACCGCCCGCGCGACGTCGCGTTCCTGGCCGTCACGTACTGGCTCGTCGCGCTGCTGCTTTGCCTCGTCGAGAAGCTCGAGTCGCTGCGGCCGCCGCGGCCCGACGCGGACGCCACGGCGGCGGCGAGGGAGGCCGTGCAGCGGCGGCGCGTCAGGCTGGGCGTGTGGGCGGTGGCGGTGGCGCTGGGGAACACGGTGGCGTGGCGCGTGTCGGACGCGGTGCCGTTCCTGGCGCTGAAGCTGGGCGTGTGGGGTGTCACTCTCGTGGCGCTGGGCTTTGCATGCTACTTCATCTTCCGTAGCAAAGATGGTGACTGCTGTGACGCCGAGCACGGCCGTGCCCAGGCTGACGCCGGTGGCCGGCGGGCGACGTCGCTACCGGAGAAGGCTTCCGGCGAGATGTCACCGGAGGAGAAGGTCTGAACTCTGAACTGGTAGTGCATAGAAATGGAACTCGGAAGATTTAGTGATTGTAAACACTTTTAAAAGGAAGTGTATTGTACTATTGTTTGATTAAAATTTGTAAGGTTATCCATTTGAATAAAAGGGTTTTGTTCGAGAGCATAGAAATGTGACAGATTTTTAGAATTCGTACAAGCGTCCCTGTCAGCAAACACGGTTTTCTTTAGTTAATAGAATTAATTACAGCCTTTACTTGGGGGATAAAAAAAATTCAGTCTTTACTTCATAGAAGCTACAACACATTATTACAAGGTTTGCATGACTACTAAATGTAAATTACAATTATAGCTTGATTAAAAATATCACATCAGTTAAATATAAATCTAATTAAATAAGGGCTTAGTAAGATACTATATATGATAAGAAAAAAAAGGCGAACTCGTATGCTGGGAGTTTATAATATCACCGAACGGTTATCTTGAAGAATAAATGTGCCACTGCAGATATTGAAGTCAAGTAACATCAATTTTATATTTACCTATCAGAAACATATGTTATGAAAAACATAGATTATGCAACTTCTGTTGAACATTTTCACATACCTGCTGCAGAAAGTTCGTAATTACTGTTTGATGTAATTGTGCCGACAACCTGACATAGATTTGCTCTAGGCGCCTAGAAGTAAATTCCATTGGGATGGCAGATTGGGCTGGTCTTCAAACTGATATCCTTGGTGTAATTGTAAAAGTCATCCCTGACTATCTGAGAATCCGTGCTGTATGCACCTCTTGCCTCTTGGAACCATATCTGTAGGGATGTATACTACTGTCCAAGGACAGTCCCATGGCTGATGCTCCCTACTGATTTTACAAGCACTTGGTGGCAAAATTCATCCATGCCATTGCCGTTACTTTTTTCAGTTTGCACTGTTACCCTCTCCATCTCTCCCTTCTTGAAAGAGTCTGCTATCTATGCATGGCCGCCGGCGAGCCAGCGACCATCTCTCCGATGATGTCCCTGTTACCGTATCGTCTCCTAAACGCATCTGTTCCGCTTTCTGATCCCCATCGGTGGGTGATTAGGGGAAGGGCATGCAGGCCGAATTTTGGTTGGATTTTTTTGGTGTTTTTTTCCCTGGAAAATGAATTTTTCAGGCGTTGTCCTTGTCCGCAGCATGCAAACATTAATTTTTGCCTATGGTTGACGGCACCGGCCGCCACACACGGAGAGATGTTTTCGCCGGTGGGTCGGCGTTGATTTTGCGGGCGATAAATGGCAGGCAGGCTGAATCAGTCCCATCCAACCTAAAAATACTTTTATTTTTTAACAGAGGGAGTACGTTTGTTCTACTAGTGATAATATCATGTTTTTTATTGAAATATGTAACGCATACATGAATCTCAAAAAAAAAATGAACAGATAAGAAACAAGCACGCACGCGCGACGAAGACACTTTGATAGAGAATATATTTGTGGTAGGTTGGTTGATATGTTCAAATTTACGAGAGCACAAAAGCAATGGTATGTATGTGTGTGCGCGCGCGTGTATATATGTGTGTGTTGTGTTCTCTCAGAAATCAGAAAGCCAAATATCTATGCGGAATCTGTCTTAAGAAATTCTGAAAACTTTTACACCTACATACCTCCAATACAGAATTTACATGGCAAGAGCAATAAAGTTACTCATCACATTTTCGCCTGCACCCCGTTCCAGTTGTTGGAGTAGCTGAAATCACATGCAGTCATGCAGACTGCCTAAATTATTAGCACTGAAAAAATCATGAGTAGACCATAGATTTTTTGCAACGTTAACGCGTGGTGTCTCTCCGTGTACGTCAAGTTGATCACCGGAATTGCTCTCGAGTTCCCGGTTGTTTGAATATAGACGACCGTCACTAGCTAGCTTAGTCCGCCCATTTAATCATGCGGGAACTAAATTTTACCCATAGTAATTAAGTCAATACCTGTCTACCTACGTAGCTTGACTATCTAAAAGATAAGCATCATACTATCATTGGCCTTGCCTTGGGTTAAAGAAATGCCATAAGTAAAACTTCAACGGTTGATTTATGTCACAAAACGTACCAAAAAACTGACGGTATTAGTTGGTACAATGAAAGTATTTTGAGCCAAATTTATCGATATGTATGCATCCAATTAAAAGTATCGCTGCTAAAAGTTTAAAAGTTTGACTTGTGAGATTTCTTAAACAATATCCATCTGTGAGTACTTAACTACATATTACAAGTAATGGTATCAGCGCAGAGAGCTCTCTACATCCCGCATGTATATATGTTGTTTTTACCTTATTACAACTTTGCATATTTAGCCTAACCACTACTAGAGAAACCAACTTCTATCCCTGTTTATAACCATCTATAGCCCCGATTATCAAACCGGGACTAATAATTTGGGACTAAAAATCATATTTTTTAGTCCCAAATCACTACAAACCAGGACAAAAAATGAAATGCCCATTGACGTCCGACCTCCTGTAGCCCCAAATCACATTAGTGTCCCACCTCCAATTAGCCCCAAATCACATATCAAGTTGCAAATCACAGATCACATTGCAAATCAATCCCAAACCTTATACACTCCCAGGATCATAGATTACAATGCACTGAAAACTCTAAAAAAAATTACATCACAATTCTAAAATTTACATTGCAAATCACAAAATTTCACAAAAATTTACATGGCAAATCACAAAAATTCACAGATCTAGCGGACCGACCGCTGACTAACCACCACCTCCCGACCAGCTACCGTCTGCCGCAGTTCGCCACATCTGGCGGAGGGGCGGCAAGGTGGCGGCCGCCGTCGCCCAACCTGGCCCCTCCTGCCGGATCTGGCGGAGGGGAGGG
>CM002476.1:3524620-3615488 GCA_000325765.3 Leersia perrieri
GATCTGGCGGAGGGGAGGGCGAGGTCCCCTCCCTAGCCAGGTTGCCGCCACCGCCGCCCCTCCCGCCGGATCTAGCGGAGGGCGAGGTGGTCGACGCCGCCGCGCCACCAGCTCCCGCTTCTCCCACGCCGCCGGCCCACCGCGCGGCCGCACCACCGGCTCCCGCACTGCACCGCCGCTCCCTCTCTCGCCCACCGAGCTAGATAGGAGGAGGCTAGGAGGAAGAGGAGAGGAGAAAGAGAAGGAGAGCTTGATCTGGATCTAGACTTAGGATAGAACAAGGGAGAAGGGATGAGATTAATCAGATAGATTGATAGAATCTAGACTTATTGGCCCGTGCGCACAAGACCAGCTGATTTTTGTCTCCGGTTAATGTAAAGAACCGGAACTAAAAATGAATTGCCTCTGACTTTAGTCGATAATTTTTTTGAACCAGGACTAAACATCATCTTTGGTCCCGGTTTGTGTTATCAACCAGGGCCAAAGATGTCTCTGACCCCTGACACCGTCTGTCAGGTTTTAAACCGGGACCAAGATCATATTTGGTCCCGGTTTGATCTTATTCGGGACTAGAGATGTCTGGTTAAAGATCGTTTCTCTAGTAGTGAACATTGTATAACTCGCACAAAAATCCAGTCCAATATGGGAGTATTAAATATGAATCCATCTTCTAGTTTTGTTCTTATCGTAGCATGACTGAGATGCTGGTCAATCAAGCAATCTTTTTTTTTTCTTCTCTGGAATAATGTGTCCCTTCATCGAAAATTTCGGTGTATTTGCACATCCTTAGCTAACACGCACAAGCATGTATATAAACCATACCTCTGCATTGTGGACAATCGATCTGTCGGAACTCAGCCCGGAATCTGAACACATAACATCCCCAACATCGTGGTATTATATATACGACATTCAGAGACCGATGTATCCAACCGATGATAGCTTGTCCAAGAAGCTGCAGCAGCAGGACGACGGCGATGACGCGCCGCGCCGCGCCGCGCGCCGGCTGCTGCCGTGCGTCGCCGGCGTCCTCGTCGCCGGCCACTTCGCCACGTGCGCCTACCGCGCGGCGGGGAATCCATCGGACCTCGCCTTCGTCGCCGCCGCCTACACCATCCTCGGCCTCCTCCTGTACTGCGTCGGCAGTTTCGAGGCGCTCGCCGCTGACGCCTCGCCGGACGCCGCGGCGGCGAGGGAGCGGATGAGGCCGCCCGTCTGGGCGCTCTCGGCGGCGCTGACGGCGCTTTTCACGTCGCGCGTCGCGCCGATGATGCCGCCGCCGCTGGACGCGGTCGTGGTGGGCATGGCGGTCGCCGTCACCGTCGGCGGATTCTGCTTGCTGTTCATGGGGAATGCAGGGGAAGAGGAAGACGACGACGACGACGACGAGGCAGATTCTGATCAGGACATCGAGAAAGTGTGAATTCGAATTTCAGTTGAAGCTTTCCTTTGTAATTACAGGAATCGAGCTGAATATCAGAGTGACAGTGTGTGTGCAGAAAGTTGGTGTATGTCGTTTTATGTATAAAATTTTAATAGCGCAAGGGTGCACGTACTTAATTTATGCGTAATTAAAGAGAACGGCATTGTAGCCCGGGTGGTAGGGAGCTACCAGGTGCTCTTATCGGCCATAGTTTGAATCCCCACAGCCCTGGTTCTCTCACCATTTCTTCTCTCCTAATAATTGATGCTAAGCTCCTTCTCGCAACCCGATTTAAGCATTTCTCCATCATGCCGGTGTTCTTCTATTGTCATTGATGACTTTTTACTATTTTATTGACGAGCTTCCCACTATCAATATAGTTCCACTTTGACCGCCCTCTTCCTGGACAAGGCAGTGCCACCACTACCTTGCCACTCAACCAAGGCCACGCCCCCCAACCCCAATCACTTGAGAAATCTTCAAAGACGAAGCACAAATCATGTATTTGAGCAAATCAAACAGTTAGAAATTCGTACGATTTTTGCATCAATCTGTGCAGAGTGAAGTATAACATTCCCAGCCTTGAATTTTGTTTTGCATATTTCCTCCAATCATGAAATCATATGATTTCCTGATTCTCCTCTGTAAGTGCTATAGTTTTACCGTAGTGTGGCCAGCGATGATAGATATGGATTGCGTAAGCGTGACGACGTCAAAGCAAATCCATGCTGGCGAGAACTTTGCACGCTGGTGACAACTTTGTAGGTTAGTTTGTTGTTCGAAGGAGGGTGCAACAACTACAGTAACGAGCACATACGTCATCTGGTTATATCGCTTCAATTGACCCCACATATAAGACACGAGGATACAGATCGACTCAGAACCAAGTCTTCCAAGTTCCAACAGCTTTTTGACTTGGTCAGAAGTCAAGTCCTGTCTTAATTTGCCTATATAATTCCCATACCCACAGCTTCCAATCCGCTAGTTTGATCAGTTGATATATCATATAACAATGTCCCCGTTTGGGTCACAGCAATCTACAAATTCTCCAAGTCTTCTTTGCCTACTCCCTAAGCAGTTTCAGCCTTTTTATATTACAATATATATATTTTTCTAAGCAAATATATAATATTATTGAAGAACTTTTCAAAATTTACCTATACATATCGTCTCCATGTTTTGAAAGTGGATATTTCTAAATTAATATAAAAAAATTGACTTTAACCTAATCCAAAATGTCAAGAATTATATACTACGTAATTAACGTGTAGAAGACTTATCAACCGCGGTTAATGAAGTAATGCTACGAAGCATTTATGTTTGCCAGTACTTCCATTTAGAAATATTTGGCACTAGTGACTTTTACGATTTTCGCTTTTATTCTTTTTTTTATGCGACCGATGCAAACGCTAATAAATGTATGTGCTCTCACCTCCCCTAAGAATGATTACACTACTATGAACGAAAGTTTTATGATTATGTTTAGCATATACTTACTATGTCCGAAAAAAATTTGTTTCTGCAATAGTACCTTTTCAGTTTTGAATTTTGACCTTTTCAATTTTGACCATTAATATTAAAAAATTGAAAATGATTGATTATATAATAATAATGTTACTAGAATTGTCACTAAAAACTAATCACGATATTGTAAATTTTTATTTAGAAATACTTATTTTATAAAATAAAATAAGATGGGACGTAAAAAGTAATATATTTTGAAAACATGAAAAAAATATTTATGTATTTATAACTTTCGTAAAAATACAATTCGTCAAAATTATAAAATACTAAATATACTGAAACAGAAATATATAAAAACAAATCATACATAGTTCACGGCCCATAATTTAATAAGCCCAAGTCTCCAAGCCCATTGGATGAAAGCTGGACTGAGAGCCATTGGATCGAATCCAACGGACGGTAGTAGACACCCGCGAGCCTCTTGTTCAGGCGTCGCCGGCTCGCCGCCGCCATCGCCTCCACCTTCGACTGCTTCGCGAGCGAGCGCCATGGCCGGAGCCTCGCCGTCGGCGCGCGCCGAGGTAGTCGTCCCGTCGGACTGGGCCGCGGCGACCGCCGCCGTCTCCTCCGAGACCGCTCCCCCGGTCGTCATCGTCTGCGGGCCCAAGAACGCCGGCAAGTCCACCTTCTCCCGCCTCCTCCTCAACTCGCTTCTCCCCAGGTAATTAATTGAACTCCCCCACAAAACCCTAGCTTTGCTCGATGTAAGGGATTCGTTCGATGATTAGGAGTGGTGTGCTGATGTGTTTGTAGGTATGGGAGAGTGGGGTATTTGGACACGGATGTTGGCCAGCCGGAGTTCTCGCCGCCCGGGTGCCTCTCGTTCAACTTCGTCGAGGAAGCTCTCACAGGTGAGGGGACGACGGCATTTTTTTGTGGGGATTGAGTGTGTTATCTGGAGATGTTTCTCTGGAGTAATTGGTGGTTTGGTTTCTGATGAATGTGTTTGGTTGTTGGCATTTGTGCAGATTTGCTGAACCCAAGTCTACGACAGAGTGAAAGGTGCGGAATTTTACCTCTCCCCTTCTGTGATTTTGGTTACGAGGTTTTTGGTTCTTGTAGAACGATAATACTGCTTGGTTACGAGGTTTTTGGTTCTTGTAGAACGACAAAGTTTTTTCTTTCGTATTTCAAAGCTATTATGTGCACACAACTTTTTCTGTACCTAATGCCATGTGTTTCTTTTCTCCAAAAATACACCAGATGTTGCTTCTTCGGTGATATTTCTTCAAAACGAGATCCAGAAACATACCTGAATTGCCTATTTCATTTGTATGACTACTTTGTTGAAAAATATCGATCTGGTGCTAGTGAACCTCTACCTTTAATTGTCAACACCCCTGGATGGGTGAAAGGTATATTATGAATTAGTCTCTTATTATGACTGGATGACAAATGTTTTTTTAGTTTATTCACTATTCTGAAGGCCCTCCTTTATTTTTTTTTACATAGGTGCTGGTTTTGATATGCTCGTAGAGATGCTAAGGTATATCTGCCCCACAATTGTTGTTCAGATACGCATCTCTGTGCAGAGCAAGAATCTCCCTGATGGAATGTTTTGGTTAGATTGTGGACAAACAGGACCAAAAATGATCAATATCGATGCTCCATTTCATGATGCCTTGAATAGATCGTAAGTACATTTCATTTGTCTCAGTTTAAAGTTCAAGTCAATGTCAAAAGATATTTCCAGTCAAGCAGTTGAAGCACAGTGAAATAGCTTCCTTGATAGTTTGATGAATATTTTTTTCCGTTGTATGCTTGTAGCTTAGAACATGAACTCTGTGTATCTTATATCACTTTATGGCTATACTCGAACTTGAATTTGTAAACATAGTTACCGCACTTAGCATGCCTTTTCGCTGCCTGTTTTTGACTCATTTTCTCCATGCAATAAGTGACTAGGGTCCATCTACCTGAACTGATAATGAAAACTGAAAGAATGCTTCAAGTTCTTTTTGCCGAATTGTGCATAATTTGGCAGTTAGAATATGGCATTGCAAATCATCTGAAGCTGTTAACTAAATTATATGTGATTCGCTTGGTGCAAAAATAGCATCAAACATTCTTGTACTTCAGTACTCTAATTTCACACTTTTCTGATGTACCCATTCCCACTATCACATCTGATGCAATTGCTGAATCATATTTGCAGTGGTGTATTCTACAGGAAGTAGTAATACCTGCTTTAATGCATGGTTAGTACTAATACTGTTTATGTATTTTCAAGTTTGTTAATCCAGAAAGATTCTTATGGAATGCGTGAGCGCCGTCTTATAGAGTACTTCAAGCAATGTTTTGCAAATGACATATCACTGGCAACAAATAAGGAACTTGCGTATGCCCTAACTTCACTTCCACCCTATGAAGTATCAATTTCAGATGTTATGGTTATACATCTTCATTGCCAGGTCAGTTGGCTTCCCAATTCTTTTCTACTTCAATAGTGAAGCTTGCAGGTTCTTTATCATTATCATTTAGTTTGTTCTTTTTTGCTTCAATCATAAGATGACGTCCGAATTAGAGTACAAGGTATTTGTATGCTCTGAATAGTATCAACTCACGCTTGTTCAGGTTCCTCCTAGTGAGGTATGGCATAGTCTGAACGCTACCATAGTTGGTTTGGCCATTAGCTGTGGTACGGCTGAGGCAGGTCATTCAATCCCTTGGTGTGCTGGTCTTGGTATTCCCTCCCTCGCTCTTCTCACATGTACTACAATAGGAATTGTAATATGCCCCTATGTGGAACTCATTCACTCGTCTGAACTCACCTGTACAGGTATCGTCAGAGGCGTCGATGTGCAAAGAGGCATACTTTATGTAATAACTCCTATTCCTCTAGAGCATCTCCAAAGTGTTGATCTCTTGCTTCAGGGACTCATCGAGATTCCAAAATCTCTCCTGCAGGTAACATTTTCGTCTTGGAGCATACTTGTGTAAAATATTTGGAAATGCTGCTTGATTCTCTGGACTAAACTTTGTTGCGATACATCTGAAGCGCCTTGTGTTTGTGATGAGCGAAAAGCAAATTGCTTCCCCATTGATTTTTTCTGCTCTATCGTCTGCACAGGTCCGAGGATGCGTGTCACCATACATGCCAACAAATGTGTTGCACAGGATATCAGAGAGGGATATAAACACTTGAATTGTCGTCGAATGCAGATCGATGCAAGTGATGATATGATCCTGAACCTGCATAAACAGAACAGAACGGAGCCAGTTCTGATTCACAGATTGCAGACTTGTAGTAACATGTGCCATGTTTAAGTTAGTAGCCCTCCTTGCTCGTGGAAACAATCTAATGTGCAATTTGTTGGAGGCACTGGAAATTCAGAATTTTGATCCCTTTTTTGCTCTCTAATCTATTTTGTGGCTAAGATTGGTTGTGAAACAGAAACTGGAGTAACTCCATAAAGCACAGCAAACATCTGCACGAGGGGAGAAGAGAGATGAAAACATGTACTCCGTATTTTTACGTCAAATAGGGAGTACAACTTTTCAAATTAGTAAGTCAAACTTAATATCTTTGGTCATCAATTTTTACAAACCTATATATTGCAGTATCACTAAGATTTACGCCTTTTAAATTCACCATAAGAAATACCTTCAGATCATCATACCATAGAATTCACATGTTAAACTGCACAAATTTCTAAAAACTGGTCGTCAACAATAGAGATGCTATACTTGAACAAAACAAGTACGCCATATAGTTCATATGTTAAACTGCACAAATTTCTAAAAATTGGTGGTCAATTTAAAACAAAACAAGAATGATAGAAAGACTCCCAATTTTTTTGGCTGTTGGCTTGTAAGCAGCAGCCAAGATTTAAATTTTCAAACCTAATTTTGAAGTTGATTTTAAGATTTTTTTTTTTGGATTTTTTCCGTCTTAGATTTTAAATTATGACTTTTTTCAGTCTGAATAATATAGATGTAAAAGTATATATGGTTACGTTTTATTTGAACAAGTAAAATGATCGCACCTAAAATAAAACAGAGAGAGTAACAAATTTATTCAGATAAGCCAACATCTGCGTTTCCATTACCAAACATCATCAAACCATCACACACTGCATCATACTGCATACAGACCACCAACAGGAGAAGAACACACTCGTACTCTAATCTACCATCGCTTGATACCCAACTCTCAACTCACTCAGCGTCGATCGATCGATCCACCACGAACACACAGATTGCTTCACTCTTCGCTCGCTCACTCACGCGACCTTGACCTCGATGGTCTTGGGCTTCTTGGGCTCGGGCGGCGGAAGCTTCTCGACGGTGACAGTAAGCACCCCATCCTGGCAGACCGCGGAGATCTTGTCCATGTCGGCGTTGTCCGGTAGCACGAACTTGCGCATGAACTTCCCCATCCGCCGCTCCATCCTCAGATACTTGGCGTCCTCCTTCTCCTCCCGCCGCCGCTCGCCGCTGATCACCAGCACCTTCTCCTCCTCCACCTGAACCCTGATGTCGCCGGACTTGAGCCCCGGCATGTCCACCACGAACGCGTACGCCCCCGGGAGCTCCTTCACGTCCGCCGGCGTCGCCGCCATCGCCCTCGCGTCGCGCACGTAGGCGCGCGTCGGGCCGCCGCCCTGCTTGCCGCCGGTGGCGCCGCCCTCGCCGTCGGGGATGTCGAGCAGGTGCTGCAGCGCCGTCATCAGTGGGGTCTCCAGCCCGAACATGCCGGCCTCCATTGATCTCGATCGGATGGAGAGCTCGCGCGCTTGGGGATTTTGGGATTTTTGAACGTTTGGTTTGGTTGGTTGCTTGATTTTGGGGAATTTTTTTGGAGTGGGGAGAGGGAAGGTGCGAGGTGGGGGTTTATATAGGGGTGAGGGGAGGGTGGAGTCTGGAAGGGAGTGGAAGGTTCGGAAAAATCTGGAAGGGAATGGGCGCGGCGAGGCGGCGCCGAGAAAAATCTAGAGACATGTTTAGGAGCGGACTAGCGGTAGCGGAGCGGGAGGGGAGACCGTTCGGTTGGTTCCCGTGGGGTCCACATGTCATTGGTGGAATTTGACAGGTGTCCCTTCGGTTGTTTCTCTTTTCTTTTCAGGTGCAGGGATATTTTCGGATTGTTTCCTGCTACGATGCTCTATCTGCTGTAGTTTCCCGAAGCTTCGCAAGTTTTCGGTAGGCATTCTTTGCATGGAGCGAAGATCATCATAGAACTACTGGACTGACTATCAGATAAGTGACAATTTCTGGTTATATGATTAAACGAAATATACAAAAGTGCTTTCAGACGGTAGTGTTCAACCTGAGAATTCGAAAGACGGTCACGCATGCATGCACAGATGCATATTTCATGTGATTCAAATAAAATGAAACAAATGACTTGCATTATTCAATAGATGTACTAACAAATTATAACATAGATGTTCTGTGGCATCAATTGTTCGTATCCTTTTTCTTAGAAGGGGCAACTTAATTAGGGGCTTGGAAGCCTGGAAAGGAAAAACGGCCGAAACCAAATGACAGATACACCTATGTACAAGTTGAATTTCGCCATCCAAAATCTCTGAGGCCTCACTATGAAGCTTGCGCCGATTTCCCTGAACTGCGACCTCTGAATCCAACCACACTGAGCTTACTTCCTAGCTTGTTCAGAGCATCACCTTTCCGACCCTCTGGTCTCGGTCTGCTCTTCGGCTTCGCAACCTTGGGGCTACTACTACTCTTGCTCGGCTTAGCAGATCGCACTGGCTTGGCTTTCCCAGAAGATGATGATTTCGACTTCGGCTGGCTCCTAATTGGTGAGCGCCTTTTTGATGTTGTGTCCTTGACAACCCTTGATGACTTGGTCGACAGCGCGACTCCCCTTCTACCCTTCTGAGTTGTTACCTTTAGAGCACTTGCTCGCCCTTTGGTACTAGCATGGTGTGGGTTGTTGGCCACCCTTCTGACATTGTTAGTCGTGAGTGCTTCTAAGCTCTCATTTTTCTTCATAGCCTCTTCTATCCGTGTTGCTAAAGTCACATCTTTCTTCGCAACAAGGCTTGTAACTTTCCCTGCAATATGATGAATGAAAATATGTGAGCGAAGGTTTTCTCATCAGCAAAGGATCACACAAACCCAGTTACATGTTGTTTACAAATCATTCATGATGGTAAGAATTTAAAAATACTCCTTATGTTTTTAATTGTCTGATCATGTCACTTCTTTCTGTATTGCTGATTAGGGAGTCAATTTCAATTCCATCTTTCCATTTATCTTTTTTTCTTCTAAAGTTGTGAATCATGATAATCGATAAGGCCTCCAATTCAGATTGTTTTTTGTGGATGTTGTTTACTGCATGTAAAGTTATTTTTGAAGAATTTTCAGGAGCAAAAGGAAAACCTTTACTGGCAATATAATGTATTTACTGGATTATAATTAGAAGAGATCATATATTCCTAACATGTGCAATGTAGTATGAGAAGCAAGGTGATACTAGAAAGGAAATGATTAGATCTGTTCAGTATTTTGGTTGCAGACTTGTACCTTTGGCTCCCATGCGTGCTGTTCTTCCTGTTCTATGGAGGTAATCAATCTAAAAGGCAAAATTTTACAAGAAAAAACACACATCAATTTACCAGGGGAAGGAAAACTGTTAAACAGAACATAAATGAAAACATAACAGAACAGAACACATACAGAGTTTGATGGGAAGTCAAACATGATGACATGGTCAACATCCAAGTCTAGGCCACGAGCTGCTAGGTCAGTGCAGACCAATGTTGGGCAATCCCCCTCTTCATTCCGGAACTTGTTCAGGTTCTCAACCCTACAGTTGATTTTAGCGAACTCAATGCACAGTTCAAAGCAGCTTAAGGCGAAAGTTTCATCGCCTTGTTTGATAAAACAAACTAGTTGGTATGCTGAAAATGCAGTTAGACTAAAATGTGATTTTTAAGGCCAGAAGCAGTTCTTGTCATCTTAATGACTAGACAAAATGAACAATGACATACATAGCTGGTAAGTCCCTTTCTCGAAGGGTCCATTACGAAATTTTTCTGCAGCTTTTGTTATGCCTACAGTAATGCCAAACAGAAGTAACCAATAACAAGGGCATAGTAATGCAGACAAAGATATGCACTTTAGGGTAATCGTTACAAGATTGAACATGCCTAATCAGAGATTATAACTACTGTGGCACTAATGTAACCTTCTACAGCGGGATAGTGGACTTGGGGCAGTCACTACTATGACATTGGTATCCCTCTCACTAGTTCAAAATTATATGAAATGAAAATAACTCATTAAGCAGTTGGAAGAAATACCTCTCTTCAGCTGGAACTTCTCCATGGTAGTTTACAGTAGATATCTGATTTTCCGTCAAAAAATGGTCCACTGCACGACTTGAATTTAAAGTATTACAGAACACCATAACTTTATTTCCCTTCGCTAAGCTTGGCTCAAGAACCTGTGGAAACAGAACTCCTCAGTATCTTATGCATTTGCCATATTAGGAACAAGGAAGCAGTTACTCTGTCAACTGATTGACTTCAGAGGAAAGCCTACAACTACTAGACATTGATGACAAAAAACTTCCAACCATTGGACAAATTAGACACAGAATGTATCAGCAGGATGTATAAACTATTAAACACATTTAATAGGCATTGTTGCAAACATCAATCCCGTTTGAATGTAGCTTGAATGGACACACACTTGCATGCACAAACAAAGAGGGAAGGGAAGACAGGGTTTCAACAAACCTGCAGGAGAGCCTCTAGTTTGTTTTCTGAACCAGATAGTTTGATGAAGTCATGACGTGCAGTTGCAACTCTTTTTTGAAAGGTCGATGTCCGTAAATGAACAATACCTTCAAATTCCTCATCTATAAGCTTTTGTACTGCCTGCAGTGAATCAGTGGTCAATAAAGGATGTCAAAAGTCTAAAATGCATAATCAGGTAATATTTTTCTTTTTTTTTCTTTAAAAAAACTAGCAAACTATTGAGCTCATTTATCAGCTTTTGCACTGCCTGTAGTAATATACTGGCATGGCAATAACAAGGTAGACATTGTTCTCTTATAAGTGATGGATAATTAATACCTTGGTCATAGTAGCAGTAACTAATACAGTTTGGAACCCCTGATCGCCAGGTTTTGCAGCACGATTCTTCAACGGAGCAAGGAACTTCCGAATGTCTGGTCCAAAACCTTGATCAAACATCGTATCTGCCTCATCAAGAACCTGAATGCATATAAAAAAGACAATGCAAATGAGAAGTTTGAGAAAACAATAAATGTATTGCAGAATGATAGAAGTGAACTTAAGAACAGACCAGATACTTGATATCACCATAAACCATGTTCCCATCCTTGATATGGTCAAGAATCCTTCCAGGAGTCCCAACAACCATGTCTACAGGCATGTTCAGCGAATCTTCCTGAGGTCGTATACGGCTACCTCCACTAACCATTGTTGACCGAAAACGTGCATGGTGGCTTATGGATTTTGCAACACGAAAGACCTGCAATTTCAAAATAAAGGGACTTCGATATCATCACTTTTTTCCAGCATCTCCATCACATGAGCAACAGCAAGCTACCTAAATATCCTTATTTCAAAAATATTTTGGAAGAAAGGCTAACCTGCTCAGTCAGCTCCCTTGTGGGGCAGAGAACTACTGCTCTTGGCCTCCTTGGTTTCATTGACATTCCCAACATTGCTTCATCACGACGCAGCAGCTACACAAATAAAAGAGCTGTCATGGCTAGTGATTCAAACATTTTTGTTAGAGGCCAGGTTACACCATTATTTATATAGGACAGTGTATTCTCAATTTCGTATATGCTGGGGGAAAAAATCTCAGATTGAAGTCCACCATATAACCTAAAATTTACCCAATGAAACATATGGCCATTGTGTTATACAACAGATTGTATCGAATTTACTGACTACTGAAACTAAGACTCTGTGCTAGTAAGTTTTGTACGCCAAGTTCTGTCGCCTAAATTCCGAACCCATAAAAATAAATTCAGTAAACGATAGGGAAAAAATGCACTGATTATCTCATTTATGGAGCTAAATGTGCTCAGCTAACCAGCCTAAGGCCCAAATTTGCTCTTTATTCTGTGGTTATATGCAAAACTATACGACATTTGTGCAAACGTACTCATATGCGTGCCCCATTGTTTCAATTTCATTTTCAATTTCAATGATCTGAACCAATCCAAGTACCTGAACAAGCGGGAGCATGTACGCGAGCGTCTTCCCAGACCCGGTGTGCGATCCAAGCACAACACTAGTCCCATCCAACACGGCCGGAACACCCACGCACTGAATCTCAGTAGGCTTCGAAATTCCCATCTCCCCAAGCGCCGCCATCACCTCCTCCCCAAGCCCAAGCTCCTCGAAGCTCTCCACCACCTCGACCACCCTCCTCTGCTGCTGCGCCCCGCCCCGCTCCCCTCCTTCTCCGCCCCGACCCTCCTTCCCCCGCTGCGGACTCGTTGGAGGAGCCGTGGATGCGCCCTTGAGGTGGCGATGCCGCAGCCGCTCGAGGAGGAGCTCGTGGCGGGACGGGGGCTCGGGCGTCGCGGGGGGCGCGGTGACGGCAGCGGGGGATGCGGTGGCGGAGGCGGTGGTGGTGGAGAGGGCGGTGCGGAGGAGGCGGAGGCGGTGGAGTGGGGATGGGCGGGAGAGGAGGAGGCAGCGCCCGGCGGCGCCGGCCATCGCCATGGGAGGAGGACGGCGAGGGTTTAGTGGTGGTGGGTTTTGTGGGGAATGGATCGAAGGGGAAGGAGGAGGAGATGTCGCGGATAAGAGAGAGAAGGGGAGAGTGAGGAGGAGGAGGAGGAGGGTGCCTCGTGATTCGTGCAAGTGTACGGCGTGTTGATTTGGGCTGGGGAAATGGGAGCCCATGGAACTCGGCCCGGCAAGAATGGATTACATGGTGCCAGATCTGATTTCGGGCCTAATTAGTATGGGCCGAAATTCTGGCCTGATAGAGAGGCCAATTGGTAGAGAAAAGTTGATTTAGGACTGTTCAGATTATTACCGCTTTCAACCATTCACCAATAAATGTTGGAAGCATTTGGTTTGTTACCAAATTTTGATAATGCCTATAAAATTTGGCAAGATTATAGAAAGTTCCCTGATAAAATTCTACCATCATTTGGTAAGGTGCCAAAGTAAACATCAATTTATATATTTGTATTTTTGCCAAAATTTTGGCATTACCAATAAATGGTAAGGTTTATTTTGACAATGAAGTGAACAGCCCCTTAATCAAACTTCATCCCTGTTTTGTGCTTCCGAATTCTGATCATCACAGAACGAGGTAGAGAGCAAACAATTGGTGAAGAAAATTCATTTCAATCAACTCCAATACAAGAATCGACATGTACAGTACATAATAAATACATACTGTGCCTGAATCGCAAAACAAAAGAAATAAAAAGATCACACAAATACATACTGTTCAATCCAATATTAGTAGTAGTGAACTGAAACGACCAAGCAGAGACTAAAATCCGATGGACGATCAGCTCAGTTCTTGAGATGGACACCGACGCCACCGATCGCGACGACGACGAGGAAAGGAACGACGCCGGCGAAGAGAACCTTCCTCCCGACGGCGGCGCGGCGGTCTCCGTCGTCTCCGGCTCCGGCTACCCACATCGCCGCCCAAACCTCCCCGACGCCGGCGGCGAACGAGCCGCCGAGCCCGAGGTAGTAAGCGAGCCCGCCGCCGCGAGCGAGGAGCGTCCCCGCCGGCGGAGGGCTCCCGTGCACGGCCGCCGCGACGGCCATTGCGCCGGTGAGGACGCCGACGGCGCCGAGATAGCGTGGGAGCCTCAACGCCTTCTTCTTGGCCGCCGTCGCCGCGTCATCGCCGCCGGCACCGCCGCTCGCCTGAACACCCAGCTGCTGGCCCATGTCGATGACGACGTCGACGGCGTCGTTGCCGTCGTTGATGTCGAGATCGGTGGCGGCCATTGATAAAGCTCGTGAAGCCTCGATCGATCGATCCCAATTCCCAATGACGTGGTGTGATGAAAGGCGGGAGGGAATGGGTGGCGCTTTATAGGCAAGCACAGTTTGCGCGGGCTCTCGGGCTTTCGGGCTTTCGGGCTTTCGGGCTCTCGGGCTAAGACCTGCATGAAAAAGAGAGAACGTGTAGGTGTAGAGAAGCGTGGTCAGAATGCAGGACGGGAGTGAAGTGTCTCTCTTTTTTTTTTCGCTCTGTTTTGACTTTAGCGTGTCATCTTTACTTTTCTGCTTCCGTAAAATACCAACCGATAAATTGCCATCCATTTTTTTAAAATATAGTGATGATTATAAGTCCTACGAAATCTAAAGACACGGATTTATCTGAGGATCCTTCCACCAAATTAACGTCATGCCACACACTTCATTTTGTATCCAACAACCCTCCTCCTGCACGCACCCACCAAATGGCTCAATCGCATTTGCCATCTCCATGCATCAGAGCCCCTTACACGGTCCTCCTCAGCAGTTGTCCTCCGCCATCGCCACCGCCTCCCCCTAGTCCATCCCCGTCGTCGTCGGGGCGGAATCCTCGGTTTCTGTGCCATCAGATGTCTTTGTCCTTGGGCCCCTCTAACACCCCCTCCCCGAACCTCCCTTTCCGCCATCACCATCACCTGCTCGGTATCCTCCTCTCACCCCCGAGGCCGACGTCACGCCGCATCACCACCAACAGATCTCAGCGGTGGCGGAGCCGGAGAAAATATTATAGGGGAGCCAAATAAACACTTGACGGTTCAAAAATTTAGTAATTAATCTTAATTTTCCATTATTCATACAAGCATACACTAGCTAGCCATCTGAATTCAATCTCTAAATTTCGGGTGGAGCTAGGCTTTATCTTCTTCTAATTTATTTGCTTATTGAGGATTTTGATTAATCATATCATTATTGTTTTGCCCTTCCATAAATACCTTCTTGCAGAAAGAAGAAATTGTTTTTCTTTTAGTTTTTTCTAATAAGGAGTTTGACTAATTTCATATGAAAATGATATACTAATAGGAGAAAAGAAAATTATTGGGGGTGGCCATGGCCCCTGCCGGCCACCCCCCAGCTCCGCCACTGGATCTCAGCCACTGCTACCACGGCCTCCTAGCCTCTCTAGTTCCCCTTCACCTTCACCTTGTTCGCCGTGATGCCGGTTGCGATCGACGCAGCCTCCTTTTTCCCGAACATATCTAATTTATTTTGTTCAAGAGAGAATGGAGCCATCCCTCTTCTAATTGTACCCATGTAATTCCTCCAAATTCGTTTGATGTTTACTGTCAATGGCGCTGAACAATGTTGTTGATCTTTTAAATATGCAGATTGAGATTCCTGAACAGTTGCCAAGTGGTTCCTGAAATCTATTTTTTCTGATGTCAGAACTGTGTTGCTACTAATTTCTCAATGTCATGCTCTCTGATTTGTCATTTACAATTGATTGATTTTTCCTTGTACCATGTCGCTGTCTATTGTTGTACCACGACCGTTTTCCCCCTTTTGTGATGTGTGCTGGTATATGTGTCATGTGAATCGGCACGGGCTTCGGGCTTTCGGGCTGAGCCCTGCTGCAAAAGAGCGAACGAGCAGGAGCAGAGTGGCTCTGTTTTGACTATAACGCGTACTCCCTGCTTCATTCGAAGATGCACCTTCTTAATATAAAAATCCCCAACATACAATGATACAAGTTAAATTGAAAATTTTGATGTATCACCTCTGTTTGTCTGTTTCTATAGAATACAATCATCTATGTGCAATTGATAAACTGCCATCCATCAACGCTAGTAATATGCTCGGGGCAAACATTTGGTACTGCGCATCAAACACATACAAGTACTCACGTGTTGCAACGTAATCCGCGTTGTTAAAATAAAACTTAAGCTAAGCCATATTTTATGAAGTTATCACTAGCTCGTAATTAATTTACACTGTTTCTATTAGAATAATCTCACCTTTTGTCATGTTCATTTGCCATTTAGTGGATCTGAGCAAATTTCAGTTTCTTTTATTGCTGTTTGCACCCGGCCGCGTGGCTGGTTTCTCCCGTCAGGAGCGAACTCCAAGCGACAAACATGATATCATCTGTATAATTCTAGAGAAATTTGCTTATATAACACTTCGAATATTTGCTTGTACAAATTGACTCTATAATCATTGATTTTGATGACATTCTCCCATATTAATTTATTTTTCTTTTCTTTTCAGTATTTGGACATGTGAAATGACGTTTATAAATAAAATAGATGATACTTTTATAACTTTTTAAATAAAACAAATAGTTAAAGTTTTCGAGAAAAAAAATCAAAACCCTTACGATATAAAATGGTGGGAGTACATCTTTTTAGTGTAGGGGAGAACTTTGGTATAGTTAAAATTCGGTAAGGTTCCAACTAAACAAGATTTTACCATTATCAAACATTTGGTGATTTTAGAAGTTTATACTCACATAACTATACCAAAATTTGGCAAAGTATCAAACTAAACAATGTATCCACATTAACCTTGCCAAAATTTTGGCAAAGGTTAAATTTTACAAAAAGTTTGGCTTACCATAGCAAAATGGCAAAGTTTATTTCGACAAAAATGTCCTAAACCACAGTGTCGGTCTTAAAGTGTAAAGTTTGTAAACCACCAACACTAATTTCTCTTCATTTCAGTAAGGCCTTGTTTAGTTCTCAAAATATTTTGGGTCTAGGTGTCACATCACCGTTTGACCAGATGCTGGAACAGGTTTTTAGATACGAATAAAAAAATAATTTTATGGCTAACTTGGAAACCGTGAGGCGAATGTTTTGATCTAATTAAGCCGTCATTAGCACATATGGATAACTGTAGCACCTATAGCTAATCATGGCCTAGTTAGACTTAAAAGATTAGTCTTATCATTCATAACCAACCATGTAATTAATTTTATTTTTTATCTATATATTTTTTTGAACTTCAGACGTGCTCTTTATTCACTTCCAGGCACGGGAGATCCCGAGCCACCAGTTCAATTACAAAGTCAAGAAGGGGTCAGCCCAGACAGCTACAAAACCAGCCTCCCTACCAAAGCCATACCGAGCTAGACTATGAGCACAGCCATTACAAATTCGTGAAACTGAAGAGAAAGATACATTGGAGAAAGCAAAACGAAGAACAGCCCTAATCTCCTTTATTATGACTCCGCAAGGAGCCAGATCGAACTCTTCCGACTTCGCTGCCGTGGGTAGAATAGAGGAATTTGTTTCCACATGCACATGCGAAATACCATGATCAGCAACAGACTTCAACGCCACCAGACAAGCTTCAGCTTCCGCACCAAAGGGATCATGAACAGCATATATACGCCCTGCTCCGGCCAGGACTCCATGACCTTCGTGATCACGGACCACGAAACCCCAACCCCACGTCTTGTGAGCAGCATCAAAAGCCCCATCAAAATTTAGTTTAAGTGAATCTGCTCCAGGAGGTAACCAATGAACGCCAACTCGGGGACTCTCAGGCTTTGTAGGCTGGCGCAAAATGGCGAGTTCAGACACCAGCTTCAGAACTCTATGTGACACCTCTTCAGGCGAACTCCTCTCCTCTCCTGCATTAACTTTATTTCGGCAATCCCACTAGTTCCACATTAGCACGATAACAGGCCATCTCCACTGTTCATCCATATTCAAAATATACCTGCACACCTCCTTCGGCGATGAAAAGGAGGATAATTGCAGTCTGATTTACTGAATTCGCCAACACTTTTTAATCCATTTGCATTTGAAAAAACAGTGCCCCCCGTCTTCGTTCATCATCAGACAAACTGGGTATCTGGTGTCTAAGTCGAGTCCTCGCCTCTCTATGTCTAGTATTCTATGTATAAGTATAAAGATTTAATGTAATGTTTTTGGGAAAAAAAAATTTGGGAACTAAACTGGGCCTCGCAAGCCCACAACAAGAAGGCAGAGAGCAGCAAGCCAGCAACTGTAAGGGCCGGTTTTGAGCCAAACTTTGGCCTACCAATATTTGGTAATTTGAATAGTATTTACTTATGTTTGGATTAAGATTAAATATTGGCATACCTTCAAAAATTAAGCCACTTCAATAATAAAATAAACTACTTTAGCTTCAATCCAAACACCACTTAGCCTTACCAAATATTGGCCATGCCAAATTTTGGTATGGCAAAAAATTGTTAAGACCAATTTTGACCCTAAACCAAACCAGCCCTAGATGCCAATGGCGGAGGCCGAGGTGGTCTCCCCCGACGAGTCGCTAACCGCGCCGCTGCTCGAGCCGGCAGCAGCAGCGGCTCGCTCCCGCGGCTCGTCGCCGTCGCCGTCGGTGGAGGTGCGGCTCTACCGGCGAGGCGCCGGCCCGGTCGCCGTCTTCCGGTCGTCCCTGGTGGGCCCTCGCCGCGACCGCCTCCAGGTCCGGGCCATCCATGCGCAGCACGCCCTCCGCGCGCTCTTCGCCTTCAACCCCAACTCCTCCCTCCGCGGCCTCCGGATCCGGCCCGATCCCTCCGCCGCCGGCGGCTACTCCGCCCTGCCCTTCCGCGACGGCGCCGCCATCTCCCTCGACGGCGAGCCCAAGGTTGGTAGTTCCCCCTTTGAGTTGTGGTAATTGAACTAAATTTACCTTGAAATTGATTGATGTGTGCATCGCGGTGGGGGTGTAGGGATCGTGGACGAAGCCGGCGGCGATGATCGTCGCAGGCGTGGTGGTGCCGGCGGTGATGGTGGCGGTGGCGTGGAACGGGGTGCCGGAGGCGCTGCGGTCGTCGAGGGTGGTCAACGCCGTCTTCCCGCCGTGGATCCTCGCCAGCGCCGTCATCATCTACGCTCGCGTCAGGAATCGCCCGAGGGCACCGCCTCCATGAACGGAGCTCGAGCCATCACCAATTCACCGTACTGCCCACCAGCAATCTTTTTTTTAAAAAAATGTAATACCAAGGGAAGTATTTTATGCTAATGTAATTTACAGTGAACACTGATCATGAAGATTTGCACTGGACAAGTAGTTTCCATGAAACTATCCTCTAGCTGCAAGTCCAACGATTATATCGATTATACAGGAACACCAGGGTGACGATACTGGATACTATCACCATGAAAGGAGCCAAGCCATCACCAAATTGCTCATTATACCTTTTCTATTGATAAATTTGTACTAGAAAGAAAACGATGAATATTCATAATGTGATGCTGATGCATGGTGAAGACTGAACAAGGATTGCATGTTTCTACATAACGTACGTTCCATGAAATTATCCAATTCCATTTTAGCTGCAATTGCCACAATCATCTCCAATACAAGAACAACATACATTACCACCAGCTTACTAAAACCATGTTTTCGCAGCTCATTGTAAAAGAGGCTGCTTTAACATCTTCAGATAGACAACCAAATACAATTAGCAACATCGGGCAAAACTTCGACCCCACATCATCGATAGTATCAGTGAACTGAGACAGGTTATGAAGCTAGCAGAGTGTAAGTTTAGTCACTGTCATCTTCGTCTCGTTCTTCATGCTGAGCCACGACCTTCTCGATGAACTTTCTACGAACACCTTCTATGACATTGTCCCGGGATGATTCACTGCCACCCTGGCCATCATTAAGTACTGGGTCTGACTGGCAAAGGGCCAATGCAACAGCTGAAACAGAGAGTGGCAATTTAGCAAAAGGAGATGGAGACCAATTTGTAGCACCTAAGTAACTCTGGCATCGACTGATGCAAACATCAGAAACACGCAGTGTCATTTAAACAAGTAATTTACATTCATGTCATCTCTTTTTGGAAGATAATGCCAGTTTTATGGTAGCATCAAATCCATCAATGCAAATATAAACTACTCCTAGGTCGTTAGCATGTTAGGAAGACAACAACCAACTATGTTACACAAACAATGAAAGGAAGTTCAGAATTGGGTGTGGATGCAATGTAGAGGCATAGGCACCATCATAAATGTGTTCATTTTATTTTCAGAAGTTGCCATACTAGAGTCGAGGATGCTCAGTACATAATCGTGGTGAAAAAAAATATGAATGCTGATATGCTTCCTGTGACTGGTCAATGGAAATGCTAAAAATACAACATTTACTGGTGTGCTGGAGAAAAACAAACTGATTAATGTCGAACTAGATACTGGATACTGATTTTGTGCCAAAACTTACATTCAGGTGTGCATCTCTTCCCACCAAACTTCTGCAGACCGACATAAGTCCCTTTAACAGCACTATTGTTGTACACAAGTATGGTAGGAACATTCCGATCTGGGTAGTTGGGAATGCAGTCTGTAGAGATGATTTTAACAAACTTGGTTGCTGGGTATCTTGTAGCTAGCTCCTCCAGGCAAGTCTGAAGCAGTCCACATTCTGGTATTCTGCAATAAAATTCACAGAAGTCTTAGACAATGAACACCTCAATTACTAAAGAGCTCAGATGACCACTTGTAAAACTTGTAAGCAACTGTTAGAAGCAGAATAATACAAAAAGGAAGCACATATTCCTGAAAGTACATAAAGGAAGAGCCAAAATAAAAATTCACGTTCCAGCTTGTAGAATTATAGTTTATGAAAGGGGTATTTAACTGTGACTTCACATCTCCCAGTAAAAAAAAGGAATTCGAGTAAAAAGTGCAGGGTGAGAATATCATGCTCACTAAAATCACATGTATCCATAGTCCAATTTCAAGGAACCTATTTCACTAGTGTCATATGCTGATTCTGATATCCAATAACATTAGAGGCATGATTATCGTACATCTATAAATTCCATATTTATTTTTTTGCTATGAATTCAGTTCTGTTCTGTGTCCATATACTCCCTCTGTCCTCAAATATAGGCATTTTGGGGGAGGATGCGACACATCCTAGGACTACAAATCTGGACGATTCATAGTCCTACGATGTGTCACATCCTCCCCCAAATGCTTATATATGTGTATGGAGGGGTGTATATAAAACTATATTATTATTAACACAAGAACAATAACACAGTAATAATTAAAAGAATTCCACTATACCCATCCTTGTAGAGGAAGACCACAACCCAGACATCCGGTGGAGCCTGTGAGACCTCTCGAACAAAATCGGAGCCAGTGATAGGCACAATGGAGCCAAACTTTGCGGCCTTTGCTGCCTCCCTGAGCTCTGCAAGCCTCATCTTCCTGCAAGTACCAAAATCACACCAAAGCAATATAATAAGCTTCCAGCCTTACCAAAACATCTGCATATCGTATCATATCCATATCAAACAATGAGAACAGATCAGGTGACTAAGATAGCATGTGATTGGGGTTGATAAACAAGAAGAGATGACAATTGCATATAATCTCAATTGCACAGTGGGGAAATCACCTTTAACTTATCTACTATTACCTATGCATTTTGAGAAACTTGGAAAGAAAGAGTTCTACCCCATGATAAAAAGGAGAAAAAAAAAAGGAGCCATAGAAAAGTGGGAATCTATCATATGGGGGGAAGAGAGGTTTTGATTAGGCCTCTTCGGCTGGCCTAAACAGCCGCTGCGCTGCAGCCATAGCACAATAGTATTAGGCAGTAGTTAGCATGATGCAGCCGCAACTGCTGCAGCTGTATATCATAGCTGAACAGGCTCATTAATTCTTGCTTGTCTAGTGTACCAACGTAGGCTATGGGTTTCTACATGCTTCCAGTTCCAGAGAGCATGCACATGAGAATGGACAGTATTAGAGGGGGGTTTATTGGCAGGAGATGGGGAAGAAGAAAAAAATATCATATGGTGAAGTGGAGTGCTTTGAGTAGGCCTAAGGAATTGGGAGGTCTTGGATTTCTGGAAACTATAGCTATTAATATAAGCGTACAAACTGGAAAATAATGCAGATGGCGTGTCTTATGAATTGTTGAGAATAATGTATATGAATCAAAATAGTCTTTCCTCACTAGTGACCAGAGGGCATCACAGTTTTGGAGAGGTTTACATGAGTGCCAAAAAGGTCTGATGTTTGGTGTACTTAAGTGCCTCTGAAAGTGTTGTTTTCAGGCTTATACAAGATTGATAACCAGCAGACAGCTTCTGTGAGAGACATATACTATGATAGTGATTGGAGATTGGAGTTCACAAGTAATATAAGTGTAAATGGTAGAGGGGAGTCCGAAGAGCTTCTAGAGATACTGCAGGGAGTAAAGTTGGATGGAGACCCTGATAAAACTATCTGGATACATGATAAGGGAAAGATTTTCACCACAAGATCAATGCATAAGCTGATTACTTTTGGTGGGTTGAAAATACCTCTGAAAATCAAACATTTTGCGTTCCTACAATTAGAGGGAGAATTCCTTATACAATCCAATTAGTGAAAAGAAAATGGAGAAGGGGGACCGATACTTGTAAGCTTTGCTTAGAAGCGGAAATGTTCAATCATACTCCTATGTTACCATGTCCTCTGGCCAGGTTCTTTTGATGTTGTGTCATGCATATTACTGACAATGGCAGTAAGTTAGAGCGGTCTTTGCAGTTGTCATACAATTTAGATGTGATGATGCTATCTGTTTGAAAGCTCTGTAAACCTAACCTTGTTCTCTTGGTCTTTCTTACAAAGCCGGGACAATATGATCTAGTAATTTCTAACAAAAAAAAACTGCCCCCGTATGAACATGCCAGGAACGGAAGGGGTAAAGCTGCATCATAGCTAATTGATCATCAACCATGCCCCGGCCTGATACAGACTACAGATCGAGGGGCAGGAGAAGACGATACCTGTACTGCTCAAGGAAGCGGTCGTCGTCGAGGTCATCCTCGAGATCCTCCAGCTCATCAGGCTCCCGCGCGTCAAGCCACTCCTTGGACTTGGGCTGCTCGTCGGCGTCGACCTTGGGCGTGAACGCCGGCGGCTTGAACGGCTCCGGCTTCGGCGGCAGGTTCCCGAGCCGCCGCTGGATGTCGTCCCACTGCGTGCTCGCCCCCTCCACGTCCTTGTACACAAAGTGGTAGTCCGCCATGGCCGCCGCCGCCGCTCACCACCTCGCGAGATCGATCGATCGATCGAGGAAAACGCCGCGGCGAGATTGGGGAAAAGGAGACGAGAAGAAGAGGACGACGAGGAGGAGAGATCCCGAGACACTGCCAGGTGGGCCCTGCACAACGTGAAAGGAGTACAGACCGGTGATAAGTGGGGACATACTGTCAGTGAGAGGCTAGTGTATACTGCTTGGTGGCGTATGCCTCGCTGAGCAGTGGGGCCGAGTTGTCAGTGATAGGAGAGCATTCCTGTAAAGGGCGCGGCGCGACGAGCTCTCTCTCTCTCCCCTTATTCCTCCCCGCCCGCCGCCTCCGCCGCGAGAGCGTCTCTTCAAATTCGCCTCGCCGCGAATCGGAAGCACAAGGAGTGGAATCGGGTGGAGAAGGGGGAGATCGGTGCGGCGGATTTGGGCTTGCGCGTGGGTAGCAGGCGGCGGCGGCGGCGGCGGCTGCGAAGGCGGAGATGACGGACGGCCACCTCTTCAACAACATCCTCCTCGGCGGCCGGGCCGGCTCGGTGAGATTCCGCCTCCGCGGCTTGCTCGCTTGGATGTATCGAGGGTTTCGTTCTGGTTAGCCATAGGGGACGTGAGATTTTAACCTGTAGCTCTTGGATTCGTGGGCGCTTATATGTTGTTTGGGTTTTAGGGTTCGTGCGGTGCGCTATTAGGCTGGATTTTAGCTTCTTTTTTTTTTGCGGCGGTTCTCTGCTGGATATTGAATTGAAACAAGTGCTTTGCGCTAGATGATTGGTACTGTCATTTGTTGGATTTCGTCATTGCGCGTATCTGGTTTATGCAGTTTCCGGTGAAATGGTGATGCTAGGGGTTTGGAGGTTAGGGTTTGTCCTAATGTGGTAGCTGCAGTAAATAGATTTTTGTAGCTAAATGGAAAACAGATTGTAATCCTTTGTGCATGTGTGAGAGCTTGGTGCCGTTGCTGTACTTGACAACTTTTAGAATGCAAGTTATCTCTTCCTTCCATTCATGATGCTAAAACATGTACCCATGTTTGTTTTATAACATACTTTATCTATTTATGTTGTTTGCTAACACTGAGGCTTGCTTACTCATGTGCAGAATCCCGGCCAGTTTAAAGTGTATTCTGGAGGTCTTGCATGGAAGAGACAGGGTGGAGGAAAGACCATAGAGATTGAGAAATCTGATTTAACTTCAGTGACATGGATGAAAGTCCCCAGGGCCTATCAGCTTGGGGTCAGGACCAAAGATGGCCTGTTCTACAAGTTTATTGGCTTCCGTGAACAGGTTGCTGTTTCATTTTCTTATTGATGATTTTGTGGGGTGGTGTAGAATAGCTACTGTCCACCTCGTGTAACGGGTTTCTGTCTTGCATGCTAATTTTTGCCCTTCCAGTGGCACACTGCATTGAAGAGCTAACAACTTTCCGTACCTGCGTGGCATATTAAATTTTCTTAGGTTCTATTCTCTATATGAATGATAAGTTTCTGCTTCTATTTTAGCCACATTGTAGCAATGACAACCTGCCACATTTAAATTGCAGAAACCATCTGATTTCTCATAGATCAGTAGTTTTTTTTTTTCATATAGTGATAAACTCTATGATAATGCTTTAACTTGTCAGTATAGAATTGAGGAATGAGGATTAGTGAGGTTAGTACATTTGCCTCATGTTGTGGTCTAATAAAAATTTTCACTGTGAATTTTCATGTTAATAGGATGTAAGCAACTTGACCAATTTCATGCAAAAGAATATGGGTCTCTCACCAGATGAGAAGCAGCTTTCTGTTAGTGGTCAGAACTGGGGAGGGGTCGATATAAACGGTAAGCTCTGTTGCTTTTCATTTCATTGCATTATTAAGTATGGTTTATGAACACACTCTCCATTGTAGGAAACATGCTTACCTTCATGGTTGGTTCAAAGCAAGCATTTGAAGTGTCACTAGCAGATGTCTCACAAACCCAAATGCAAGGCAAAACAGATGTTCTCTTAGAGTTTCATGTTGATGATACTACTGGGGGCAATGAGGTTAACTATTCTACTAAACATTTGGATCTTCATGATATCATCCATAACCAAGAAGATTTTTCACTTAACCATTTGTCACATCACCACTAAAACCCTTGAGCTCAAATTTGATCCTCTGTTATTGTAGAAAGATTCGCTTATGGATCTAAGCTTTCATGTACCTACTTCAAATACTCAATTTCTTGGAGATGAGAATCGCACTGCAGCCCAGGTAACTATCAGATTATGTAATATAAAAATATTGACATTCAAAAATCTAGTACTGAAATCTTCTTTATCTTTGTAGGTCCTATGGGAAACAATAATGGGTGTTGCTGATGTTGATTCTTCTGAAGAGGCAGTTGTCACCTTTGAAGGAATTGCCATTCTTACACCAAGGTGGAACATATGGACCATTTATCTCACTATGAACTCAAAATAACTATGCTATTCATAAAAAAGAAAAATCAAGACGACTTATCTTCTTAATAATTTCTCCAAAAAAACCTAACATATTTCTTTTCGCAACACAGAGGACGTTATAGTGTTGAGCTTCATCTGTCATTTTTGCGTCTCCAAGGACAAGCTAATGATTTTAAAATCCAATATAGCAGCATTGTCCGCCTCTTTCTTTTGCCAAAGGTATTCTTTCTTCTGCCTTCCAATGTGTAATGTGCTTTGATGTTGTCTATATTGTTGGTACGAGATGTTAGACTAATTGTTTTATTCTGCTTTTTCAATGTTTGCTGTATTTTGATGTTATGTATATTGTTGTTACGAGATGTTGGACTAATTGCATTTCACAATTTTCCTTTACAGTCAAACAATCCTCATACGATTGTGGTTGTCACTCTTGATCCACCAATCCGCAAAGGACAAACACTTTATCCGCACATTGTCATTCAGGTGTCAACTGCTTTTATTTTATTCACGTTAGAAATATACTATAGTTGGTTTTGGCTATTTAGTTGCAGAGTTCGTACTGCTAGACACTAGAAGTAATTATTTCCCTTTGTTTTCTAAACAGTTTGAGACAGAGGCAGTAGTTGAAAGAAATCTAGCATTAAGTAGAGAGGTTCTGGCTGAAAAATACAAAGACAGGCTGGAGGAATCGTACAAGGTGATTTGCTATTACTTTTGAAATGATACCTTTTTATTTTTATTAATTCATTCAAGCTGGAATTCACTACTTATAAGATGGAATTATATTTTGCATGTCAAAATAAATTGGATTTCTATAGATCCCAAGTCAAAATACTTTTGTATTGTGTCAGTCACTTAATATTGCTCTCTTTTTAGGTAACTGTACCCGTAATTTGTGAATTTAGTTCCCATAAGTTGTTGTCCTGAGTATTCAAATTTATGATGTACACAAATATTTGCATTTAGGATAATGCAGTGATCAAACTAAAACTCTTGGAAATGCAGCAACATATTAGTCTCTGTCCATGTTACAGTATTTGCTAAATCCGTCGTCCTTTGAACTATCTTCATATTACAATAGAATAATTCTACCGCCTCCTTTCTTGAATGCGGGATTAACAGTGTTATAGCTTTCAAAATTTTCTCCCTTGTACATGTCTTCACATGACTTCGAATCAACTTTATACCGCTTTTTTCCTTACCCAGTGGCTATTTCCAAGGATAGTTACTACTTTGAATTAGAGTGGCACATACCATCCTAACAATACTAGAACAGCTCGTAACCCAATGAAGGATTTAAATTAGGTTGATATCATCTTCTGTGGATGTGCCTTGGTTATCACACAAAATCGTATAGTGACATCTATTTAGGAATGGTGCTTGTTAGGTCATCAAGCCTCATGGGAAGACTTGGGATTTTACGACTGTGTGAGCATTAAAATCCCTAATTGTTCGTTGTAGGACAAGTTATTTCCTGTATGGTGATGTTTGCTTTTTGAATTAGTGTGCAATTGCTACTTAATATTTATTCTGTGTAAAATTCTTTTGACTAAGAATTAACTGGCTGAGTATATATTTGTCTGTAGGGTCTAATACACGAGGTATTCACCAAAGTTCTTCGTGGTCTATCTGGTGCTAAAGTCACAAGACCAGGTTCTTTCAGAAGTTGCCAAGATGGATATGCAGTTAAATCGTCCCTCAAAGCTGAAGATGGATTGTTGTACCCACTTGAAAAGGGTTTCTTCTTTCTGCCAAAGCCTCCTACACTCATTCTGCATGAAGAGGTATCCTTTTTTGTAATTGTGCTTTAAAGTTATTCTGATTCTTTCATGCACTGCTGTGAGTTTGTTTAATTTGATAGAAACACTCGTTGTCCAACCATGGACATGCCCACTTACTGCATACATTTACTATGTAGATTGAGTTTGTTGAATTTGAACGTCATGGTGCTGGGGGTGCCAATATTTCATCTCACTATTTTGACCTCCTAGTCAAGCTGAAAAATGATCAAGAACATCTCTTCAGAAATATTCAGAGAAGTGAATACCATAACCTCTTCAACTTCATCAAGTATGTGCCTTTTATTGACTTCATTATCCTGTTTGCTATATTTATACTGATAACTTGTTGGTGATGTTTATTCTTTTTTTCGGGTGATATTTTAAGTGGAAAGAACTTGAAAATAATGAACCTTGGAGATGGTCAAGGTGCAAGTGGTGGGGTTACCGCTGTTCTACGAGACACCGACGATGATGCTGTTGATCCACATCTAGAAAGAATTAAAAATCAGGCTGGTGACGAGGAAAGTGATGAAGAGGTATGTTGATCTTTATTTGGTTTGTTGCTTCAGTGGTGATCTTTTAGCCTTGTTACCGAGTCTCTCCATATACTTATGCTCTTTATTGCTTGACATTAGGATGAAGATTTTGTTGCGGATAAGGATGATAGTGGATCACCTACTGATGATTCTGGCGGGGAGGATTCAGATGCTAGTCAAAGTGGGGGTGAAAAAGAGGTGGATGTATATTTTGAATTCGCTGCAGCAAGCCTGGAGTATGAAGCTATTATGCTAATGAATTCTTGATTGTTTTTCCCCTCAGAAATTATCCAAAAAGGAAGCTAGCAGTTCAAAGCCACCTGTGAAGAGGAAGCCTAAGGGCAGGGATGAAGAAGGTTCAGAGAAAAGGAAGCCAAAGAAGAAAAAGGATCCTAATGCCCCCAAAAGAGCAATGACACCATTCATGTACTTCTCAATGGCTGAGCGAGCAGTAAGTTTCTACCAATCCCCAGATTTTTAGAGTGAGAATATACCTGACAAAATTGAAACAGTTGAACAAATGAACAAAGTACTGAAGCAGGCTACCTAGCGTGGACATGATTGCACCAATTATTAATTTTAACAAACGACCAGAGTTTATTCACATGCACATAATATGTGTTGATATGAAAATTATGGAACTGCGGAGCAAACGACTTTACGTTTCAACACCACCCATTTAGACCTATAACTGAATTATCTGTAAACACATGCCAGAGATCACACGTTGAACACAAGCTTTGCCTTTTTATTTTGTTTCTGCAGAATATGAAGAATAAAAATCCAGACTTGCCTACAACCGAGATTGCAAAGAAACTTGGGGAAATGTGGCAAAAGATGACAGGTAATATTCATATATCTTTCCCAACTGATATGCCCCCTATTGTATTACCGAAGAGCATTATTTTCACCTTTTAGCCTGTTTTCTGTTGCATACATAAATACAATAACATATGTGATGATGATCGTCTTGCTCCGTGTCATGAGCAGGCGAAGAGAAGCAACCTTACATTCAACAGTCTCAAGTTGACAAAAAACGATACGAAAAGGAATCTGCTGTATACCGTGGTGCATCTGCGATGGACGTGGATTCTGGCTCCGGCGGCGACGAGTCTGATTAGAGCCACACACTGACACTTCGGCGGTTGGCGTGAGAGAGGAATTTGTTAACCCTTTTGTTGCTATTTGGATTCTGAAATCATCTCGTCTATTGACCTGTTGCACTGGACGATCCGATCGTGTGTTTACACTTTGCATACGACGATATCGTCTGGTCTCGCCGTCAGGTCGGGTGAGCGTTGTTCTGTTAAGCAGTGTTTAGTTCGGTGTAGCATCTCTCTCTCTAAAGTCCAAAATGCAAGACCGCTAGCCTAACGAACTTGTAGAACAGGAAGAATGATTTGTGTAAGAGAAAAGTGTTGCCTGTGCTAAGAACTTTGTGTAACATTACCATTTGAAAACAAAATTAACTTGTCTAACTCGAGCCTCGAGGCCTCATTAAATTATAATACGAGCCGGCCTTCGGTGGGTCAGCTCGCGCCAGAAGAGCGAGGAACTGGCGTTGGTACGCCTCCACCGTCCCTGTGATAGTTCGCCGAGGGGGTTGGAGCGGACGGGTGGCCACGTCAGAACGCCCTCCGTGCGCTGTATGGTACCACTCACGCACGGCGCCGGTCATATGGAATGACGCGAGCCACACCTGTTCTTCGGCGAGCGTCCCTTGCCCCTGGAAAAACTGTGTTGCTCACAATGGTTTAGCCAATTAAGCGGATCCTCTTCACCGTCATATGTCGGGAAATTCAGCTTGTGGTAGCGAGGCCGCCCGCGTCGATCGTCGTCGTCACCCTTTGCGTGGCCGCCACCCTGCTGGAACTTCTCGGTGCGTGCGATGCGTTGATCATGGGAATCAAGTCGCTTGTTGAGGTAGTGATCTGGTCTCGCTTGGCGTCGGCAGTTTGCGCCGGAGTAGGATCGGTCTTCTCGCCGGACATGGTGAAGTCAGTCCGCGAGCGGCTCTGATACCAAATTGATACGAGCCGGCCTTCGGTGGTGCTGGAGAGGTGGAACAAGGGAAGAACGAGAGGAAGGGGGTATCCAATAGCTAACAAACCAACTAATCAAGATAGCTAACAACCCAACTAATTTAAGATAGCAGATAAAGATAATTCTCCAGCGTCGCCGGATGCAACTCCGTGCAGCTTCATGCTGATGATGATGTCATGCTGATGCAAATCCATGCAGCTCGTCATGCTGTCGTCACGCTGATGTCGCCTGATCCTGCGCCATCTGCTGTTGCCGGCTTCCTGGTAATCCGGCGCTGATACGTGCGGCCGAAATATCGGTCCGTAACAATTACCAAGGCGTCTCGATGTTACGGCACATCATTGAAGGAACGCCGTTAGACAAATCTTGAGTTTTCATACGAATCTAATTCGATTCAAATACATAATTGAGGGAACGTTGTTAAGACAAATCTTAAGAGTTTTACTACTACTCCGTAGTGTATTTTGAAGTTTCCGCACCCGCTTACAACACAATAATCCCAAACAGGCCGTTTTAGTACTGAAACACGGAGTACTCGCACTAAAAAAAAAAAAGAATCACAAAGAACTACAGAACATGCAGGCGACAGATGTGAGGAGAGATCCTCTTCATTCAATATACTTATCAAGAACCCATATTAGCTAGTAGGTGTATAACACCCCCTCTAATTCGTTTGGTATGGGATATATAGGAGGTAAAATAATTCCAAGAGATAGATACACATTTTTGAAACTAAAAGGGATAAATAATACGGAGTACATACTTGAAAACCCGTTAGATTATAACTCCAAGAGAGAATCAAAACCATCTAAAAACCCTCCTACAACAACATAGATAGAGCACCAACCAGAATCGTACGGTTTCCTGTTTCCCTAACAAACATTATACTACTCCCCTGCCGTAACATATAACAGTCCGTTCAGTAGCCCAAGCCCAACGAATAACAAATATCCTTATTGCATTATAGACTCGTATAGACCAGGGATTTTGAGTATAGAGTCCACGAGCTGCGGCCTATAGAAAGCCCATCCACGCAAACTTGCTACTACTACTACTAATCAATCTCTCTCCTCGATCGCCCTCGACTTCTGCACCCTCGCGACCGGCCGCCGCCGCCTCCCTCGATCGCTTCCGCCTCCGCCGCATCTTCCTCGATCGATCGGGAGCAATGGCGTTGGTCCAGGTTGGGATGGGCCTCGGCCGCATCGTCCTCCTCGCCGGCGCCGGTGCGTAGCGTATAACGCGATATAGATCGATCTAATTTGGGGTTTCGATCGTGTTTTATTTGGTTTTGAACGCGCTGTTTGTTTGATTGATTGATCGATCGATTGTTTCGGTTTGCGCAGGATTGGCTGGCTCCGTCGCTATCCGCAACGGCGGCAACTTGTCCGGCATCCTCGCCGAGCTCCAGGTGCGTGTGATCCAATGGCGATTATTAATTTGCTTCCCTATATATCACGACCGGGATTCCTCTCCCGCGGCGTGCGTGCGGCTGATTTCGCGGCGTTACGGGAGATCTGATTTGTTGTTTTTTTTTTGGCAAGAGGTTCTGCGCGACAAAGACGCCGGCGGGAGCGGCGGCGGCAGCACTGTCACGGACGCCCTCCTCAAAAGCGTACAAGAGGTATGTTAATTTGTTCGCTTGCGTTTGTGATGCATCTCTTATGCTTCTGACGTGATGATAAAAGCAAAGTGGAGTGTCATGTCGATCTCATGACATGTGGTTTTTAAGAATCGGCATTTGCAGGGATCATGTTTGAATGTTTGATAGCATGCACCTTCGGGTTTAAATAACTATATATATAGCTAGGATACTGTTGACTTTATTTTATCTTTGGCGTGTAACTTTATTTATTACTCATTCTGGTTTTTAAGTACATGGCGTTATTAATTAACTTTTGGGTATACGTTTAGCCATTTATCTTATTTAAAAACTTTCTGTAATTATCATTATTTGGTTATGGCTTGGTTAATCATTTATGTACTTGAAACATGACTTATGTTTTTATGTATCTGCACAAACTTTATGAATAATTAATTGGTCAAACTTATGTGCAAAAGTCGACAGCATTATTTATTGAAAAACTGGAGCTAGTAATATTGTGAAAGTACTTATAGAAAAAAAATTCATATATACTAATCGATATGAGAAAAATCTACCTACATTTATGTTTTGAAACTAAATTTTTGATAGACACTAATGGTCCAAGTAAGTTAACAGTGTTATATATATTTAAATACGGAGGGAGTAATTATGTTGGCTGTGTTGGGATTTCATGCAAATTTATATGATCGAATTCATTGCCTGGATGCTGTAAAGGAGTGTTACAGGCTTACAGCTCATTCACTTCATTTATGCCTATAAGAAGCGAAGAACTCATGTTTTAGCATTTCACACTTTGTTCTTTGTTCAGCTGACTGTGGATGTCCGGAAAATCACAAGTGAAGCAGCTGTCGTTTATGTAGATGCTGCAGGCAAAGGAGGTTGTAGTTTCCTACCTTTCGACTGTATTTCCTTTTTTAACTTATAAACCACTATTGAAAATATGGTACTGGTACCCAAGCGTCATTGTTATTTTTGAACAGAGCAAACGAGTTAAATAAATGCCAAGTACCTCTCTGTCCCCACTGCTACCATCATAAATTTTTTTTAAAAGCCAAAGTTATTTTTTCTGATTTATTAATGTCCATGAAAACACATTTGTGTTTGTACTATATGTCTTCAAGCCTCTATCTAGGCTTGGATGTTTTGTCCATTTGTACAAAATATTTATCAACAGTGAATTAGGTGCTTTAAAAACATGCAATGGAGAAGTGCCTGAAATGGCTGTTTTTACATGGCTGATTTTGACATGAATTTGTTAATCGGCATCTTTAGGGGGGAAATTCCGGTTCATCTTCTGTTTATTCTGCACGTACATGATTGCAAACCTCTTTCTTAACTTATTTGCAGTTGCATCATCGTTAGTAGCACCTGCTGCAGCTGCTGGAGCGCTGGGTTATGGTTACATGCGCTGGAAAGTACGTATCTTTTTCTATTTGATGTTGGCTCTTATGCTTCGATGTTAATGATGCTAAAAATACACATATTTTGCGATCCTTCAACATTCTAACATTAAATATTCCTCACTGTTGCATTCATGTGATAATCATGTAAAATTTCACTCGTAATCCCGTATCAATTCAAAACCTGGTTTATTTTTTAAAAAACAAGTGCAGGTTCTCTACCTGTCAAACCTAGATTTTCGTAAATATTAATGCACAGGCTTGACAAAGATTTATATCTTGCTTTTATAGTTTCGAACCATTCATTTTTTTTTATATAATATAATCATGGTTGTCTGCATAGAAGTTCTCTAATGACTCATACTTTGTAGTCTTCTCTGTAATATAGATCTATAACCATATCTTTTCTTGTACCTGTAACAAAATATCTATTTCATGTATTGAATGATTTAGGGCATATCTATTTCTAGTGTGATGTATGTCACCAAACAAAATATGGCAAATGCTGTTGCAAGAATGACCAAGCATCTGGAACAAATACAAGGCACTCTTGCAGTAAGTCATCATTTCCTGGTTATATTCCATGGAGATTACAGTTTCCCTTTTTTGGCATAAATGGGGGTATTAGCCCTTTTAGACAGTTGGTTTTATGTGTTATTGTTTTGAGATATATAACATTTCCTCCCGGATTCTGTAGGATGCTAAAAACAAGTTAACACGGCGCATTAAACATTTGGATGATCGATTAGATCAGCAGAGACAGATTTCTGAACAAATAAGAGACGAGGTATTTCTTGGATTTACGCCCCCCTTCATTTTAAGGGGAACCGTTGTGTCAGTATAGTGTACAATCGTTTTGAACTTGATAAGCTCTTTTTCCATGATTGATTCATAATGAGCTACAAATTTCCTGTCTACGTGATCACAATCTCATTTTCTATATTTAAGGTTACTGGTGCGCGAATGACACTACAGGGCATTGGTTCAGAAATGCAAAAGATGAAAGAAGTGGCTCGTGGTTTGGTAAGTTTTTTTTGTGATATAGTATATTTGATCCGAATATTCAATTCTGGACTTCGGTTATTAACATAAATTGTGGTGTGGCTTCTTCAGGATGGAAAGTTGGATTCAATTGAAGCAACACAGGTACCTCTCCTCACCTAAGTTTATTTCATCTGTCCATCTTTTTATTGTTTCGTTTTACTGACAATCGTGAGGGTAACATTTATTATTATGGTTACTCTGTTTTGCTATCTTCAGAGCAACTTTTAGCATAATTTCTGCTTTCTTGAATTGGGCATAACCGAATTTTGTAATTATTATGCCTTGTTGGTTCCCTTCAAAAAATTATGCCTTGTTGGTGTGTCACCATAACAATCTATATATCGAAACAAGCCAAATGATCTTGAAGAAACAAAAACTTTAATATGCATGCACAGTTGATAAATTTTTGTCAGAAGGATGATATTATATTGGAACAGTTTGCTATTTTGGTTTTGCGGTTAGAAAATGTATCGTGTAACCAATGTGTAATGGCTTTTTTTGGAACATGCAAAAGCTTTGCATGTCTTTGTATTGAGGAGAAGAGATTTTACACGCCAAGCGTAGCTCGGCAGGGAGGTCCAATTACATAAAGTAGTTTATATCTCGCAAAAAAATTCCTAGCTTCGGTGATCCATCATCTCGCTAGAGTCGCTATTCATCAAGAGATCTTAGGAACACTTCCTGCAGGGTAGTCGCCAGATTTTCGAAGACTCTTGCATTCCTTTCCTTCCAAATTGCCCAGATAGCTAGGGTGGCAATAGTATTCACATGGATAGGTTTTTGTGCAGGGGTGGAGCTATATGGACCTAAGGTGGTTCCCAGGCACCCAGTCAAAAAAATATTTTTTTACCTATAGTTCATCAATTTTCACCACGTAGGCACCCCTTAAATCCAAACTTAGTCACCCATGTTACTCAAAAATCAGTCCAAAACATAGCAAATGAGATGAGTGACACCCCCTCCATTTCGTTCTAGCTCCGCCCATGTTTCTATGCTATGTGAGCAAATGATGCACATGTGCCCTCCAAATACTTGATATATTGTGTACTAGTTCAATGTTCTCTTTTCGTATTGCCTTTTTTTTTATCTGCCAATCACATTATATTCCCCTTTTTTTTTTCAAATAAATCGTTATCATTGATGATACTCTATCAACAGAACTATTCACTTGCTGGTGTGATGTATCTCGTCCAATTCATAGAGCAAAACGGTGGAAGGTTGCCGCATAGCGTGGTAAGTCTAAAGCACTCAATCCATGAATAGGTTAAATATCTGTAGCTCTACATAGTCATGTACCTAAGCCTCTGTTAAACTGGTACAGGAACACTTGCAACGAACAGCGAAGCTCTCTGGGTTTACAGGAGACCAGAAACAACTTCAGGTCAGTAGTGCTCTCTCGCCTTGACATTTTCATATTCACAGCATTGCGCTCTTTGGCCCTTGCCTTGTTCATAGTTTCAACAAAAGAAAATTATGATGACCCCCATGCCTCCGGGAACATATTACTCGCTCTGGTCATAAATATTTGATGCATATGCCAAGTTTCAGTTGGAAGTTTTAAAATTTTCTAACCATCAAGGTTCCAACATTTTGTTTGTTTTCAGGGTCTGGGTCAATTGTTGGCAATCGAGTCAGGGACTCCTCTAGAAGGGCATCGCAGTACCTCTGCACGCTTATTCAATGCAGCTGCATGATTCTCCTCCCTGTAAATCGACGGGCCCAAATTTTGTATAAGAATTAAGGAGCTAACACGTCTTAGAGCTAGAAATTTCGATAGGGTAGGGGACGACGAGTGATTTAGCTAGATTGTCTAGAATTTGTTTTTATTTTTAGAGAGTTGTGAAATTTGGTCCGAATGGGAATTTTGAACGGATTCTGGCTTGCCAAACGTCTCCCAACTGCATGTCATCTGTGTTAATCTGTGTGGTAACGCCCGGTGAACTCCCGCCAGATCGCAATTCCTAATTTTCCCCAATGTACATTGGTTATCCATTGTTGGCGAGGCTAGCGTTAATTGTTGGAAAAAGATCTTATTGGGTTACTTTTGGCCTGGGGTCTCAACAAGATCTTATACTGGTAATCGTGGGTTTGGTTTGCTGCAAATTTTGTAATGTGGAAAATGGTATTTGGTCACTAGGCAAACGTAAAAGGCGTAAATAACAAACGCAGAAGTGCTGCTTCGAACAATTGGTAAATGCTAGAAGTCATAGTCACCAAACTTCATCAACCTTGGAACTCCATCAACCTGGGAGCTTGACGGATCATGCCCCAATGCACAGTTTTGATGGAAGCAACAGATAAAACATATAGTCACAAGTCCATTTACAAGCATTAACCTTTCTTTCTGTATCACGTTTTTTTCTTCCCAATCTGTAAGCAAAGTGCACCTCTGCACTGGTAACAAAACTTAGTAAAAATAGGTCACTTTGGCCCAGTTTTCCCATATGAATCGCGCAGGGTAACTGTCCTGTTGAACACAAGGTTCTCTGGTGTCGAGTCTGTGTCCACAGCGAAGTAGCCTGGAAAAAATCACACGAAAGCAGGATATAATCAGTTGCATCATGAAACAGGTCAGGCAACACCAATTATGTAGAGGTTGCTGATATTACCTAGCCGCTCAAACTGGAACTTGTCACCTAGAACCGCAGTCGCAAGCGATGGCACTGCATAAGCACCCTTGATCAACTCTTTTGAGTGTGGGTTAAGATCACCCAGCCAATCCTCCAGTTCAGCAGGATTCTAAATGGAGCACACGAAGGGCAATTCATAGAAAAGATGTCAATAGTGTGAACTTCAAGTGCAAGTGTGCAACACACATTTGTGATGGCTGAAAGTATAGCAAGCGCTGAAATACCTCGGAGAGGAATAGTTTCTCAAATAATCTTACTTCCACCTTAAGGGGCTCGACTCCAGGTGCTGGCTCAGCAACCCAATGCAGAACACCCTGTATAAATTGCAAGAGAACTCATGCATGCAGGTCTCCATTTATTTAAAAAATGCCCAAATAGCAGATTCATACTATAATCAGAGGAGAAAAGGTTGCCATGAACAATTACCTTAGGTTTAGAAGTCTTTGAAGGATCATATTCAGCTCGAATTTCAATGATCTCATCTGGATTATCACCATAAACAACCTCGGTGCATTTAATAGGGAATGCATATCTGTAATTAATTATACAAGTATGATGTTATTGTAAATATCATATTTTCAAATAATTTCATGCCAACTTTCTCAGCAAAAAGCAGCAGTTTTCTGATTCAGTTACCTTAGCAGGGCAGATTTGCCAGGAGCTAGCCCATAGTAATCTTTCGAGTCCTTCAGACGAAAATCAGTTTTTTCGATGTAGATAATTTTCGAGAAAGGAACCTGTCAAACATGTAATACAGTATGAATGATGAACATAAAGTAATTGAGTTTAAAGAGACAATGAACCTACAATTGCTTCATAACTCATAAGCAAGTTGATGCAAGATTATTTATTTATCATATTCATGTAATGAGCATGATAGGCACCTTGTAGTAGGACGAAGCATCATCTGCAGGAGCATCGGGCCACATTTTTCCATCAAGGTCTAGGACTTTTCCATCCTCCAAGTTAGTTATTACAACCTTAATTTAACAAAGGGAGGACCCATCAGCATGTTAAGAACTTTACGAAGTTGAGGTAGTTTGAAGCGGGGACTGAAGGCCAAACCTTTAGAGGATTCAAAACAACCATGGCACGAGGAGCTGTTTTGTTTAGCTCTTCTCTGATATGATATTCAAGACGGTCAACCCGAATTAAGCTATTGTCACTGCATGTAAAGAAATAACAAGTCAAATCACTAGCAGAATAATGATGTCCAAAAAAATGATGTGATTTTGCATAGACCAAGGCATATTATTATGAAGATCACTCATTAAGACCTTAATAACGAACGATTTAAGCATTTTTACCTTCTTGTTATTCCAATTCCACGAATAAAAGAGTTAATTGCAGTCGCTGACACTCCACGTCGCCGCAGTCCTGCCAGTGTCAACAAACGAGGGTCATCCCACCCATCTACCCACTTCTCTGTCACAAGTCGATTCAACTGCAACAGAACAAAAACCATGAGTTTTCTTAAACCATAGATCAAGCAGCGTAACATTTATCTTATCAAAAGATTCAGTGGCCACCTTTCTTTTAGACATCACCGTATTCGATATGTTTAGCCTTGAATACTCCCAAACATATGGCTGGTACAGGCCCAAGGCAACAAGAAGCCAGTAGTATGACGGGCGGCGTATGTCGAACTCGAGCGTGCACAACTAACAAATAACCACACTTAGTCCACATCATGCCATAATTTAACTAACTCAAACTAATTGAGAAACGTAAATTACCGAATGTGTAATGTTCTCAAGAGAATCCACCATGCAGTGAGCATAGTCATAGCTTGGATAGATGCACCACTTATCACCAGCATGTGGATGAGGAGTGAACTGTATGGTCATCAAAGAGTGAGTTGTGTATTTATGAGAAAATAGAAAGGCAGAACACGATTGACTTGCATTGCTTACTTTTATTCTATATGCTATTAAATCAGACATATTTTTGTTGTCATTCTGCATGTCTTGTTTCATTCGGAGTGTTGCTGCACCTTCAGCAATCAACCCACGTCTCATGTCTTCAAATAACTTTAGTGATTCTTCTATGGGTCTATCCCTCCATGGACTATTCATTTTCTTTTCCCTGTATTCCTTGATTTCTTCTGCAGTCTGGCAAGCATATACTAGTCAGCAAATACACATTTTATTTCTCACAGCATGATGTAATTGTACAGCTCCACAGAACTTCAATTGCTATTGGATCAAGAAAATAGAAAAGGAGAACTGGACAAAACCTGGTGATCCACATAAGCTAGTCCTTTCCGTATTAACTCAACTGCATGCTCATATAAAGCCTGAAAATAGTCACTTGTATATGTAACTTTGTAGGGCTCCCAGCCCATCCAGTGTACGATTTCCTGAATGTGGTCAATATACTCTTTCTTTTCAGCTTCAGGATTTGTGTCATCAAACCTTTTGTTCAGACATATATACATCCATCAGTACACATTGCTATGAAAATAAATGAACTGAACCAGCTAAAGATTTTAATGTTGTTCTGAACAAATTAAAGTTCAAGCAGAAATTAATTTGAGGTCTCCGTTAATAATGGAAATGAAGTGCATGGTCTATACAGAATGAGTAATTGAGTATACAAAATAAATTTACAGACAGGAACAGAATTCTTCTAATGCACAGCACAATTGGCACAAAATTGCCCTAAAGCAACATCAACAGGTCAGGAAAGCATATAAAATGGTAAGTTAGCGGGAGCTGCAGGACAAAATTGTTCCAGCCTTGCGAGTGAAAATCTAATTACCTAAGGTAACAATGACCATTTCTCTCTTTCGCTAGCCCAAAATCAATAAACATAGCCTGCATAAGAAGAATATAAGCATAATCTTCAAAAATTATTTTAAGTAATATGTGTGGAAATGCAATTCATGAGTGAATATTGAAACCTTGGCATGACCAATATGAAGATATCCATTAGGTTCTGGTGGGAAACGGGTCATCACTTTCCCACCAGTTGCCTTAAGATGCTTCTCTAAAATCTCCTTAGTGTTATGCGCTCTCCATATGTTCCCATCACTATAGAATATTTCTGTATGAACCTAGATTGTAAAAATTCAAGAGAACCTAAGCAAATTTCTTATAATTGCAGGAAAAAAGAACAATTGTTCAAGGTTCATATAGGAAAAATAACCATAACTACTGATTATCAAAGAAGAGTAGAGCGCGAAATTAAGAATACGGTTGCTATCCTAATAACCATTTAGAGTGTGGTACCTTAAAATTTTCCTCTGGCTGAGGAAATATAGAGTATGGGTTCAATTCCTCCTCAGATGGTGGTGCAACAGTAACTGCTGCAGCCTTTTTCTCCTGCACTTCGTAGAAACCATGGCTAAACCAATGACTATGTCATCCTATTTTAAACTTGGAAGAGTAAGTACAGCCCACCAACCTCAACTTTAGCTGGTTTTTCCTTTTTCTTTTTCACTGGTTTTACATTGTCAGCTTCTGTCTTTGGACCTAGTATCTCTGCAAGCATCTTGTCAATTTCATCCTGCATGAGAATAGTATGATGATCAAAAAGGGGTCATACATCAATAACATCTAAAGAAATTCATTTACAAGAACATTTTTGCACCTTAGTCGCCTTAGCATCACCCCAGGGGTGCCTCTTCCTAACCTGTCCGCATAGGTTACCAACTGATAAGAGAAACGGCAGAAAGGATCAGCTCCATCATGTCAACAGAACAGAATGACCTAGTCAAATTAATATTAGGCTGAAGCCAAACCATTGATATGATATCGCTGCTCCAAAATAGCCTCCATGTTATGCTTTAATACCTCAGAGACAGTTGATTTAATCTCTTCAATTGAAACAACCACACCTGCAGGTACAAAATTAAAGGCTGGTCAAAATGGTAGTAAATCGAAATGTTGAACCGAGATTCTGAGAATAATCTAATTTGGTGGAAAGGTACATGGTCATTGAGAACATGCACTAAGGACTAGGCCACTATTCTCTTAGCAAGTAAACATCGAAACAACCACTCTATCCAAGCACCGTAACAGAAAATGTTCAGGGTGCTGTATGTGACTATGTTAAAAGGTTCATAAGCCCTAGAATATTTGATCAGAAAGCATACCTACGCCGCATGCTTCTTCAAACTTCCCAGTATCTAAAGAGTCAGGACCAGTATTAGTAAGGAATGACAGAGCAGCATCTAGTTGTGCAGGAATCTTTATCTGAAAAGTGGCATAGGAAGGAATGCTTTAGGTTCACAGAAATAAGATGATGGTGGCAGAGAAGAAAGGCAGCCCTTGTATTATACTGTGCAGCTTCAAGAAGAATAACACATAATGCAAAGTAACAGATTAAATTGCACAAAATGAAAAGGCAGTAAGTGTACCTTTGTTGACACAATATAGTCAATCAGTACAGGACGATGGACAAGCGCATTAGATGGGTATTTAGTCGCGACCTGTTCCAACCACAAGCAAGTCCAGCCTTATAAGACACACGTAAAAGACAAAAAACTATCCACTGATTTCCCGTGGATGATTACTCATTCATGTAGGCGCTTACTGTGTACAGTAGATTCCCAACTGACTTGTCACATCCACTTATACCAGCCTGTTAATAGACAAGTTCATTAGTTGAAAGGAGAATATAGTAGGCTTGAAGTGATAGAAGACAGTGGTTGGGCAATACAAGTTGTACCACAATGCCAATACTATAGAAAGTTAGACACAAAATAGTATGATAACCTTGAGGTTTGAAGATCTCAATAAGAAGGTAAGTAAACACAATTCTAGCAAGCATAGGCAGTCGTGCTTACGAAACTTCTATAGCGTTTAGGACATTAAGTCACACTTAAAATTCAACATCATGCAAAAAGTCGCATCGTTAAAAAAAATGTACCGGTGCAACATCATCCGGGCATATTTTCAGGTGACAAAAAGGAACTAAATTGAAGCACTAGGTGCACAATTGCAGGCAAAATTTTCATCAATGTAGATCATAGAAATGATACCCACAAGTAAACTCACTGATGACAATGGAACCAGGGCGTTTTAGCTCTTTGGTGTAAATAGATGGGAGTAAACTTAAATCGTGTCCGTGCAAACAAAATCAAGTTTAGACAGCAGATTACTAGATTTGGGCACCTCCAGGTTCCAGGACAAAATTTAATCGCCATATATCCCAATTGGAACGGAAACGACCTAACTGGGTAAATAACTTATAACTGTATGCATTTCACATAATTCTGGTCGAGATTGTGCATCTCCCCAGCATAATCCTAACACGAACCCACCGGATCCCACTCCCACGCTAGGAACGAACCGCCTAAATAAACCGCAAACGCCCATAGCAATTGCGAAAATAAAAAAACACCCATCGAACCACCCGAGCGGCGGTAGCGAGCGTCAGCGCGTCACCTCGGCTATGACGGCGGCGAGGTTGGCCGTGACCTTGCTGTTGACCAGCGCGTTCTCCGCCGTGCGCTGGTCGAGCCCCAGCGCCAGCAGCGCCTCCAGCGGCAGCGCCGGCGACTTCTCCCCCTCGCCGCCTCCGGTGCCCATCTCCGCCGCTCCGCCGCCTCCGCCTCCCGCTCCGGCGAGATGAGATGCCTCGAGATGCGAGCGCTAGGGTTTAGGCGACAGGTGGATTGGAAGAGGGGATTGGCGAGGCTTTTGTTGTGTGTGGATTTTATTTTTCTTTGCTGCCGGAATGAGAATTTCGACGGCGGATATAAACACTCCACGGGTGGGCCCGTGACGGTGGGGGCCACGCGTCATGGTGGCTAACGGATTTGTTGTTCTGGTTTTGGTGTGGTGTGGTGTGCGTGTGACTTCGCCGTATTCCTAAACTTTGCTTTAAAAAAGAGAAGAAAAAAAAATAGGGTGAGTCATCAAGCATGTGACACTTGCTTATTTCAGCTTAAAATTTACTCGAAGACAATTATTCAATTCATATGTATTCCGTAGTCAAAGGAAATTAGGAGTAGTATGTATCGGTATGAAATTTTAAAAAGAAAAAATAAATATAATTTGGTGTTATTTTTGGAGTTTCAATAAATAGTAAAATGGTAGTGGTGGATTTTGCTAGAATTTCCTAGATTGCAAGACCAATGGCCACGATGCATAAATTTGGTGTTCTTTTTCGAATTTCATGGGTGGAGCATCTCAATATAACGCAATTACAGAAAGGTTTGGATCGTGTATAAAGCGCCATTGTTACTCGCCGATTTTGCTAATTTTACCTGATTTGGGGTAACGACGTATTGGTATTTTCATTAAAAAAAATCCGTGTACCACTTGCCTCTTCTTTTCACGCCTTGACTTGCAAGGTATTGGTATTTGACCCTTGAATTTGAATTGATTAATCGAGACGAGTGGACTGCATCAACGACTTGGCAGCCACGGAATTCATGGTCACTGGATGGGTTCCTGGAATCTAATGAATCTATTTTGTCTTAATTACAGCCCTTGATAGCTACAGCATCATGTACACTTGTACACATGACGTGGCTGCTTGCGATGCATCTGTTTCTTATCAGTCTTTTTGGACAGGTTGTAACTTATCATTTTCATGACGAAGATATAACACTTATATAAACGTAAGGTGCCTAGGAGCTGGCTCTGCCGCTAAGTCACACTAAAAAATTATACTCCCTCTGCTTTATAATATAACTCGTTTTAGTTTTTTAAAGTCGAACGCCATTAGGTTTGGAAAAAAGTATCGGTATTTCTAATACAAAATAAATATGCTAAAAATATATTAAATGTTGAATTTAATACAGCAAATTTTGTGTTGTAAATGTTGCTACTTTTTTATAAATTAGGTTAACTTGAAAATGTTACTTTAAAAATAAAGTTGAAACGACTTGCAGTATAGAATTGGGGGTATATTAGCAAGTAGGCTGTTTTAGGGATTAATATCTTCACGAAAAATAATAAATATACTTGAAAGTTGCGACGCAGGGTACTGGAGCATTTTTCACTTGTCACTCCAGTTGCAGCCTTGCAGGTCCGGCTTCGTTCACAAGTCGACTGGTCACAAAAATCAGGGGGCCTCATCGGAGCCTAAACGGCCAAACTGCGGAAAGTACGTTTCATGATTAAAAAATAATTTAAATGTAAAATTTTTGTATATGTGTTATTCATTATTTTAAAAAATATATATAAAAAACTATAATAAAAAATCTCATAAATTAATTCTAAAATTGAATTTGAAAATTTAAATTTTGGTTTCGGATTATAATCCGTGGGCCAGGATATAATCCTTCCTTATTTGGGCCAAGAGAGAACCAAGTGAACCTTATTGGGCTTTCTTCCTTCCACCGGCCCAAGTAAGACCAAAATTCCTTGGAGCCCACAGATCTGGGACATGTCTTCGACCATGGCATGTTGTCAGTTTGAAACACAAGAATTTTACGTGGCGGCCAATATTGACATTATTTTCAAAGAAACAAAAATAGCTTCCATATGAATCCTCTGTTAGTTTTAGAGGTATAATGTTTAGCAAAACTAGGAAAACACTAATGGATTTTATATATTTGCTTTGTTCGAATCAGCTATTGGAGCTTAGATTATCCCGACATGTAAAACAAGGCAAACAATAAGATTATGATTAAACGAGTATCAACTATTACAAATTTAAAAATTAAATATTTTTAATAGACTTTTATATATATATAAAACTTTTGCAAGAAATACACAGTTCAGGGAGCGTGCCTATGGCGGACAAGAAAGTGGCCAGAGCAATAAGCTTGTCGAACACCACGGAATATATAAGAATATCATATACCATCATATGAGTATATCGGAATAACAGGTATGGCTTGAACCATGTTACCATCTCTGCATAAATCAAACGTATTTGCTAAAATTCTTTTGCCAGATTTCTTGGGTTGAATCCCTCACTTTTTTTTACCACCAGATGGGAATTAAGATTCGTGTTGCATGAAAAATAAGATTGTGAACACTCATGCAGTGACCGGCGCACTGTCACTGAGCTATAGAAGACTTTTTTGTAATTCCATGCATTTCCTATATAAGATATAGTAAAAAAAAATACAATGGCGTTAGGTAGAAAATGTAAATACAATGTAGTTACAACGTAACTACACTATATACTTGCAATAATTATATTTGACGGGTTTAACCTAAAATTTTGACGCTGGATCATGAGATGGCCCCTCGAAGAAGAAAAAAAATAGCTGTAGAGCTTCTAACTGATCTGGTGTTAGATTTATATAAACAACAAAAGTAACATGCATGCATGTGTTGAACTTTAGAACTTGAAATTAGACAAGGAGGCAATTGATCAACGGGCCCTTGGCAGTTGGCACCTGTATATCAATACAAGGCTCCAAAAGAAGTTTCGACAAAACAGGGTTTGCGGTTTTGACAAAAGAGGAGATGCATTGCTAGGGTTCTCAAATCATATTGTCCAATTAATATATGGTCCATGGGGACACTGTGGATCATTGTAGATCAGATCACAGTTCATAAATTTCATGGTACAGCAAATCTCAATCCATGTGCATTGCAACCATAACTACTACGACTGTATAACCGTAGCGTCCTGCTACCATGTGCATTTGCATTCAATCCAATCCAACCCAACACAATCATCTCAGCCCATCAGGTCATTTTTCTACATTTCACAAGTTGACACTGAATATACAATTCTAGATGACTAGATAGTAAATTATCCTGTTGAGATGATCCAGATGTTAGTTTATCTATCTACAGGTTGTTGCTGTTGCTAACTCAAAGTCAGAACCATCACAGAGCGAATCAAAGTTCAGAGAGTGTTTGAGGACTGCCTGAGCACTTGCTCATATATAATGTGGAGACCACTGCTGTAAACATGAAAGAGAAAACATACCTAATTAGTAGCGGCAGCAAACAAACATGCTGGTACTTACATATTAAACATCCTTACAGTGTACGTTTAGTACCTGGATAATTACGCATCATTGTCATCTCTCTCTGCGATTATTCTCATGTGTTTCATCACGCACAACATGCACTGCTACTGCACTAGATTCTCCATGGTACACGCATTTATTTGCTTTTAAAAGTCAGTAGTACCTCCAGGTCATTTGAGATCAAGACAATGCAGCTAACACAAAAACACATATTCCTTGAGCCAAAGTACCAAACAATTAACCTGTAACACACGCAATTCAGTCATGCATGAGCTTTTATAGTTAGTTATCTCGCTTTAATCTCATCATGGATATGCACGCGTGGCCGCTTTAGAGTTAAGGACCAGAGAGACTAGCAAGAGCTTGCAACGGCTTTCTTTAAATGAAATCATGACGATGATTAAGGTCCTGTTCTAAACCAAAGGTTGGGCTGGCTACTTCTGCGGAATATCATGAGCATGTTCTTTAAGCCGCTAAACGGTGTATTTAAAATATTTTAATATAAAAGTTTTGTTAAAATATCAAATTAATCTTTCTTTTTTTTCTTTTCAATATTAAACATAACTAATCATCCACTAATAATCTACCTCATCTTGAGTGCGGCTTATTAGCCTAACCATTCTTCTAAAAAGAACGGTCCCAAGTTGTGATGAACAATCGGCTAACATGTCAATAGCTATGGTTCGATGCCGATCTTACAGAGAGTAGTTGTTGGAAGCTGGCAATAATGCAGAGCCACCGGCGGCTGAAATGTACTTATACCGGATGCACGCCATGCATGCATGAACAGAATAAGGAATCATCCACTAGTAAAGAAAGTTCAGAGTTCAGAACGCTGTTACAACGGATAATGACAAAATAAATTCATGTTTTCAATGTTGTAAAGCTACATTGCCTAACTATTTAAAATGCAACCAGCAGGTGTCAAGTACTTGTACTACTTTTGGGTAGGTTCGGGGTTAATTCTGCCCAACTCTGACCTGAATTCTCCCTCAAAAGGATAGCGAAAAAGACTCAAGCCCAACCTAATATTCAGTGTTCATCAACCGACGTTTTCCAACTACCGCTCAGTAGCGTGGCCCTTCTGGCAGCTGATGATCCATCTGATCCAAAAATGATTTTGATCAAGATCCAGCCTGAAACGCAGGAGTGCTAATCCTTTCACAGAAAACAACTCATATCCTTGTAGAACTCGAAAAAAAGGGTGAAAAAAAAACGAGTTTGAGAAAGATCATGTTCGGAACGGAAGAGTTCTGAAATAATTCCACACAAAACAGTTATTTCCTGGTAGAAACTAAGGAAAAGTGGCCTAAACACTAAACATGGCTTATCCTACCAAAGAATATTTGTTTATTCAAAAACATTCACATGAAAGAAAAATTAAAGTTCGATAGGCTAAGCTCCACCAACTCACATGCTTAACAATGCAAAAAAAACTCCAGTAGCAGCTGGGACACCAATCATGAGAGCAGAGACCGGCTCAAGATCGATAGCTTGCAAACTTGACAAATTGCTCGCAACGAACTTATTGTCCCTTTCATCATGCATGCCATTGCTGCCCAGCCACTTCCTCTCAACTTCTTCCCCACATCTTGCCAAGTCTTCTGCAAAAAAGGCTATATACACTTTGCAAGTTGGGTTTTGTATATTGTCCTAGGCCACAACCGTGCGTCTGACTGGTTCTCAAATCCTAGCGCAAATCACATTGATTTTTTTTTTTGGATATTGCTATATATCATTCGGCAAATCTTTTACGAAGACATGCTATTTTTTTAGCCGTTGGATTGGCTTTGAGATTCATGCAAATATAGTAGATAGCAGAATGCTTTGTTGTATTCAAATTAAACTTACACCCCGTTACTTCTACTATACATGTAACTAGAATGTAGTTAAACGCCAGTCAAAAAAAGGGAGAAGAATGTAGTTAAAGGATACTGAGATTTCCGTTCAAAATATATCAGTAAGTAATTTCTACCTGTAGACTCTTAATTTGCTTTGTTAAGAAAAAATAAATCACGCCGAGAATATTGGAGGCGATGACGAAGTCTGCATTTGAAGTTCTGAACGGTAAACAGCATCCATACGTCAAGAAAGCACGCGATCTGGGCCGTTGAATCCACCGAACGCCCGCCTGCGAACACCTCCTTGTGGGCCCCACCTGACATGCAAACAACTTGTGGGCCCCACCTGACAGCGACCCCACTCTCCCACACCCCCGTCCCCGTGCTCCATTTAACCCCACCTCTCCGCACGCATACACACACTCCCGAAGACGATTCGAAATCTCCAAAAACCCAAAAGGAAAAAAAAAAAGAAAAAAAAAAGGAGACGTAAGCTCGGAGCTCGCGGCCATGGCGGGGACGGGGAGCTTCAAGGTGACGAGGATCTCGGAGGGCGCGGTGAAGCCATCGGCGGAGACCCCCTCGGAAACCCTCCCGCTGGCGTGGGTCGACCGGTACCCGACCCACCGCGGGCTTGTGGAGTCGATGCACATCTTCCGGTCGGGCGCCGACGCGGCGCCGGGCGCCATCCGCGACGCGCTGGCCAAGGCCCTCGTCTTCTTCTACCCGCTCGCGGGGCGAATCGTGGAGCAGGAGGAGAAGCCGGGGTCCCCCGCCATCCGGTGCACCGGCGACGGCGTCTACTTCGCCGAGGCCGAGGCCGACTGCAGCCTCGAGGACGTCCGATTCCTCGAGCGCCCGCTCTTGCTCCCCAAGGAGGATCTCGTCCCTTACCCCGGCGACGACCGATGGGGCGTCGAGCCACACAACACCATCATGATGATGCAGGTAAGCTAGCTAATCTAACCAATCTGCGAGCTCGTCTCGCCTCCATTGATTCGATTTCGTGTGAGAATCGATCGATTGCTTCGAAATGGTTGCGGATTCGGGTGTCGGATTGCGTGAGCGCGACGAGATTTGGTTGGTGGTGTTGTCGTAGTAGATCTGAGAGAGAGGGAGGGAGTGGAGGTCAAAGGTGTGGGAAATGGTGTCGTAGTGGGAAGCTTCTTTTCTTTTCGATGTTTTTTTTTGTCTATACTGCCGCGTTAGAGAGGAAAGGTAGCTAACGGTGTCGGTGACATTTAGGCCCCACGTGCAGTCAGTCGTATGAGAGTACAAGGCTGAACAAAAATGCAGGGAGTAGAGTAATTTTTCTACTGTCAAATGGAACCGAAGAAGAGTATGTGCACATATACCCACCGCCCTCGCAGATGATACGTGAATACGGTTCTAAACACATTTTTATATCGTGGTAAATTTTTCTCTCCGTAAATTTGTATTGAAAGCGCACTTGTTGACTGTTGTTAGTACGAAAATCAGTTGTAAATCTTTTAGTCTAATTAAAATCATATTAAAAGCGCACTTGTCGTTAGTACGAAAATCAGTGGCAAATCTTTAGTCTAATTAAAATCATATATTAAAAGCGCACTTGTCGTATGGGTAATATCAACATGTTAGCTATAGTGCGCGAATACACCGACGAGTCCACCAGACCACCACCAAGTCTTTCTCCGTGGAGTAATTAATTAATTGCACGTTGACACTGTAGCTAGCGTGCCAAATGCTCGCTTGAAACCGCGACAAGTTTCTGAGGGCCAGTTTGGTTTGAGGCCTTTGTTGGCCTTATCAATTTTTGGTAATGCCAAATTTTAGCACTATCAAATTTTGGTAAGGCCAGATTAGTATTTGGTTTGAGGCCAAAATGTAACTTAACTAATTTTGTGAGAGTGTAATTTGTCTTTTAGCTAGAATGTTATACCAAAGTTTGACTCAAATACAAATGATTGTGGGTAATTTAAGTGGCCAAAATTTTGGCCTCAAACCAAACCTGTCCTGAAAGCTTAAACACAGACCACCACTCTATTTTCTGTTTAAGTTTCCAGAAAGTATTTTCAGAAGCATCTTGCTGCGCTGTGGCATGACGTCAGCATAGATAACGTGACGAGAACTGCGATCTAGTTCTGGAAGAGTATCAGCCAAACCACGCCGCGATCGCGTCGACGTCACGGCGGGATATGCATCCCGACCTCGTCGGCATCGAGAGTTTGAGACGGCGTCAACGACGGCGGCGAGATGGAGCACGGAAAAACCCGAGCTAGGATACAGCAATGTTAGGCGCCTTCTGTTCAATAGAGATGAGAACAAATCCACTGACTGCGTCCACTTCGCTTTGTCATGTTGCTGACAAAATTGGAACAGTAGTATGTAGAGTAGTATGTGGAGTACGACTTGGCTTCGACTTCAGCCTTGCACCCGGCGAAGCGTTCAGTGGTTAGGTAGATCTACACTAGCGTGAAGTGGAGGGATATTTCTCTCTCAATAGTCTCATGTGCATACATGATACATGATCCATCTGGCTAAAGTTAAACAAGAATTCATTATCTAAAAAAAAGTTAAACAAGAATTGATGCGGCAGCAGCAGCATATGTGATTGGTTGACAGAGATATGGCACCACCTACTCTTAGTTCATAACTTCATACTAGTTCATATGGCTGGTAGGTACATACTGCTTTGGTAGATAGAAGAAAGAAGATTCGTTTGCATTAGCCAATCACATGCATGACACTGTGAACTGGACACTGGGAGAGTGGGAGTAAAGAATCTGAACAGGAAAACTGTTGGATACGTGTGTTTTGGTTGTCACTGACAGATAGTGTTGCCTAAATGCGTTGCTTTTAAGCTAAGGTTTTCCATGCCTTTATCTGCTTTTAGTTGCTTGTTCTTGAGAGGAAAGTACTTTTCAGTTAGCTGCCTGTGTCCACCGACAGGTAGCTGAGGTAGTGAGTTTGTTCAAGAGGAGCTGTATGGGTATGGACCACTCATGAAGGTCTTTTTCAACTTGTGTTTAGGACTAGTTTGGAGTTGTGTGTAGTGGGGTACTTGCTGATCAGGTGGCATTTTCTTTCATTCTTTCTTGTCCTTTGTCATCCTTGCATCGCCATCGAGGGATTGACCATAATGCGGAAGTATTCGGCAGAAGATGCTGATTACCCCTAACGGCAAATCCGTGCAAAAACTGAACATACATGATCTATGATCCACGTTATCGATCATGTTAACATGTGGGAAATTGAGAATTTGGGATCATTTGCATGAAGAAATCAACCCATTCAATATATATCATCATGATTATTCTGAAGTTGCACAAAATTTTTATCAGAACATATGCCAATGTACACATCCTGCTCAAATTCAGAGCTGAACTAACTCCCAAGTTGCATGGTTTTCAGATCACCAAATTCACCTGCGGCGGGTTTGTGATGGGCCTCAGGTTCAACCACGCATCAGCCGACGGCATGGGCGCGGCACAGTTCATCAACGCCGTCGGCGACATGGCGCGGGGGCTCCCGGAGCCGAGGGTGAAGCCGGTCTGGGACAGGGAAAAGTTCCCAAACCCGAACATCAAGCCTGGACCCCTCCCGGAGCTGCCGGTGCTTGCTCTCGACTACATCGTCCTCGACTTCCCCACCGGCTACATCGACGGCCTCAAATCACAGTACAAGGTGCACAGTGGCAAATTCTGCTCCGGATTCGACGTCCTGACGGCGAAGCTCTGGCAATGCCGCACAAAAGCTCTCAAACTCGAGCCAGACGCCACCGTCAAGCTCTGCTTCTTCGCCAGCGTCCGTCACCTCCTCAAGCTTGATAGGGGATACTATGGCAACTCCATCTTCCCCGTGAAGATGTCGGCGCCGGCCGAGAAGGTGCTTCGATCATCGCTGATGGAGGTGGTTGACATGATCAGGCAGGCTAAGGATAGGATGGCAGTGGAATTCTTCCAGTTTGCCAAGGAGGAGACCGACCAGGATCCCTTCCAGATGACATTCAACTATGAGTCAATCTATGTCTCCGATTGGAGCAAGCTCGGGTTCGCCGAGGTGGATTATGGATTTGGGTCGCCGATGTTCGCCGGACCTCTTGTGAACAATGATTTCATCGCCTCCGTCGTCATCCTCAAGGCGCCGCTGCCGCTCGACGGCACGAGGATGCTGGCCAGCTGCGTCACCAAGGATCACTCCGAGGAGTTCATCCGCGACATGAAGGAGGACCTGCCATGATGAACTGATTGATGAGCTTTTCTTGCTTTGTTAAGTTGCTGCTGAGGTGAAGTGAAGTGAAGGTGATTATAATAGGGGAACACATGCTGGTGACCCTAGTGTTTGGTTAAAATGATGGATGTTGTTGTTGTAAGAGGCGTATTTTGTTTGTATTTATTTGTTTTTGTCACTCTTGGTTAATACGGATCGAATTATGTTCTTAGGCAGGCGATTTAATCTTTGTATCATTTGATAAGGGACAATAAAAGAAAAGGATATACCCTCCATTTTATTACGTGAAGTCCCTGCTGCGATTTTAGCTTAACAAGCATAGCACAACAATATGGTTTCTTAAGAAACCGGCAACCTCCTACTTAGAACTTCATATATGAACATACATTTTGGTGTTGATTTCATGGTAAATATATTTTGAGAAGCAATCTCATTCAAAACAGCGAATTGTCATCTCATTGTTCCTGAATAAAAAAAAATTGCTATGACTCCTACACAGGGAGTAGTGCATGGATTAAAATCCTTTTGGGTAAAAAAATCTACATGGTCCTTTGAATCAAAGGAATGACCTTTCCAAACCGACACCCATCCTAAATTTTAAAGACCGGTCATGAATTTTTCTTCAAATTTAATGTTTAGGAGAAAAACTAAAAAAAGTATTAATTAAAAAATAAAATTGATGGTTGAGTAGATAATTAGGTGAGGAATATGTAAGGTATAAAACTAGGACGTAACATGATGACTATGCACCCGTTAGAAGCATAGTCACCCCTTCCCTCAACTCCATGTCGTTGCCGCCACCCGTCCATGATAGACGCTGCCAGTCACCGTGCATCGCTGTCGCCCCCACCACCGTGCTAAGGCAGGCTCCGTCCTTTTCCTCCTCATGCCCTGCCTCCCTCTCTTCTTATTTTCTGACTTTGGCGTCGCGGCTTGCGCCGCCTGCAATGATATCACCTATCCCCCACCCCACCTCCAACCTCCATTTTCGCGGCTCCGGCGGCACCCCGCCGCCTCACCGCCCATCACCCATGACCATCCCTTGACGGCCGGCGAAGACCCCCTCTTTCCCACCCCTAAGCCTCTCTCCTCCCCTACCGCAATTTCCGATACCCTAAATCATCTTCTGGAGTTCGCCGTTGCCATCGCTAGAGAAGAAACTCGACGTTGTTAGATCTTAACAATATCCATCTAACAGTACTGTCAAGATCTGATAGCATTAGCTAGAATTAAACGGATGTCTGTATTTTGATTGGACTGTGAACACTGGCTAGCACAAAAAATTATTTTGAGATAACCTAAAATTGATTTAGTTTAGGACGAAGCATATATGTTCATCTCCTCCGATAAACATTTTCCCCTTCTCTAAAAAACGGGAAGAGAGACGCTTCTCTCGTTTACGGAGGAAAGAGTAACAAAAGCGAAGAGCCGAAGACGTTAATCCACCACATCTCCCCTTTCCCGCCGCCGCCGCGAGACGGCCTAACCGCCTAGGGTTTTGTACGCCGCCAATCCGCGCCGGCGATCGATGGCCGGGCCGCCTGGTCTGGCGCTCGTCGACCTCGACGGCGACGTGCTGGCCAACTGCGCCCGCTTCCTCGTCGCCCGCGACGTCGCCAGCCTCTCCATGGCCTGCCGACCCCTCCGCGCCGCCGCCTACTGCGACGCCGTCTGGTACCGCCTCTTCAGGTAGTAACCCCCACCCATGCTCTTCCTAGTCTGGTTTTACGCCCGCGACATTCTCCGCATGCGCGTTGCGGTAGCTTCGGCGCAAATTTTAGGGAGTATCTACTACCTAGGTATGATTTTTTTTTTCTCCTGCGGTTGATCGGCGTAGTGATGCGAGTGCTTGAAGGCGTCATTTTGATGCCAGAGATTTGTGGATTTTTGTGACCAGAGGTTTGTGGTTTTTTGGTAACCATTTCCTTGATGGTTGGATTTGTGGCAAAATCGGTGCATGCTGACGATGGTTGGCATCTCAAAATTAGCGTTTGGAAGAACATCTATAATCCATTTTGTTGACAGCTGGTGTTAGGAAGAGGCAAGCATAGAAATATAGAACATTACAGTAATGACCAGAACTTGCATTGTACATGAGCAGTTCTGTATGTCCATGGATTGCAGCAGGGAAACCTTGTATCTTTATCTGTTGTTTCGATTGTTGGAAAAAAAAAGTCAAGCTTGTGAATCATACGTCTGCAGCTTATTTCATATCAATGATGATTTTAACCCCTACTGGATTTACATATTTCAGATATTGTTTTCTCTGACAAATTTGAAAACTGATCAAGTACTGAAAATAGAGGTAGCATTGCTATTTTCCATGTTCCCAAGTTGGAATTTTTTTCTTCTAGCTTATAGCAATAATGATCAGTATTTGTTGACTACTTTGCTTTCTTAAAGAGTGTTAAACATGCGTAACTTAGAATGTATGAAGTAAGTCTGTCCTTGGGAGTCAATAATTGCTTTACTATATGTGCACGTCCAATTTTTTATGTGAAGATGCATGAATATAACAAAGGTAAGCAGCAAAGGAGTAATATGTTTATCCTTCCAGATGATGTTTTGTGATGCTCATTTGTCTTAGCTAATGTTTCACTTGTCAATCATACTTCTTCTAGTGAGTTGATTGAAGGCATATAATCCTTTGTTAGAACTCACAGAAATTATCTTAGTGACTCATAGTCTAGTTGTGGACCACCAAGCTCTTTTGAATCTTTGAATATGATTGGACATTTATTCTGTCATGATATTTTGAATATCCAGGGACCAATGGCCATTTCAACAAGTACCTCATGGAGCCTTGGGACTTAGAGAGTTATATATTCACAGGCACACTGAAGTACAACAGATGAAATTTACTGATCCCATTTCAGCTATTTATTATCCAAATCCCACAGAAGTGACACCAAGCCATCTAATGCTGGATGGGAACTACATATGGTTATCTCAAGTAAGTAGAAATCCACCAATGTCTGTTTTATCTTTGATTGTGCATGTCCGCAGTTGTACACCTTTGATTGTGCACCATTGCAGTATTAATTCTATAAGAGAATCCATTCTATGCCACCGAGTTTGTGCTAGTTCAACAATATACCATCGACATTGTTACTCTCCATAATAATATACCTGCCACTTTACCTATTGTTCTACAATATGCCATTGGGCTGAACATATTTTTACAAAATACCAAAATACCCTTACAAGCATAGAAAATTACTAGTTGATTTGTAAGGATGCTGCAGTAAATTTTTGGATGCTGCAGTAAATTTTTCATATTTTTTTGATACTTCTAAAGGGGCAAATCAACGGTTAACCTTTTATGTTTGTAAGGGTATTTTGGCCATTTTTGAAAAATATGCTCAGACCAATGCATATTGTAGAACAATAGGTAAAGTGGCCGATATATTATGTAGAGCGACAAAGTTGATGGTAAATTGTTGAACCGGAACAAACTCTGTGGTATAGGAAGGATTCTCCCTAATTCTATATAGGAAGTTTATATCTGTGCAAAGCAACCAATCATCATGCAATTTGTTCTGCACAGGGTCCAATTGCTAGAAGATTGAGGGTTGATTTTCCAGAACTCGAATTAGTGGAAACCTATAAGTCTCATGGTGCAAGGATCACTTGTATGAGGTAACACGAAAATAATTAGTCATTTGAGCAACTTATGCAATATTCAACAACATATATTGATTCATGGTTACAACTTTTCTCGAGTTATTTTGTTACAAAAGATCTACATCTGGCTTTTGCTTCAACTTTGCTTTCTTTTGGTAGACAAACTACTGTTGTTCCATAATCAGCTTCAGTGCCTGATTATCTCGTTCAATTTTGTGAGACAAATCTCTAGCGCTTTCACCGTACCAACATCATTTTTGTACTAACACAATCTTCTTTCCTAGCTAAGAGTAACCTAAATCATATATATAATACTTAGTTAGTGAAAACAACATTTCTTTTGGGATATTTGTCCGTATTTCATAGTTTCATCAGTTGTTTCTTTACAGGTCTGTTTACACTTGCTCTTGTAGTTTTTTCTCCCCTCATGCGTATACTATATGTAGTTATCGACAGTGCTGATGAATTGTGTGATTCTGTCGCGATATGTCTTTCAATTGTTTAAAGTAGCAGAGATAATTTTGTTTTGAAGTGTTCTTTTGTTAGCTGTGCAGATTGTTCCCACTGATTGACACTCCATTATTTAGAGGTGGTTCTCAAACAAATGAAAAGGCATTAGTCACTTCAAGTGCAGATAGAACAGTCCGTCTTTGTTGGAAGGTATGCTTGTAGTATTAGACAATAGAACTTTGTTGGAAGTATTCTAACATGTATAACCTGTTTAAATTGCTTACATGTGTTTATTGTTTTTCCTAATCATTATTAGAAGCTAAAACTTACGGATGGGTTTGCAATGTTGTGATTTAGGGACACTCACGCTGTTTTAAGGGCCATTCAGGGCCCGTGACTGCTCTGTCTGACAAATTGCTTGGTAATGGTGAATTTAAAGTACTTGCAAGTGGAGGAGAAGACTGCACCGTTCGCCTCTGGTCTATGAGTGCAAGAGGAAAAAGTCATCCTCTAATATCAACATTACATGGCCATGAAAAAATGCTGTCACTTCTATCTGTTGCTTGGTACATACTGTCAAACCATCTGAATTGAACTTGCTGTGCCATTCATTAACTGTTTTCCCTTTACAAATTACAATAGCATCCTTTTGGAATCATTGTTGCTTTTTAATGTTGTTTGGCTTGTTGCCTTGAACCTCCATGCTTTGGTACCAGTATTTCCACAAAGACATTTGTAACTGAATTAGAGCCCGGTTCTTCTATAAAACAGTTCATAAATTTATATATCTCTACTAGATGATGTGGACATTTAGAAATAAATATCTTAGAAAATGATTTTCCATTTTCCTCGTGAACATAATGGAACAAATTATTCAAGCTATGATAAGGTATTTGAGGATACAACGCAGCGGCACAATTCCTCATTTAAACCTAATCTTTCTTCCTTGCATTTCAGGCATAAACCCTCCCTTCTGGTGAGCTGCTCCAAAGATTCAAAGGTAAGTGCAATATGTAGAAACGTTTATATTTCTTTATCCGAACCACACTAAGATAATTGTATACTACAGACCTAAATTATCATCAGTCGTAGTCTCATAGACACTAGTCACTAGTTGGGGTGTGTCAATCATATATGAGGGGGACATGGGGGCCTTACGGTTGGTAATGTTTAATTTTTATCTTGGCTTTTTCCCTTTTCATTTCCTCCCACTCTTGGCCCATTAGCCACAACTGGTAGAAAGCAAATTTCTATTTTCCTCCATTGCATCCAAGTAAAGAAATGGATATTATGGTGTTTTGTGTCACAGGTTAAAGTTTGGGACACGATGGCACCACCTTCCTCTGGTTCATCATCATGTGTTGGAAGTACGCACCTAAGCACAAATGGTGTACCAATTGCGGTGAAGTGCCATGAATCTCTTTGTTACATTGCTTCTGGGTCTGAAGTGACGGCAATTGACTTGAGAACAATGAAAAAGGCCTCTGTTGTTGCACTTCGCGACCATAGAATACTTTCTTGTGAAATGCTGCCTTCAGAATGGTTAATCTGTACCGGCATAAAAGACAAGTAGGCTCAGAACATCTGTTCAGTCAGTGGTTCTTCTCGTGCTTAGCTACTGATATAATTTGAATCCTGAATTGTTTTTTTTTTGTGCTGAACAGGGCTCTTCTGTGGGACATTCGCAAGTCTCAGGAACTCCCAAATACTGTGGCAGAACTGCACTCAGATGATCCTGTAACATTTCTTCACCTGGATCCATACAAGGTAATTACGGGAGCACCATCAGGTGATCAGGTCAATGTATGGGAAACGCGGACAGGCCACTTGGCGAACACACTCAACTGCGGTGAGCCTGCTGAAGCAGCAGATAGAAGCACACTGTCAGCCATGGCTGTGGACGGGTGTAGGATTGCCATGGTAGGTAGCTCCTCTGAACTCGACGTGGTTCAATACCGAGACTTTCTGATGTCCTCTGTCCCGGCATCTTTACCCGGCAATACCGAGGAGGTTTCCAAGTTTTGGGGGCCCCAACAGTACAGCGACGATGAGGATGAGGATGACGACGAAGATGATAGCGACGAAGAAGACCATGAGCATGTTTGGTTCGCAGCCTAAGTTTGTCAAACCAAAACCTTAGCCATGTCACGATTTATCAGGCAAGTATTTGGTTGATAGCCACAACCGCGACAAAGTCACGCTCTTTTCGACCAAAGGCGTCCCATATGGTCACAATACTGTGATTTTCCATACCATCCAAGTCCAACAAGCTCTCCAGTTTGGAAAACAGAAGCTATGATTTGTAGGGATAGCAATAGCATCCTCATCTGGAAGATATCTCCAAGCAAGTTCTGTATACCAGGTGAGAATCTTTGCCAAGTGGACTTGATCATGCTGGCATCACACAGGTAGGACAGGAAATCTGCATTGTGTAAGACGTTGGTGTGCACAAGGGGAGACTAGGCGTCGCATTACCATGGGCGCCGCAGGTGTTAATCTGTCATACCGCTGTGTGCTGTGTCAGTGCATTGGACTTTGCAAACCTGGAGGGAGGATAATGTTACAGATGGCCCCCTTTGTTTATGGGTGCAACACCTATTTGATCTGTACTTTAGTTTCGATATGTTTACAGCTAAGGTGCCCACAGATTGAGAAATATCTGGCTCGTTTGTAAGTTGTACTAACGTACGAAAGGATGTCTGGCTTAATGGCTGTATTGTTTGACAAGTAGGATGGACCAACTTTAAAAGTGTGTTTAGTTTGATGTCACATTTTTTTTTACATGTTCTGTACTTTTAGCTTGGTGTCCTACCTGTCATATATACAATTTATTTCGAAGATTTGTCCAATATATGATTTCTTAACAAAAAGCTTTGGCATGTCACACCTTAACAAAAAGAAGTTTGATAAGTAGTTAGTTGTATTATATGGAACCCTAAGTGTGTACTCCCCCCCCCTCTCTCTGAAAAAAGAGTTAACCAATTAAAACAAAACTGGAAGGTGGGAGTATAACGATGTTAAATGCAAAAAAAAAAGGTTAACACAGTTCTTTAAAGCATCACCTTCCTATGGATCATCATAAGATGAACAGGATGGATATGTCCCTATCCAGAAGGAATCTCTCGTCAGAAACAAAACAACATGCACTAGAGCCTAATGTCAGGTGCAGTAAATTTTCAGACTGGTTATTGTCTTTCACATTTGCACATGACAAATTAGGCATACAACCAAGGAGCAGAAATGAAGGAAAAGCTTCCCAGGCTGTTTGCTTCCGCCCACAGGAACGCTGACGTGATGGTCCCTGGTTTGGATAATTTCTTCCCTATCTGCTTTGCACTTAAGCTAACTAGTATAAACATAAACGTAAAGGTTTTTCTTTTCAAAAGCACCAGTGTCTCCCTGCTTGTGTGCAGACTGGTAACAACAATTAATTACAATATGTGGACGGCAAAAGCAACTTTTTATTGGAGGGCTCACTTTTTTCTGCCTCTAATTTCGATACGATGGAAGGCCATTTTCTCATAAAACAAAGCATGGAATCAGCGACAGATATTCTAGATTACCACGGTGTATCGTCATCACCTTATATATGCTTACATGGGTTTAGTAGCAACAGACTGAATTGCTAAGAATATCCAAAATTGTATGGCGGTTATGAATATCTGGATAATGTGCAACAAGTACCAGGAAAATCATGAAACATGTTTTTGTAAGCGTCACTGGAAACTTTAAATATACTTATAGTGAGTAACCTACCATGAGATGTCGGGTACTTATAGTGAGGTATGATGTCTTATAATCTGAAACAGAGGGAGTAATTTTTTCGATGTAATTCTCGTTGGTGCAATTTTTTTCAATGTAATTCATACAAAATTGTTGTTTAGGCGGAGAGTTAGATGAACAAACCCAATCTTTTAGTTTGAGACATCGATGGCCAATACTACTCGTAAGTGGTACTCCTATTGAGATGATGGCGATTTTAAATTTAAAACGTGTTTTTGAATCGAAAAAGTTTGAGACAAGGAAATGTTTTGTTAAAAACGTTTTTTTTAAAAGAAAAAAGCAACATTTGCTCCAAGCCTCGTGCCAATAAAATACTCCCATCTCGAGTATAAAAAATCACCCGCATCCTCCTAATTATCCCGAGGAAGAAGAAGCAGCAGTAGCAGCGCCTCCTCGCGCCGCGCGAGCGAGCGAGCGGCCATTCTCCGATCCCGATTCGCCTAATCCCCCCCGCATTTCCTGTGATTTTGATGCGGGTGGAGGCCGGGGGGCTCCCGGAGGTGGGGAGCGGCGGCGGCAAGTCGGCGGCGGCAGCGAAAAATCCCGGCTTGCCGCGGCGGCGGCGGCTGCGGCAGCAGCAGCGGAGGCCAGCGATGCCGCCGTCGCCGGTGCCGGCGCCGGCGCCGACCGCGGTGCAGAGGCTCTTCGAGGCGTGCCGCGAGGTCTTTGGGGCGTCCGACGGCGCCGTGCCGTCGCCGGCCGGGATCGAGAGGATCAAGTCCGTCCTTGGTAATCCTCGCCGTTAAGTTTGATGATATTTGCTGTTGCTTGGTACAATCGAATGCGTTGGTTAGGTCGGGTGGAAGCATTCGTTTACACATGTGGATGTTGTGATGTGATTGCATATTTGCATTAGATTTAGAGACGGCATGGTTCGTCCCTTTTAGGTTTAGATGCTGCCAAGAATTTCTCTTTGGTAGAAATCAGTTTCAATAATGTTATTCCTCGTATAGCACGGTAAGATTTTATTAGTTGGTGTTTAGAAACTAAGAGTCTGGTTAATTTCTCTTAATGGAAATGGGAGGGTGATCCCCTCTTTAATAATAAAAGGAATCTGGCTAATGCCTATGTACAATTGCTTGAGGAGCATTTGATATACTAAAATTAACAATTGTTTTTGCAAAGTTGGATTTCTTTCTTTTAGTAGTTAAGAGTCTGGCTAGTGCTTTCAATTAGTTAAGGTGCATCTGATACACTCAAACTAATAAATGTTTTATTTTGCCTAAGAGTTAGTTTTCTTTCTTTTTTTTTTCCTAAAAATGTTTTTTGTAATCAAACCAGAAATCAACAGACAAAATACCACACTGATAGGCTGTTGTACAAAATGTTTTTTGATGCAAGGTACTTGGTGTGATACAAACATGAAATCCCATCTGCATCATGATTTTTTCTTGCAAGTAGCATGCTAACTTGTGAGATCATGCATAGCTCCTAATTTGTGCTAGCTCTTCCTGGTTGAAGATAAACAATGGAGCAAAAGATAACCAAAACCATGTACTGCCCATGGTATATATATGACGTGGTTGCTGGTTTTGTGGAGTAGGGTGGGTGGGGCTCAGGGGTACGGCCAAGATTATGTTCATTTTGGACTAGTGTTAGGGTTCCTTTTTTATTCAATTCATGCCAAAAGGTCCCTGTTGCCATAAATAGTTGGTTTAGGTCAACTTGCTCAAGTATGTTGAATACTTCTTTCAGTAAGGTAATGCTGGATTCTGTTGTCGTACCATGTTTCTCCCTGAGATAGTATTTATTTCTTTCCTTGTGTCGGATGTCCCCTGATTGTTGTGCCAAGTGCCAACCCCACTGTAAGCCTGTACCACCTACATGCATGCAAATGGATTATTGCCACGTTACGTGCTTTGACGGTGAATACCCTGCAGATAGTAGTATATGTGCAAAAATCTTGATTCTATGTGTTACTGTTGCCTTTGTGCACATAGGATAGTGTGCTCAACAACAAGCTCACAGAAATTGCTGTCGATATAGCTAATGAGTTTGACCCTGAAAAATCATATATATGAGATATTGGGACTGCATTTCAATATTGACTCAGCACTTAGATCTGTAGATCTGGTTGCCCTTTATGCCAAACCGGGGCAATTGCTGCACTCTGTTCTGAACTTCACCTTTTACCAATCCCTTCAAGTTCTGCTATACGATAATGCATTGTCTAATGCTATCCAGCATGTTTTGCTTATACACGGCAATCATTGTTTCCACCCAACTACTGAAACCCTAATTAAGACTGATCTCAACTCTTTTCTTCCATGTTGACATTTAGCACTGTCTATATTCTGTAGTAGTCATCATGATAAGTCTGTCGATTGAAAATCTGAAATATTGTAGGATCGTGTGATTATCTTGTTGGCCAAGCTTGCTGCGTGTGTTAGACCTTCATATCTTACAGGTGCACTCTGTCCAAAGGGTATTCATATCCTAGAGAGACTGCCAATGTTTATGGATTACACTTACTACTGCATGCATCTTTCTGTTCTAATGATGTCTGTCTCTTCATTTATACCCTGCAGAAAATACTTCGGCGGCTGATGTCAGCCTAACTCCAAACATGCCATATTTCCGGCGTGTTAATTCCCATGGCACTCCTAAAATCACTTATTTGCACCTTTACGAGTCTGAGGCTTTCTCGGTATGCTTATTCACAGTTTCACACAATCACACTAACAAATCTTCCCTTTTTGATGTGCTAAGGTAATTAAGTATGCACTTATTCCTACAGATTGGCATCTTTTGTTTACCTCCAAGGGGTGTCATTCCTCTGCATAATCACCCCAACATGACTGTCTTCAGCAAGCTTCTTTTTGGTAAAATGTATGTGAAGTCCTATGATTGGGCTGAGGCTTCACAAGATTCAACTGGTATGCGTAGTTGATTTACCCTGTAAGTATAACTTCCTTGCATAATGTTTACCAAGGGGTTGTTATTTTCCATTTTGTTTGAGTATAGATGTTCGGTTGCAAGGACTCCGCTTGGCAAAGGTGAAGGTTGATGGCATCTTGAATGCACCTTGTGAAACATCGGTACTATATCCGGAAGATGGTGGTAACCTGCACTGCTTTACTGCACAGACTGCGTGTGCTGTTCTTGATGTCCTTGGTCCACCATATGACGATGGCAGCGGGAGACACTGCCAGCACTATAATGTCGCTTCCTCTGCACCTTCTGCTGGTAATATTTGCTGAGTTACATCTGCTTGTATAGAGTACACATTGCATCTTTTAGGTTTTATGTTTGTGGTGAACCATTATTTTTAAAACCTATTATTTACCTTATATGTGAATGTATTTTGCTTTTAAGTGGATAGAAATTTCTCTCCCCATTTGATGTAATAGACTTATAGTAGGTCAGACAGTGATTACTTTATAGTTCTGCCTAGTTTCGAATTCCTGTTATAGCATTCTCCAAGCACTTGGTGCCCTCACGCACAGGATAAATTTTACATGTTTGACTTGCATGGATGAGCCCACAGAATTGTCGTAAAAATTGCTCGCTCATAGATTTGTGCATATCCGATTGTCCATCGGAATCATATGGTGGGAGTCCATACATTATCTATACTCTTATTTAGGTAGATTATATGTACCTTTGTATTTTCTAAGCCTTTCAATCTGTATTGTCCCTTTTTAATGAAACTAGATTCGGGTAATTCCTAGTCCTACTCTTGCTACAGTAATGTTCTTTATTATGTTACGTAGTAACTCCTAGTCTTATTTCTACTACTATTACTAAGATCCTAAAACCATACTGTCACGCATATATTATAGTCCTTGAATTTGGGTTTTATGTAGGTGTCTAATTTGACTTTTCCTATTTTAGTTTGTCTCAAATTGTATTTTAGATGAATTCTTTTTTCAATATTTCTTTTTTTTTTTCTAAATTGTATCTCCATATGGACTCTAGATTTTTCTTTCAATATTTTTTATTTCAAATTTTGAAGTTTAGTTAATTCTAAATTGTATTTCTATATGGACTCTAAAGCTTTCTTTTAATATTCTATGTTTTCAATCCTGAAAATTATTAATTGTATTCCTACTCGAACTGTTTTCTAATTCCTATTTTAGTTTATCTCAACTTACATTTTAGATGGACACTTATTTCAATATTTTTTAATTTTTAATTTAATTATTTTTAAATGTATTTCTATTTGGATTTTAGACTTTTTAATATTCCTTTTTTTTTTTCCAAATTTTAGTTATTTCTAAAATGTATTTCTATATGGACTCTAAACTTTTCTTTCAATAATCCATGTGTTTTAATTCCGGAAATCACAAATTGTATTCTACTTAGACCTTTTTTCTTTTTCTCCGATTAATGTGGGAATTTCTAGTATCCAGAGCAAATGTGGAGCCTCCTTTCAAAGATATTTTAATAATATAATATATAGTTATAATGAAGTTGTGGGAATCTTCTGTATTATTAGCTCTTACATCTTTTTTTGTTCTATTTATAAACCATGAAGCTGTATTGTCCTTGTCCCTGAAATATATCTTATCTCACCTTTGTTGATATCCTGTGTCCTGTTCTCTGTATGATGCATGTTATGCCTCTGGACTGGAAGCTAAATATTGGTGGTTAACGTTATAAAAATTGCCTTTAACAGGAGATTCAAGGTCCTTTCCTAGAGGTGATGGATACGCATGGCTGGAGGAGTGTGAACGACCAGCCAATTTTCATCTTGTCGGGTCAACTTATATGGGTCCAAGAATCTTGGACAATTGAAATTGGGTGCTTGTGAGGATTCCGTGGTTTCTTGCAGCGCATGTTGTAACTTTAATTGTTGTAAATACATCGCCAGAGGACCTAAAATTGCTTGGTAATAAAAACATTATCGGTGACTTGAGATTGTGTAGGCCTTTGTTGTATGTTTTCTTGATCATTTATGTGTTTTCTTGTGTTTCTAGTCTGTACCAGTTAGCATTGTAGCATTGGATCTGGCCCTACTCATTCTTGGGTAACCAAACTATTGCCTGATCGACGATGTTCCTAAGTAATGTTTGGACTTGCTTAAAAAATCAACCTTTCTTTTCCTTCTCCTTACCTTATCCTTTTCCAGTTAGTAAATGCACTCGTTTTCTGTACTCGTGGAAAGAATGAAGAAATCTTCATTGGTCTGTCGAGGTTAAACAACTCTTGTCTGCTATACATAGTATGTGTATGTTCATGTAGACGTTGTCTTCACCATTGAAACATACAGTGTATTTCACTTGAATGACAGAGAAGTGGCATATCTACGGAAGCAGCTACCGGAGGCAGTGAACATCTGCAGACTTTCGATGTCATGTATATTGCTGCTGTTTCTTTTTCTGCTTTTGTTGATAATGGTATCAACCAGCTATCGGAGGCACTGAACATTCTGCAGACTTTTTTTTGACAGAGAAAAGGTAGAGAGTTCTACCTTATAGCCGTTTCATTAAAGGAAGTGGAAAGCACAGATTACAGTGGGCACCAGCAAGAAGAGGGAAAACAAAGGAAAGAAAAGAGGGGAGAGGGGCGAAAGGATATACAACAAACTGTACAAAAGAAAAACTGAACAAAAGAAAAGAAAAGAAACTAAAAATAACTATAGAAGCAGCATAGTTATAGATAAATCTTGCTCCAGCTTGTTATCTTCATTTTGTTAACTGCATCAGCTCGGTGTGCCCACAGAGTTAGGGCCTCCTTTATGTCGATCTTTAGTTGGGATATGTGCGTTGATTTGCCCTCAAATATTCTTTTGTTTCTTGCTTTCCAGAGGGCATGAGCGCAGGCAGCGAAGAAAACCGGCGACAGATCACTGCCGAAGGACTTGCTTATTATTATGGCTTCCATAAAAGTTAGCAGCGAATCTGACTGCACTGCTAGGGTTTGAATTCTCAGGTGTTCCCAAAGTTGTGTTGCCAGTAGGCAACGAAGTATAATATGGTTTGCTGTTTCGATGGCCGGGCAAAGGTCGCAGTGAGGATTTTTTTTCTGCGTGTTTCTTTTTCTGCTTTTGGTGATAACGGCATCGACACTGTAAGCTCTTCTCAGCTTAAGAAGCAGTCCTTATCTGCATTGTGCATCATACAAATTGCAGATCAAGATATGCTGCAATTCATTCAGCCCTATCCACCAAGATGCAATGCATCAGATGTGAATCAGTTCCTTTCTTATCACTCTCTTGCTAGATAGAAGTTACAGCCCATTAATGTAATTAAATGTTTATCACCACATACCTGCCACAACTTGCAGATGTTTGATGGCCTCAGTTATTTCAGTCCATGGTTGATGGTTACATGCCCAGGATTGAAATTGGTTTAAATTCCTGTTAGTTTGACACAACATCGACTTAGCGTCAGCTGGTGAGATTTTGATACAGTGGACACAAAATCTGCAAAATAACTTATCTTGGCTTAAATCTAGCATGCCTATGAAACATGGGCCTAGAATCGATAATTCGATACAGAATTGGGCTGGTCTTCATCATGTGACACTAGCTAGACACAATTGGTTGCTTTTATCCAAACTCTTCAGAAAAAGTACTCACTTTGGACTGAATCGTCTGTACTTTTCCATGAAAATGTCTCAAGTTAAAATGCTTCAGTATGAATACGACTTGGATTCATCACGGTTACCCTTTTTTTTTCTCAGTTACAATGTCAAACATAAATAGTCATTAGAGATAAGAGAAGTCTTATTAACTTTGTACTCCATTGCTGATTGATGTCATAACCCAAGTTGCCGAAGCAAGTGTTCACACTATACAAAGTACAAATCCTGGGGGGTGACATGCCAGGGTAAAATGAAACGCAGGTGTGACCAAATCATCTTTGGTTTTTCTTGCACCTGATGTAAGCAGTTGACATTTGAATTAGTAACCTTATTTCTTCTGAATTTACTTTTGACAAATTGCTAAGTGCTAACTAACCAGTGGATGATTGCGCCAATAGTCTTGGTAAACATATGTAAGCCTGAAGCTGATTGGCTTGAGAAAGTCTTGCGTTTACTTTGTATTCAGAGTTAAGCAGTAACATCTCATATGCAGACAAGCTGTCATTTTCCCATGCTGTCCAAGTAGACTTGATAATATGCCATCTGATGCACGGGTTATGATCTGTATTTTGGGTGGTTTCCATATGAATTTTGACTTATTTTTAAAATTTTGAGGGCCAAAGATCCTATCGGTGAATTACTCTCTTTGTTTCATTTGAAGTATTTTTTATTGTTGTTGCAATTCAGAACAATTATCATTGCTTGTTTCACCAGTAAATGGAAGTGATTTAGTACCTGAAGAACTATGCTTTTATTTTTTGGAAATGGCAATCAAAGCTCAACTTGATCAATTGGACAACTATACTGAAAATTTTATAGAGCACTGCCAAATAAGCCCTTTATCTCAAGCCCTTTTAAGAAGTCATTGTTAAGTAAGTCAGAACAAGACTACGGCTTGCGTCATCTCGGTGGACCCTATGTCTGTGTGCTTCAGAGATAGGTTGATCAGCTTGTGCTACTTCCTGGAAACTGACTGTTTCAGACTAATCTCTTAGCTCATTCCCGCTGTTATCGCTAATGATGATCACAAAGGGCAATTAAACTAGTGAATTAACAACTGATCCATCATGGCACCAAGAGAAAAATATTGGAGTGAGGTCAATGCCACAGCAGAGCAATCTATTCTATCTTAGAGAACTGTTATGCTTGGATGAACCTGCAACTGGAGTAGTGCATTGAAACTCAGATCAGTAATTCAGAAGTCAGAATTCTGACCTTAGCTTGATTTTACATGTGCATGTGCTGACTTGTCATTAATTTCACCTAACGTATTAACATACATTACATGTTATTTTCATAAAAAAACAAACAAACTATGCTCTTCCAAAATATTCCTCAAGAAAAATCAGATATAATCAAGAAGTCAATAGAAGTTAGTATTTTCTAGGATTCGATAGAAGTTAACACTTCATCTGCATCTTGAGCTGTTAAGAATCAACTGCTTTGTCTGCCTGATGTCTGAACCCTTTCAATGAAGAACAGCGCGAGTCATCTACTAGTCTTTTGTTTAGGCTTACTTCATATTGATAGATCAACAACCAGGTCAAAACAATTGTCTGTATTCATGTACAATTGTTGCATGATGAAATAGTAAGTAAGCTACTATCAGCATCATCTCCTAACTAATTTGGCAACAACTCAGTTAATTACTGCCATCCCATTGAATGATATAAGCCACGACGTACCATAGCTATCCAATTTAACTAGCATTAGCAGGTAATCTAGCTGATTTCTGTGATGCATCGATCCACAGGTTTGCTCATCCAATGTCAGCCATTCCGTCAAGATCAATGAATTGCGATGTTTTATTTTGTCTCGTTTAGGTTAACAAAACAAAGTGATCCAAACTTGACTATGGTAGTCCTTGCTGTTTTCCAAACTGAGATCATCATGCGTTGTCATTACAATCCAGAAATATTGCGTGTTAAACAAGGTTCGTTTTAGAGCATGAGGGCTGCTGCTGCTCAACACTTTGATGCACAATTGTGTTCATGAGTCTGACACTTGAATTTACATATATTTTTGTAGTATTATACTGATGCATCATTTGCGTTTATTTTACCATAGCACAAATTGACATGAACCACTGAATGATTTTATACCGACAACCAAACACCATTTTCAATAATACTACGACTTAGTTGTTGTATGGTATTCCAAAAACACATGGCTACGAAGATTACACATTGACAACATTAACAGTCATGGTCATCTCTTTCAGCAATTCTAAAGAAAAAACGGCGCAAACTTATGCAGAAAGTGAAATATGAACTCGCAGTTCACGTACTAAATGCTCATGCACTTTTGCCACTTGTGTTTTGTTCTGAAAGTTTCCATTTTACACGTGTTCCAAGAATTGTCGTGCAAATCTTGATATTAGTTAGTTAACTGCAAAGTCTTCTGTGAAAATTACAATACCTTCTAATCTGAAAAAGGGAAGTCTTAGGGGGGTGTATGAGCTGTGTCAGTTAAGTACTTTACTGCATTTTCCCATGATTAATCCTCTATCTAGTCTTTGGTGTGACAGATCCATGAACTGACATTTCCGTAGGTTTCTGACAAATTGTTGACCTCGAGTATTTTGATGCGCAATCTGCAAGAAGTTCCAAATACAATATTCCTTTGTGGCTAAATTATACCAGAACTGTTCCCATTGGCTAAGTTCTTGATCTGGTCCATGTGCAAGATGACCCAAATTGATCTTCCTTCTGACTTTGTAATTTTCATCTCAGGACTCAGTAATCCATGAAAAAACTACCATCAGCATCTGACTTCTGGAGTAACTCACAAGAATTGTCGATAATACGACTCTAAATTTTCAACAGCGACATCACAGAAATTAAAGGATTTTTTTCTTTTTCAAAATCTCTGCAAGATGGTGTGGCAATGCCTTCCAAGCATCAAACACCTAAAGAGAACAAAAGGAAAATATATTTGTTTTCTCTTAATTTCCTTGGGCCAAGGAGTGACAGTTCTTTCCTTAAGAAAAAATGTGATGGAAATATTAATAATGTGATCCCACATTAGGTCCAAAGTCTTGACCAAATCGTTGAAAAGCTTAGCCTCACATGATGCATCATACAAGAAGGTCTTCTCCTCTCCTCTCTGTCTGAATTTTATTTTTTGTTTCTTAGCGGTATCCATTTGTAAAACAATTAACAAATATTTAGGAATTAGGTAGGAAAGACGCCTCCTTGATGCATCCGTTGACTAATCAGGCAGTTTACTTGAACTAAGTCCATCACACCCAACCGCCATGTGCTTATCTTATTCGCCACCATTTCCTCTACTCCTGTATTTTTCAAGCACCAACTTGTTTAAATTGTTTGAAATTGTACTCTTACATGTCGTACACACCTATCCCTGTACATCATGGGCGATCGATTCTTTCTCCCTAAAAAGTCTCCAAACTACGATGAAAATGGTTACACTCGCTCAACTTAGGTATTTTTCAAGTCCCCGAAAAATCAATTTCAAACAAGAAACTCAGCCTTCAACTAAGTCAATAGCAATAATAAGTGGAAAAAGCTACATAATTACGACAATGTTTTACTCGTCAATTAAGATGTTGCTTAAAAATAATTTACATACGCCTTTCACATACGCTTTATCACAGGATAATAAACTAAGATTATAAGCCTGTAGGAACTCATGGGAACAAAAGCAAATTAAGCATAGCGGATCTGTCTCGCTTAATTTCTCTCTCTATGCTAATTAATCATCGTGCTGATTACAAAGCTACACTAATCAGCAAATGGCCAGTGTGAGGTCACTCTCTCCATGACGCTGATTAAGAACGGATCAGATCTGTTCGTCTCCGTGTGATGGTGCAGTGCAGCAACAGTTTCAACGGCCCTGGCTGGAATCTTCAGCAAGTAGGCCAACCCAAACAGAGTAATCAATTCAAGCCATCAATATATCTGTTGAAAATTAATACTCCATTAATTTTTCAACTAATTAATTCAAGCTTAGGGCATACTTAAAGCTGATTGGATGGCAGCTTGGAAGTGTCGCCCTCGCCGGAAGCCGGTGCACGGTCGGATCGATCACTGGAGTTGAACCAATCGCTCGGCATCGCCGGTCACCATTGTCAAGCACATGCATGCATGATTAGTTTTTATAAAATTCTTTGGTCTTCCAGTTTTATCTAATCTAGCACATGATGGAGGATACTGTACGCGCAGTACTATGTACTGTTTTAGTTCAGACGCGTTTGAGGAAAATAGGTAAAAGTACGTCACCATTGGATGCCGGCCGGTGCGGGTTAGGGTTTGAAATTTTTTGGAATGAATTTCAGAATTTTCAACACCGCCATGACCGGTCCACGGTCGTGACAAGATGGCAATATGGTTCAACTTCTCAGCGAGATCTCGCTATCTCAGATACTAGTAAATGGTGCATTTTAAAAAAACTTATATATGAAAGTTTTCGTAAAAATTCAAACAAACCCATTTTTTATGTTTGCAATAGATAATACCTAATTATGCTCTAATCAACTGTATCATTTTGCGTGCGAGTAATAAGCCATTTCTATGAGTTACTTCGAACGAGGCCTAATAACTCATGAGATGATTTTACAGGTAAAATGTTATGGATCCATTTTGTGTTCAAAGTTGGTTGAATTTGTTTAAATTGCTTCAATTCAATGTGTCACTTGGCGGTTTTTCTCATGAGATTTCCAACAAAGAAAAAAAAAGATAATCTCTCGATAGTCCTTGATTACAGTACTGGCAGAGCCCAACGACGTCATCGAGCCCAAGCGGCTAGTAGTATTTGCCGTAATTGGATTAATTTTTTCTACATCGACTGTATTTTATATGGAGATGTCAGCGATGTAGTCCGGACGGCCGCCCGACCTGTCCGGGAGTTGGATTGGCCACAGCCTGGCTAGGAGAACGGAAATAATTTTACTTTATATATTTTTGAACTTGACTACAAGGTCACACATATGTACATTTCTTAGTACTTCTTAAGGATTAGCAAAGCCCTGTAATTTGATGTTATCGATCGTACAATCATTCAATTGATTTAATTTGATTTTTTGATTCTTAATTAGCTGGGAGGTATGTACATACATAAAAATAGGAGAAATCATCTCACTGTTTGCTTTCAACATATCAGTTGCTGCTAAAGGTTCAATTTTAAAACTCAATTTTAATGTTCATTTTAGGGTTTTCCATTGATGTTTATTTCTAGCTTTGTATTTTAAACCAAGAATAACACGTATACAAAAGTTTTACTTGTAAATTATTATTTAATTGTGTATTTGCCATTGTTTTTCGATCTCATTACTTGCCCACTTGTTGGTTTATCAAAGACAACCAATATTTGAAGTTTAAAACTTAATTTTGGAGTTCGTTTTAAGTTTTTTTTTCATCGTAGTATTTTTTTTCAACCATTAGATTTCAGACCGTGAATAATACATGTATGAAAGTTTTACCCATTACTTTTTTATTTGGTCTTTGGGTGAATAGCCAATACTGTCCTTCAAGTTTTCCTCTAGATCAATTTAGTCCCCGGCCTCTTAAATTGTCCTTAAAATTTATCTTTTGACTTAACGTAGTCTTAGGACCCACCAAAACTGCCACGCCAGCATGCCACATCATCCACACATGTAAGGTTAATAATTAAATGGCCAATTTATCCTTATGTGTATACCATAATAAAAAAACAATATTCAACGGTAGCTTAACTTGAGTTGATTGACTATAATGTTTTCATGCATACACTGTTAAATTTTTGTCATGCATATTTAATTGAGACGATAACTCAAGAATACCAATATTCAATGGTCTATCTTGTATTGAATTTTACCACGCACGATTGTTTTAGCCCAAAACGATGATACAATTAATTAAATATCTTGTTGACAGGCGTAAGAACCATATAATAGAAATATTGGATTGGACCACTATAATTATTTATTTTCTTTTTTATTATGATATACGTAAGGTAAATTGGTCATTTAATTATTAACCTTGCATGTGTGGATGGTGTGACATGCTGACGTGACGGTTTGGTGGGTCTAAGGACTACGTTGAGCCAAAAGATAAATTTTAAAGACTTATTTGAACAATTTAAAACGTCAAGTAATAAATTGATCCTGGAGCGAAACTTGAAGGACCGTTGGCTATTCACCCTCATGGCTTCGGATGTCGTTTAGATGAACAATGGAAGAGGTAAATGCTTATGAAGAGAATTAATGGTAAGTGGTAACGGTGCATTTCTAAGCTGCTACTTTTCACGACTAATCGGAGTGTCGTTGCTGACTAGTTATATTCTCACATGCCAAGCAGAATAAATGCTCTGAACACAGTCTTTTGTCAGTTCGTAGCAGTGAAAACTGAAAACGCGATACTCATATAGGCATGTTATTACTCTTCAGAATTCAGAGATTTTCATGCACACATCGCTGAACTATTCTCACACAATTGCTTCTCCGACTTGCTTACACGTACGAATCACCAGTACAAAAGTCAACAAGAAGACAGCGTAAATTATTAAAAAAATGGACAATTATGCTCGCTATATGCGTGCGTCTACACGCTAAGAACCGCGAGAAAGTAATCAAGATAATATCAGTACATTTTGCGAGGTCACACATCGAGAATTCGATCAAGATCCAAGTCAAAGCATCGATCTCAAGCCTTAAATACTTTTTTTGGTTACAATTATTCTATTATGTTAGCTAGTATTCGAACTCGAGACTTCTGTATCTAAAACCATTCATGTTAATTGTACGTATCGATCTATTCAACCTAAAAGTCTAAGTTCACGAAAAAAGACGGACAATTCATTTTAAACTCCAGCACCAGCAACCTCAATTCCGATCAAAAACATCGATCGTCTCAGTTTCGGTGCCCTGATCGGCTGGTCGCCGGTCGCCGGTGGGCGGTGGCCAGTAGCCGCCTAGCCGGAGATCAGGGCATCGATCAGGCAACAGTTGTAGAACAGACGCGTGTGGACCGATCGACCTAGCTAGCAGACAGAGAATTACGCGGCTGCAGCCGCAATTCAGCAATTATCATGTAGGACACACACGTTGATATATATGAGGCGACGACGACGACGTCGGCGTCGAAGACGAAGACGACGGCAATAAGAATATTATATCTGCATCGATCGAGGTCGACGCGTCCGTCCAGCTCGCCACTCAGAATTCTGAAATTTGTTTTTTTTTTCTCATCTGCCCATGAGGCCGCCAGGCCGGCCAGTTCGGGTTGACATTTTTGGGTCCAAGAGATCCTGGACCGCAACGAACCTTGATTAGACACACACAGAGAGGGGTTAACTAGTAATTAACCCTGCTTAGTTGCCACTGGGATATAATCGGGATTTGGTGAGGAACCAAATATTTTATCCCGTTTCAGTCAGAAACTGCAGGCCCCGACGACCTAGCCTTAGCTTCCTTCTTTATAAGGAGACCAAGCTACTTCTTCAAGGACAATTAACTTGTTCATCCATTGATAGCTTCTTGATCGATCCAGCCGGCCGGCTGCTTCTTTAATTAACGATCGATTGGGCTGAGCTTGGTTGAACTGGCTGCAGCCGTTGCAATGGACGTCGTCGTCGAGAGCCCGCCGGTGAGGGACGAGAAGAAGGTCGACACAGCCATGGTATTATTACAATAATTCGCTTTTAATTATCTTCTTCAGTTCAGTTCCGGCCATCTTTGAATTGATCCAGTTGATCTTGTTAATCCTCAACACATGTTCTTATATATGATCAAGAAATTAAAGCTGCTAATGTTTGGGTGCAGATTGGAGGCGCACCTCCAATAGTATTCGAGAGTTTTGCATCGACGCAAAGGGATTCAACAATCATCAAGAAGGTACATATCGATCATAAATTCATAACTAATTTTGATCATAAATTCAGTAACTGATTGATCCGATCGATAATCACCTGGTAACTATCACAGGAGGAGAAGATAGAATTAACCAAGGCAGAGATGGGAGAAGTGAGAGAGGAGAACGAACGGCTCAAGACGATGCTGTCACGCATCGTCAGCGACTACCAATCTCTCCAGATGCATTTCCTCGGCGTCGTCAAGGTCAAGGACCAATCCGCCGCCGACGAGAATCCACCGGCGGCGGCGGAGCTCGCCGCCGACGAGCCCGACGACCTCGTCTCCCTGAGGCTCTGCACGAGGCCCAACGCCGCCGCCGGCGCCGCCGCGGCGAAACGCCGGAAGGGGAACCACGAGAGGACGTCCTCGTCGTCGTCGTCGGCCGCAGGCGGCGAGGAAGACGACGTCGACGGGCGGCTGTCGCTCGGGCTGCGCTGCGCTATCTCCGACGAGGATGCCGGCGGCGAAGTCAAGGCGGCGGCGGCGACCGTGATGAACCTCAGCTCCGACAGCAGCGGGCACGCCGCCGGCGCCGGGGAGGCTACCCAGCCGATCACCAACAAAGCGTCGAGGAGCTCGAGCGGCGGCGGCGGCGGTGGCGAGGGCGCCGACGACGAGGTGATGCAGCAGCAGCAGGCCAAGAAGGCTAGGGTTTCCGTCCGTGTCAAGTGCGACACCCCCACGGTAATTAATTACAGCACAAATTAACACTCATCTTGCTAATTAGTCACCTAATGTTGCGATTACGATTGCTAATTAAGTTTTGGTGTTAATTAATTATGATCAGATGAACGATGGGTGTCAGTGGCGGAAATACGGGCAGAAAATCTCAAAGGGGAATCCCTGCCCGCGCGCCTATTACCGCTGCACCGTTGCACCCAACTGCCCTGTCCGAAAGCAGGTACGTACATACATACTCGTATAAAAATACGAGGTAATATTTTTTCTAGCGTAGTTTTGGTACCTCTTTCAGTATTTGAGGTATCGAGATATACTAAATTTTACACTGAAATCTTGATACCTCTTGGTATACTAAGGACTGTAAAATTACTCAAATACGTATATACGCAAATACGTATACTACATCCACATGTATAACAATATACTGATCAAGTGAATTTATTGTTGGTGTTTAGGTGCAGAGATGCGCGGACGACATGTCGATCCTGATCACGACGTACGAGGGCACCCACAGCCACCCGCTGCCGCCGGCGGCGGCCGCCATGGCGTCGACCACCTCCGCCGCCGCGGCGATGCTGACGTCAGGCTCAACCACCTCCACGATGCACCACATGCCGTTCGGCGGCGCCGGCGCCGGGATATTCGCCGGCGGCCCGACCACGATCTCCACGGCGACGTCGTGCCCCACCGTCACGCTCGACCTCACCGCGCCGCCGCACTCGCTCCCTCACCACCACCACCACCCCTACGCCGCCGCCGCCGGCGGGTTCGACCACGGCAGCAGCAGGGCGCTGCCGGCGGCGTGGAGCAGCGGCTACCTCGCGTACGGCGGCATCGGCGCGGCGGCGAGGCCGTCGCCGTTCGGGCAATTCGGCGGCATGGTGGCGGCGAGGCCGGCGCCGCCGGAGATGCATCTATTCGGCGCCGGCGGCGGGCAGACGGCGACGGCATCGGCGGCGTACATGCAAAGGGGAATCGGCGGCGGCGCGCCGGCGGCGGTGACGGACACGATCGCGAAGGCGATCACGTCGGACCCGAGCTTCCAGTCGGTGCTGGCGGCGGCGATCACGTCCTACATGGGCCGGGCCGGCGGCGCCGCGGCGCAGAACAAATGATGATCTCGGGGAGGGGAGTGGATATCACAATGGTCTAAATTTTGTTTAGATGATCAATTAGGTGCAAGGTTTAATTACAAGAAGGTAATTAAGCTGATAATAATTTGCTTTATTTGTTCTGGTATACGTACTACGAAGTGATTGATAGTGTTAGTCTACTAGTTGGCGATTGATGTACATAGAGGACGGTGTATATGCACGCACGGGCGTGAGATCACTCAATTGTATGTACTTTGTGTGGGGGAACACATTAATTCAAAATGAGGATGTTGATTTCCAGGGATTCAAGTTAGAGATGCATGCGTGATAGTGTTAATAGTGTCAGTGTCAAGCACAATCTTGTACAGAAGTAAAGGCTGCTGGAGTGTGCGGTGATAGTATATATGCACTGCATGCAGGAATGAAAGAAGGAAACAAAGATGCAAATTCATTCACTTGATTAGAAGTTCAAAACAAATTCCAGTGAGGAGGATAACTCTTGTTTTGATAAGATGCTACGTTGATGAAGTTGTTATGTGAACCAGAAATCGAAAACAAGTTCATGACACTATGTATTTCTACAATAAAAGAAATGCCATGACAAATGTGGCATCAAGCTCACAAGAACAGCAAAGGCATTGAAGAGATGGAGTAGAGAAAGAGTAGGTAGTTTGAAGCTCAGGATGGTAACTGCTTCAGAACTGATTTTCAGACTTGATTTAGCACAAAACGAAAGAAGTCTACAAGATCATGAAAGAGAATTCAGACGTTTCTTAAAGCAAAAACTGTTAGGCCTTACAGCTTTAGAAAGAACAAGGATCAGACAACTCTCTAGACAAATATGGTTAAGAGAAGGAGACGCAAACACTAGGTTTTTTTCAGATTAAGGCAAGTGCAAGAAAAAGGAAGAATTTCATCCAATTCTTGATAACAGAGCGAGGGATGGCACGAACTCACAATGAAAAAGAGGAGGAATTGCTGAATTACTTTGAAAAACACCTAGGACATCCCATTCAACGGGACCTTTGCTTCGATTTTCAGAACATCGGGGTACATCAACATGTCTTAACAGAGCTGGATGAACCATTCACAGAATTGGAATTGAAAAAAGTAATTCAACAACTCAAACCGGAAAGCGCACCAGGGCCAGACGGTTTCACAGGTGGTTTCTTCAAGAAATGCTGGGACATAATTAAAGGAGACACAATGGCGGCAATCAAAGAAATGACTGAGGGTCCTAACCACCGGGCCTGGATGTTGAACACGGCATATATAGCTTTGTTAGCCAAAAAACAAGAAGCACATCAAATAGGTGACTACAGGCCAATTAGCTTAATTCACTCGGTGGGGAAGATCTTCTCCAAGTTGTTGGCAAACAGGTTGGCCCAAAACTAAAGGAGATTGTGTCTCACAACCAGAGCGCTTTCATAAAAGGAAGAAACATTCAGGATAATTTTCTATTCGTGAACAATGTCATAAAGGAACTGCACAGGTCCAAAAAGCCGTCCTTCTTTTTGAAGCTTGACATTGCCAAGGCTTTTGACTCCATCAGCTAGCCATACCTCCTAGATCTTCTTCGGGCCTTGGGCTTCGGGAACAATTGGCTAAATTGGATAATGACAATAATGTCATCCTCATCCTCTAAAATTATCCTTAATGGGGTTGCGGGCAAATCTTTTGAACACAAAAGAGGTCTTAGACAGGGGGATCCCCTTTCTCCTATGTTGTTCATTTTGGCAATAGACACACTTCAAAAAATCTTCATGAAAGCTCAAAATGAAGGGCTACTCCAGCCGGTTTCTATAAGAACAGAGAGATTCAATATCTCTTTGTATGCAGATGATGCTGCCGTCTTCATTCAACCAGACAAAGAAGAAATGGAAACAATGCAACAAATTCTTCACAGCTTCGGCCTGGCAACAGGTATGAGGACAAACCTAGCCAAAAGCGAATTATATGCCATCAGATGTGAAGAGATTTTTCTAGATGAGGTTTTGACAATCTTCCCAGGACAGCAGAAAGCTTTTCCCTGTACTTACCTAGGAATGTCTCTTCACTTTAGAAAACTTAGAAGAGCAGATGTGCAGCCGGTAATTGACAAATTCGCAAACAGGCTACCGACATGAAAAGAAAGATTGCTAACAAAGATGGGCAGAACTGCTCTAGTAAAGTCGACACTGTCGGCCCTACCGGTTTACATCTCACAATCTTTCCCGTAAAGAAGTAGGCAATAAAAAAATGACAAAGTTAGAAGAAACTTCTTGTAGAAAGGATCAGAAGAGGCTAATGGGGGACATTGCTTAGTAAACTGGAAGAGAGTCTGCCGGCCAAAAAATATGGAAGGTCTAGGCATAACTGATTTCGAATGCTTCGGAAGGGCCTTAAGATTAAGATGGCTATGGTATGAGTGGACAAAGGATGATTCGCCTTGGAAAGGAACAGAACTACCTTGTGATGAAACGGATAAATTGTTGTTTCAAGCCTCAACACTCATCACAGTGGGAAATGGCCAAAAGGCAAATTTTTGGCATGATCGATGGCTAAATGGAAATGCACCAAAGGAATTAGCTCCAAATCTCTTCAAACTCGCCTGCAGGAAGAACAAGTCGGTTGCCCAAGAGCTGGGACAAAATAAATGGCTAAGGCCAATGACGAGGATAAATACAACCGAGTAGGCTCAGGAATTTTTTGCCTTATGGCAACTCTTACAACAGGTGTAGTTAGATGATCAACAGGACGATACAATCAGGTGGAAATGTAATGCCTCAGGAAAATACACAGCAAGCTCAGCTTACAGAATTCAATTCAAGGGGGGATCATTCATAACAGATATGAAAACATCTGGAAAGCACAATCAGACAACAAATGCAAGTTTTTTGCTTGGTTAGTAGTGCAAAAAAAATACTAACCGCTGACAGATTGCAGATTCATGGGTGGCCGAATAACACCATTTGTCCTCTTTGCAGCTTGGCAGAGGAAACAGTGGTCACCTCATGATCAAATGCGCTTTTGCGAAGCAGGTTTGGGCAAAGACGTTTGAGACCATGGGGTTGAATCTTCCACTAATGTCGAACTTCAGAGGCGACTTCATGGCGTGATGGTCGACGACAAGATCAAAAATCGTTGCGGAGCACAAGCGTTTCTTTGACGGCATCATCATCTTTGTTTTGTGGAGCATCTGGCTTCAGAGGAATGATAGGATCTTTCACCATAGATACAAGACGGTGCAGTATGTGGTTCAAATGGCTTTTCAACTGTTCCAAGAAAGGGAGCGAGCAACCAGACGCAGAGTGAGCACTGTAATGTGAAGTTTAGCTTCATTCTTTCAGTGTGGTTGTAACAAAAATCTCTCCTCTCTTTAAATGAAATGGCAGAGCTCCTGCCGGCTTCCTCGAAAAAATGACAAATGTGGCATCCAGTTTCTACGATGCAAATGAGAATGCTAAAATAACATGATAAGATACAATCTAAATAATGCAAATAGATGTTTAAACATGCCTGCTAGTAATAATTTTAATTGAGGTGCTAAATTTAATCAAATTGACAAATCAACACATCAACTAATAGTCATCAGCTAAACGACCAAAGACTACACATGCAAGATAAAAATCATCACTTGGCTAAAATTCAACTCAATAAAACGCAATTATTTTAGGGATGCGCATGACTCATGAGGGCGAAGAGTGGAACAATTAATCGAGATGGCAATAGGTACAAAACCCAAGGACCAATTTTTTAAGGGTAAAAAATAGTTTTATTAATGCTGGAACTGATTATATTTACGATCTAATAAGTCTGAGATGCTTGCAGAACCACACTAATTTCATTCCATACAAGACCTACAACTTATAGCCATTTGAGCTAGAACATGAGGTACCCTATTTAGTTCAGTTTTAACACCAAAATTATCTTATTTTGATGATTCGCATTGTCATGAGGTCGAATGTGTTGGAATATTATATATGACAAGAAGTTAACTTTGGTTAATGCTAGGGAAGGTATAGGTATAACTTATTTGATTTCAGAACTCTTGTTCCATAAAGTTTAGGATGAACCAATAAATCGGAGTCCGTAAAGTTGCTAATCCCCCGTCCCTATACTTGTGAACGGAGCAAAAAGATATATTTGACTATTTGAGACAACTGATGTCTCAGCAGGCATAATTGGATCGAATATTATAGATGGACCCTTCCTTTTTTATGAAAAGAAAAATTGAATTCTGGAGTTGGTTATATGGTATACTTAATCTTTTATTTTAACTTAAGAGTATATATGCCTCCTTGTTGATGTAACAAAAAATTTCTAAGTAAATTGCATTGTAAGATTTCGTGAGTTAATTTATATCTGTGTGTGACTCATCAATAACTATCGTTAGGCTCCAGTAATATATTGGTTGATTTTTGCAGACGTCCTGCATAGTTGCATGCACAAGCCCGGTCTTTCGGCAATTGTTGATTTGTAATGGTCACTACTCAGAAACATGCTTTTTGTATGCTATGGAACGTTTGGATGTTTCTACCCATCAGTTAATTAAGTTGGAGTTTGAATTACCAGATCAGGTATAAAATAGAAAAATACCTGTTGTTTTTTTTAGGGGGGAGGGGGGGGGGCGGACTTGGTGCAGCATATACATATTTGTTGGACTGAAGAACAAAAGATTGTGATATGTCCTAACTAGACCAGCCTGAACATTTGTTAGTTTGGTTTAATCTTAATCCAATCCTTAAAAATAATTTGTTCTTTCATACACACTTTTGATGTGGAATAATACTTACCGCATGATACTTGAACTTAAGACGAAATCAGTCAGTTTTCTAAAACAAAAACGGCAGTACTCGTTTCTCAAAAAAAAAAAAGGGACGAAAGTACTTAAACTGTAAAAGTGTTCCCGCATTGAACTGATGGTGGGCCTCAACTGTGGCCCATACGCAGGTAGGCCTTCCATGAGCCCATTCTGAGCAAAGCCTTACCCTGTTCCCCAGTTCTGTCCAACTTTAAAAGTTTGAAGTGTCACATTGATGTTCTGTTCGTATACCGGATCGATCAGCAGACACCGAAGCAACTGAAATCATGCGCAAAACATCGCAAACATATACTCCGCCATTTTATAATGCAGCAGTTTTGATTTTTTTTTTATATAGCGTGTTTGAGCATCCGTCTTATTCAATAAATTATAATCGTGTAATTTATTTTTGACTGACTTTATTATTTTTTTAACTGAGACTGACTTTATTATTTAAAATTACTTTAAACAAAACTTTAAAACTCTCGCATTATAAAACGGAGAGTAGCTAAATAAATACGGTCTCAGTTTACTTCATAAAAGACCCGACCGATCGATCAAGAGCGGCACAACCAGCAAGTTACTAGTAGCTTAGCTAGCTTTAAGCCACCAACCATCGATCACTGTACTCAGAACGACGACTCCGACGAGTGCGCCGCCGCCGCCGCCGGCCGCACGATGCTCCACGGCGGCGTGGGGGCGTTGGCGGCGTGGTTGTGGACGCCGTCGTAGGTGGTGACGACGTAGCGGCGGTCGTGTCGGTCGCGCTCGACGCGTTTCTTGACGCCGCACCCTGGCGCCGAGCATCGGTAGTAGTTCCTCGGGTTGGGGCTGCTCTTCACCGCCTTCTTCCCGTACTTCCTCCACTTGTACCCGTCGTCCAGCACCTCCACCTCCGACCTCGTCCTAAACCCAATCCTACTACTCGCCGCCGCCGCCGTCGCCGCCGTCGAAGACGACGACGACGACGACACGGAATAATAGTACTCATTGCTGTTGCCGCCGCCGCCGGCGAGCACCACGGGCAGCTGATGATGATGATGATGAGAGCAGTACGACGACTCGGCCGCCGGGAAGAAGCTGCTGCGGTTGTAGTCGACGGCGGCGACGTCGTCGGCCATGAGAGGAGGGAAGCCGTACAAGGATGAGTAGGCGTAGGATGACGTGTCGTGGCAAAGTCCCAATGAAGCCGCCATGGTTGAGTACTTGAGTGGAGTATGGAGATCAGTGGCCGTGTTTGACGGAATTTCTCGTGTCAAGCGCGGCAATTTATACTAGTGCACCGGTGGTCTAAGGGTTAAGCAAGCTAGAGGATGTTTCACACGAACGATCCTGATGATAAGAAGGGTCTCAGATATGAGAGAGAGAGATATATAGGTAGATTGTGTCACATGTCGATTGTAACTAATTCTTACGGTGAAAGTGACACCCCTGCTAGGTAACCCTGCACTTTTGGCATTTATGGCCGGGCAAATTAAGCTAGCCCCTGATCAGGGATAAATTAGTAAGCTGCTAATACTGATTAACTGTGGTCAATATCGACACATGGGATTATCAAGACCGTTAGTTACGAATGACTATTAGATGGGACTGGATCTAGCATAGTCCAAGTTAACATCCGAGTCCAAGCTAGCGGTCGTGTTGATGGACGGCACTGATACGGTGCATCTGATCACCGAAGGCGACCGACACATGTCAGGCCGTCTGTGTCCAATGATCTGCGTACTTATCAAGCAGGAGGCACCGCGACGGCTGCACATGCTGCTGATCCGGGACGTCCTCGTGAACTGCCACGCTGATATCTTCTCGATTTTGTATATTTCGCAGAAGATTTTAAGCGTATCTTAAAAATTGATAGGCTGGCCTTTGTTTTTCTCAGCTGCTTTCTCACTAACCCACAGCATGCTAGTTGATTAACTGATTTCGAGGTAGGGCGGTTTACGTCGTATATCATATCCACTGTTAGCATATATTGTCGTAAAAGTTGTGCTCTTGTATAAAGTTACAGGTTTGTAATATCTACCAATTTTGAGTTATCTAAAATTTTGGGTATACATGCATGTGCTCAATTGATTGAGTAGATTATATTACTGTCAATTTATTAGCCTAGTGGATCATAAGGAGGACGCAAAAGAATTCTTCTCTTTTTCTCGCCGTCCCGGTTAAGTACGAAGGACTCGCTAAATGACAGGAATGAGATAATATTGCATTTCGCCATCGTCATCCAAACTGGGATCAAGCTCAGATGCAATGTTTTCGACCTATGCTCTTCGCCAACTAGTCGATATTAAATGTTGGAGATCGAGTGCCGTAGCCACCTTTACATGCTGTGTGCACTTGTAATGCCGTCTGCCATCAAGAAAACGTGCAATATTTTGCATGGGATTGATGGACTAATAAAGTAAAAAAGGTCTGCAGTATTATACATCGTTAGGCACCGTTCGTAATATATCTGTGCTGCTGGCAGATTTCGGATGGTCCAGCAAGAACTAAATGATAACTCATAACTCTAAGTAGCAAGCACGTCAAGGATCCACAATATGCAGGCCAAGCTCGTTGTAGTGTTCCTATACGGTAGGGGAGCGGTAACGGTAAGTCGGCAAGGACCATGGACTCTAGGAAGTTCAAAGAAATATATACGATTTTTTTTTATTTTTTTTAATCTAGTTTTTCACTATTTACCCTAGTAACCACGATAATTGTATAGTTTATGGGGCTTACCATCGATCGGGCCTGCCACTGCTCACTTGGGAGGGTAACCCATAATCTCATACTCCCTCCCCATAATATAAGCTCTATTGCCGTTTATATGCCACATTAAATTGTCAGTTGATATATGAAATTATAGATGACACATTCCATAGTTTAAAGAATTGAAATATAGATATTGGAGGTCTGCATAGAAACATACTTACTGAAGGCACAACTGTGTTAATAATAGATGTGTGGGCCTCAAATTGATTGTCTAAAAGTTAAAAGTTCTTGTATTACGGGACAACTCTTATATTATGGGACGGAGGGAGTACCTAATTTTATCCGTACCCATTGATTATCTATATCTTATGGGATGGGTAAATTGGCTATTATTCAATAGACAATGGTAATAATGGGTAATGTATATGTCTTGCATTTAAATTTTGTTTAAAATTTATACAAAATTGCTTCTCCATACAACAAACCATCCCTATAAAATTCAATCTTAGTCTCTGCTAAGCTACTTAGGAATGTTTGTATTTGTTTCAGTAACGAAGTACAAACAAAAGAACGGGAATATCTTGATTTTGGCACATATTGGCCCCATCATCATTTCTTCCCTTGTAAACCATTAAGAAAAAATTAAAATAAAGAGGGAAAAAAAACAAAGCAGGAGGCGAGGAGCCGTCCAGGTGCCTGGTGTCTCCATTCTCCAAGACTCCAATCTCCATCCTTGCTCTAAAGGCCAGCGATATCATCAGCAAAATGTGTATTTTAACTGATTAACAGTGAAGAAAAGAAAGCGCTAGCGCTTAACCAAGTATTAGGATATAATGTTCTCTGTCTGACACCAGTTACTTTTGGCTTCCCACTTCTCCACGCTGCTGGCGACAACGGCACCACTATTGGAGGTGGCCTAAGCGGGACACTCCCAGTGCCCAACACCAAGTCAACAACCGAGGGGGCTAGATATACTAGCTCGCTGGGCTAGCCACACGACACGACTCGATCACGATCCGCGCCAAATCCAGAGTCCAGACGCCGCTAGAACCAACGGAGCCGGCAGCCCGCCCCGCCCGCGCGCCAAACTCCCATCGCATTCTCGTCCTGTACTGTACGTGGCAGCCGCTCGCTCTGCCCACCGGAACGACGAATCAACAACCAACAACCTGATTAACGGAAGCGCGCGTGCAACGTACGGCCGCGCGCGCCAAACTCGGCAGCAGTAGGAGTAGTCGTATTATGGACACATGCGTCGCGGCCGCCTTCGATCGATCTCTCGCCTGCCGTGACTTGCCCGGCAATCGCTCGCTCGCGCCGCCGCCGCAGCAGCAGGTGGCCCGGCCGGGATGGAATGGCAGGCGGGCGGCAGGCAGGACAAGGGCGCGACTGTTACCTCCCTCGGCGTCAGGGGCGACCGACGACGACGTAACGGGAGGTTCAATTCGCCGCGGCACAGTTTTTGCCGATCATATGGGTTGCTTTGGATTGCTACCCTACCAATTATTTGGTAGTGTCAAACCAATTATTTAGTAGGATAAGTTTGAAATGGTAATATTTGGTTTGGTGCTAATATGATGCTAATTATAGTCTTATAGAGTAGAATGTTTTAGATTTAAACCAAATTTAGGTTTGGCATTACCAAAACATTGGCTTCAAACCAAATGAGTACATATACTATTGAAGATGCCAAAACATTGGTAGGACATGTTTTGGTAGCAAACCAAAATAGTCCATTGTTCTCTACTTCTCTCCCAACGGAGCACAATTGATATACTCCCTCGCCTCCATTTATTTAACGCTGGTTAGCTCATTTTTAGCTAACCAACGTCAAATATAAATGACCAGAGGGAGTACTACGTTGATTTATCTGAATTAGTTAATCTATACAATTATTTATACGTTCTGATTGGAGATTTAGCAATAGGCTTTAATAAAACTATCTCCTCTTAATGCATCCTGTTTTTCTTTATTGTTTTACGGCTTATTCTAGCCTTTGAGAAAGCTAAATGGCAATTAATTTTATTTTACAACTATGTAACATGCGGTTGTAACTTATTTAAAGTCGGATCATCCATTATTGAAAAAGCTGAATTAGTTGATCGTTTCCGTCTAAGAAAGAAATACGTGTATTCTATCTACAGATGGACCTGAAATTGTGAAACGACATCGCGAAGACAAAATGCAACGCCAAATAAATTTTCTTGTATATAGATGTAAACAATTAAGAAAGGTGCTAGGATTTAAACTTTGATTAACACCTGTGGCCGGCATCCCCTGCCGGCCTGCCCGTGCACTGACTGTCGGTAACAATCGACAAGAGCACTCCTGTACGTGCACGTAGAATGCTCACATCAGGAATTCAGGGTGCTAACATCTATCTGTGTGGTGAATACCTCCACGTCGTGTGGCCGTCTTGACAAGACATTCTTGTAGCCACCATTCGCCACTTCGCCTTGACAGGAACTAGTAGATAAGGAGAGATATATCGTCCAAAATAGGAGTAGGCCGGTATATGGTTCTGTTCTGCGGTCCTCGCCTATCTGCTACTACCACCAAACTGTCTACTGGCTTGTTCGGTCATTCAGGTCCAAAGCCGTGTGCTAAAGCCAAATATCTCATGTCCATCGCTGTCAAACTGCCCCTAGATTTCACATTCATGTTACTGTTCATGTTCTCTTTAGAATTCATTAGTCCAATTTGCCAAGTACATTCATGATGTAGCAGATTATGGCTATAAGGAATTACTTGGGTTAAATTATACAAGAGGACCACTTCTTATACTCCAACTGGCCTTGTTCTGTCTTTCGCCTGAACTCTAAAATCACTGATTTGAGATCGTACCAACAAACAGTTTGTTTTACCTCACCCAAGGCCAACGTCGTCTTCTGGGCCTTTTTTTTTTTTTTTTAGAATGTCGTCTTCTGGCCTTATGGTGACCACGCAAGAACATAATTCTCACTAGTCACTACCCTTTCAAATCAGAAACTACAAGACAACCACTAGTTGAAGACCAGATCTTGTAATACCGATGCTAAATGGTTAAAAAGGTCGATTGCTATGTATATATTTGTCATCAGAATCACTTCTCTTCATATGGAAACGAACCCTTTCCCTCCTTGAGTAATTACAAATTCACAACCATCATGTATTTACCCGCCTTTTACTCGAACAAAATGAGATGAAAATTTCCACCAAGCAATTACTTTACAGACAACAGGCAACTCAATGTACATTGGCAAGTCGACGTACGAGTCACAAGAAGGCAAGAAACTCGAAAATGCTATTGGGACGGTCTCAACAGGCTCCCTGACGCAGACAAGCTTCTGACTGCAACTCTGACCGCACCAACAGCGCCAAGCTGCCATACCTCGGGTGTCAGCCCGTTAAAATCATGCTTTGCGCCCTCATCAAGGTGAACCCACACATGAAATGCGACCTGCACAGGCAAAGTTGTAAGAAAATACACATGCTAACTGTATCATGAGACTGACAGTGAACCCATTCAGATTTCAAAAGAACCAGAATAGCATAGCACCGGCTTACTACAATCATAGTTATATTTGCAAATATTTAGTTCACTACTAAAAGTGAAAAGAATATGCATCAGAAACCCAGTGCCCTTAAGGAAAGACCTGAGAAATATGAAAGCGAACCTTGCCCGATGCATTTCGTATAGGAGATATATGTAGAAGATCACGGAACGAACTTCTATCTTTCCTGATTGAAAGTATAAATAACAAAATATTCTGTTATGTTCAAGGCATAACACACTTGCCAATTGCTAAACACTATTCTGTGTAGATGTGAACCTGTAGTTTAGTAGATGAACCGTGCAAGCTTGCTCAGAACAAATATGCTGATTTATCTACACGCCCAATTAAATAAGGAAAGTAAAGAAAATTAGAATATATCATAAAGTACAAGCAGTCTGACAAGCTGTATAATCATGGTGCGCACCTCCTCTAAAACCTCCGCACTAGTGCCTGGACCATTCAAGAATTTACAGTTACAGCCCAAGATTTCTTCTCTTGAGTAACCTGGATGATAACAATTTTCAGAAGAGAAACCTTGCATATAAACGATACCAGCATAAAAAGGGATATACAATTCAAATTCCAAGATAAAGATTCAAAGAGAGATAGTGGTGTGCACATCTGCACATTAGCAATCGTGCCTCTGTAAACTGAAGTGCATGCAAGGATTCACTGTTTTGCTAACAATTCAAGCCATAACCAATTCAATCATGCCTATCTCAATTCAAGAGTATGCCATGAATAAGTCTGTTACATAGGAGCTAAATGTTTTTGTCAAGTAAGATCAAACAACCCAACAGAACCATGGAGTTCGTAGTACCAAAAACAAAATTTATAAATATATTGCAATCAGTTTCACTCGCGGACAAACTTAGCCATGGGGCATCACAAGTTCACAACTCACAGTGACAGAAATGGGATGGGGGTATAATACTTGTACTAGTCACAGAACATGGCACATCACTAAAATGTACTATTACACCAGAAATGTCTGTACAATGCATATTATGTACTAGAAAACAAAAATCAAGTACCTGTTAATGATAGAAAAGCATCGCTAGCATAGATGATGGGCATGTCAGGCAAATGGGGGTCAGTCCTGTGAATCACAATACTGCCTCAATTAATAAAGCAGAATGAATTGCATATATTTATTTTGAACACAAGACATAAAAACCAAAACACCAAAAGTACGAACAGATTATGCAAATAACTCACAATACAAAGCTCTGTTTGATTCTACCGAGAGAAAGATTTAAGGAAGAACTGAGTGCCGGGATGCCAACAGAATCACATCTCTTCCCACAGACCACTAAACCAGTGAGTTTGCTGTAGCGGTTCAACGCAGAGAAGATGCTGTTAGCTGTACTCAATGCCTTTTCTTTCTCATGTTCACTAGCTACCCGCGGTTCCTCAGCATCCAGCCCTGCAACAGCAAGCTAGCAACAATATATTCACAACTCCTGCCTATTGTATTGAATGTTCAATCCACAGAAAGAAAAGAGCAAATGTAACAATGCCAGCTCCAGTATAAAACCCAAGTATATTGGGAATGGCAAATGCAGGCTAAGTTAAGGTTTCTCACTACCAAAGCCAATTGTTTGTATTGCGGGAAATCATGCCAATCTGATTGGTTCAGAATCAATTTGGTTTTCTCTGATGAACAGGATGCAACATGGTCACCTACTTGTTTAAGTGTGCTATTTTACAAAAAGGCAGGGCCAGTGTAATCATTATTACTAAACCCATAACAAAAGTTCACCACACCACCGAGCAATCTTAAACTATCATCAATACTTAGGCCGTTTTGGTTTGATGCCAAAACGTGCCCTACCAATTATTTGGTAGCTTAAATAGTAAATTTGCTTGTTTGGTTTGGAGCCAAATAATTGGTAATGCCCATATTTAGTTTGGCATTTTTCTAGAACTTTCTTTACTATATTGTAAAATTTGGCAACTAATTGGCATCAATCCAAACACATTCTCTTCCAATACTACCCTACAAAAATATTGGTAGTGCCAAAATTTGCCCAAACTTTGGCACTACCAACATTTTGGTAGGGCACTAAACCAAAAAGGCCCTTAGTATCAATCCACAATTAACACTAAGATGAGTGCAAACCTTAAATCACCCATAAAAGGATTATAAGTCAATTCCAACAAATTCATTAGCAAGACAATGCATACTATATCAAGTTTGCAACACACATTTCGTAGACAAAAATTGCGGGAGACTACAATGATGTATACAATGAAATGTGATATACTGAACTGAAATTGTAACAAGTCGAGTGATCATAATTTTAGTAGAGTGGTGAAATTAATGCATCCGCTTGCAATTAACGGTTGAACAATTGGTCATTACTAACTGTCGAGTAATTTACTGCTGAATAAGATAAGAATAGCGTGTGTGTTAATAACAAAATTAAACGGCAAATTTCGCACGGCCAGTAGCACGCACTGACCTCTCTTATCCACATCGACGAACACCTCCCCCGCGTGGCTCGCGCAGGGGCAACTCAGCTCCTCCTCAACCCTAGCCTCCTCCCGGCACGGCGCGAACACCACCACCGTCGGCCGCGCGACCCGGCACCGCGCGGGGGGCGGCGGGGGAGGGATGGGCACCTGCACGGCGAGGAAGTGGAGCACCGCCCCGTCGGCGGCGTGGAAGACGGGAGCGAGGTGGAGGAGCACCCAGTGGGCGGCGCCGTCGCGGCGATAGTTGAGGATGGGCGTCTGGTGCGGGCGCTGGCAGCGCACGGCGTCGCGGACGCCGGCGACGGCGGCGCGGTCGGTGCCGGCGCCCTGGAAGAGGCGCGCGTTACGGCCGAGCACCTCGGCGGGTGGGTAGCCGGTGAGCGCGGCGAGGCCACGGGAGGCGTAGACGATTGGGTGGCCCGGGATCGAGGGGTCGGTGAGGAGGAAGCTGCCCTGCAGCTCGTCGAGGGATTCCACCACCCAGTCCGAGTAGCGTGACGTCAGCGACGACGCCACCCGCCGCCGCGACTCCTCGTCGGAGGCGGCGGTTTCCTCTTCCATCGTCTCCGGCGGAGGGTGATCGGCGTGGGGAAAAAAAAGTCAAGGGAAGAAGAGGAGGAGGAGAAAAGATCTGCGCGGCGTGGCGTACGGGGTATGGCTGTAAAATCTCGGGAGTTTGTTGGGGTTTTCTCTTGTTTTTTGCCTTTCCCGGGGGAGCTCGCATCTGCGCTGCTATGCGGTTGTCACACAAGTTGGGTGTGTGTGTGAGAGAGATTAGCGTGAGAGGCCAATCCAAACCGTGGACGTGGGCGTGGCGATTCGTCCATGGATTCCACGGGGTTCCACACACACACGCAGCGACGCACGCACGCATTGGGTTGTGGTTCGTATACGGTTTGCGGCGGAGCCTCGACCTGACCTGACCTGACCAGTGTGACCACCACTGACCAACTGCTTCACATGCTATGGGTGGTGGCAAATGGGCAATTAGAAGGAGAGATGCCGAGATACGGTGGTAGGCCGGGCCGAAGTCCGAGACGAGGTCGCGATGAGCGATTTGTCGTGGGGCGAATGGGCGACGACGTGGCGGATTGGCACGACACGTCGCGCGACTCACGCACGCGCGCGCGGGGATGGGTGGCGAGGCAGGGGGACCAGATGGGTGTTTTGCGCGCGTGCTAGAAAGGCCGGTAGTGTTCTCCTAATCGCCATCTGGTAGCGTCGTTTTCTCCTAATGGCCCATCGTTCTGGTCCTGGGGGCTTAGGGCTCATTGTGTTTAAACTTTAAAGTCTACTGTGGGTTCCTCAGCAATGAGTCGAGTTTCATAAACATTAGTCAACAGAAAAAACCGGGACAGAACGTGCTTATAAAACCAGTGCAGTCGGGTCTCTCGGTGGTTTGGACGATGATCTCAGATGATGTGGAGCACCCACGACGTGTTGAATCAATTACGGCAAATACTCACTCCGGTTACTATTTATTCGACGTTCATTAGCTTAAATATATAAAATCTAAGGCAGTAAAAGATTGCAATGGCTCCAACCCTCGTCGAAGAAGCAGGGATAGCGACAGTGACGCAGCCTCCTCTTTGGTGACTACTAACACTTACAACCTAAAATTATCGTTTTGAGTTTTTGTCTATAATTTTTGAGCACTCATCTTATTCGCAAAAATATAGAGTTATAATTATTATTTTTGTGACTTGTATATTTTAAGTATGACTTATTTGTTTTATATTTACACTATTTTTTTTTAAGGGAGTGCCTATTGAACATTCGACAGTTTTTTTTTTACAGAACACCCGATTTTTGAACCACATGATGTAATTAATCAACGGCAGGATTAGTAGACAAATTAACCACCTAATCAATCACAACTGATACAAATCTATCCTAGTGGGCTGCGTGGTTCACAAGGCCATCAAAATATAAACATTTCAGCAACTTGTTTTGAGCCCATAACATAGAAAAAACACACACAAAAAGCTGGCCCATCAAATTCTGTCAAGAGAAACAGGAGGCCCATGCCCAACTGAGAAAAAAGTCATCCAAACAAAAAAAATAAAGCAACGTAAGCCCATAAAAAAA